>JAMPIV010012335.1:0-370262 GCA_024509875.1 Oreohelix idahoensis | reverse complement strand
CAGCTAGGCGTCGGAGTAGGGATGAACATATTCAGGGTTTAAAATCTTTACTTTCTACCTTACGGGATTATAACTTAACAGCGAAACCTTCAAAGGCTTTTGTCGGTTTTCATGACATCTCATTTCTGGGTCACCGCATAGGTCATGGTTTCATGTATACAGAAGACAGTAACGTCTCTAAAATTTTAAACATCTCAGCACCTAAGACAAAAAAACAAGTTAGGTCGCTTTTAGGACTAATACAGTTCTATTCAAAATTCATCCCTCATTTGTCTACTATAACTGCACCTTTTTCTTCTCTACTGAAGAAAGGCACATCTAATGTAATAAAGTGGTCGCAGGATCACCAAACGGCGTTAGACTATATAAAACAATTTTTTTCAAATGCACCTTTTTTGAGGTTGCCTGACAAAAATCTCACCTTCATTCTCCGCAGTGATGCAAGTTCTTACGCTATTGCTGCAGTTTTGATGCAGGAATATAACGGCACCTTATTTCCGGTTATGTACGTATCCAGAAAGCTCACGCCGAGCGAGACGAAATATTCCGTTCTGGATAAAGAGCTCCTTGCTCTTGTCTGGGCAATCACTAAACTGGATCGTTATCTCCTCGGATCACACTTTGTGGTGGAGTCTGACCAGAAAGCTCTTACCGCACTGAATACAGGGAACGTTAAGTCATCAAAGTCAGCGCGTTACGCTATAGCGCTTCAACCGTTCCATTTTGAGATACGAGCTATTCCTGGAGTGCAGAATGTGTTCGCAGACTGTCTATCAAGATGCCCAAGTGAACGTGTCGAAACTAAACCACTTCCAGATGTTGGAACATCCTCACCGATAACATGAATAACTTTGTACATTGTTATTGATACTATATTAACGTTTTATTAGAACGGGAACATTGGTACTACAGTAACTTTTTATTAATATGGCAACATTGTTAAGAGCGACAAATATACATTTGTTATTCCTATGGAACATATTACACTACGTGTTAGAGAATATATTTTATCGTGTATGGAACATTGAGAACATTATCTCGTCGATTACTAACTAGTTGTAACGGAACAGTGACATATTGATAGTGATACTGGAATTACTTAGAAATATTAGTAACTGTTTATTTGTTAGTAATTAAGGAATATATAAATTAGATTAATTCAATTTAATCTATTTAATTGATTATGGATCACACACAAACTAACTTTCTTAGTTGTCAGGTAATACCTACATTCACGGGTCTTAGTTATGATATCTCACTTTTAGATCACTAGTCAAACTTACTAGTGTTAGAAAACATTAAGTGTGTTGATTCTTAAAGTGTTTAATTTTGCATTGTTTCATTTTTGCACATTGTATTTTCAATTTCTCTGTTTTATTGATTCTCTTGTCATTGATCATCATCAGTGTTGCTGTTCATTTTCATTTTTGAAATCATATGTTTCAAATTTTGTTGAAAACTTAGTTGAATTTTATTATCATCTTTTTTTTATGGTTTTTTTCATTTTTCATTTTCAAACTTGTTTTACCACATCGTTCCAAAGTAGGTCGTTTGTGGATGTGTGCTTTAATGCATACTATCATTTAGTTATATTGATTTCGTTTAATATTCTTTTCTTAATATAGTATAACTTTATGCATTTCATATATCTTGTTGTAGTTTTGACTCACCTCTCTCGGGTATTAAGTTCAAAAAAATTAATATAATTAATTTTTTTAAGGGGAGGTGATAAGGGAGCTGTTACGTACATTTATTACCTAAGGGGGTAGTCTTCGGTCCTGCCAAATGTACGCACCAGTTTTATATAGTTATATTATTTGAGCGTTCGATTGATTCACGCACTGACGTGCACAATGCAGTGTGAGTTGCTTTGGACGCACGGGTAACCTAGTTTGGGGATTGTGACGTCATGTTTTGAACGGGGGAGTGCGGACTTTGTTATGTCCGAGATATAGATTATTGGAATTTTCTGGCAGTTTTGTATAAGCCAGTATGTTATATTGATTCAATTGGTATTCTTGACGAAGCCAATGATGGAAGGATCATGTAAGTGTCGCCCCGGTTATATTTGTATATTTATTGCCGTAAACTAAAGTATCAGGCCGCTCCCAGTTGTAGTCTAGCGGGAAGTCATCTTAGCATGTAATTTCCTAGAATGGACAGACGGAGTCGGTGGTCATATTAGATTACCGTAGAGGAATAATACCTACGTGTAAACCAGTTTATTTATTCGTATGCTTCATATTTTATATGCCGTACATTCTTCTATGCCAAAGTCGTGGCATGGATGTAAAGAGAGGTTAGCCGATTCAGAACTCTAACCTGAATATATTGCTGTGGATGTTTATAGAACTTAATTCTTGAAGAATCACTAAGAAGCTGAGAGTATTATCAGCAACTTCAAAGTATGACATTTTGTACCTATAATCTGTAACTATGATCGTCTCGTTCCTTCGTATGTGCCATGTTGAATAAACTATATGTACAGTAAACCGACTTGTGTACTACCATCGAGTGAACAGTTTAAAAACTACCTGTTGTAGTTCGTTTTCACAGAACAGTTTATTGACATTTTGTTTCATATTACCATTCGCGTTATGAAGACCAATCCAATTACCATAAACGGCTACAACATCACCTTTCAAGTTTTCTGCTAATTGGTTAGCATATTGTGATTTATCCACATTATGTGTACGACAAGAACGTTCAAATCTATCCAGCCAGAATGTAATATCGTCACTGGACTGATTGAACGGTGGAACCTTAACCTTGTAAGTAGAAGGTTTACCATTACCACTAGATGCCTGATTAACATTACTCATACTTGTCAATCTCAATTTCTCCAACTCAAATTCATGTTCTCTTATTGCTTTTTTTTTTCTTCAGCTTCTCTGTCTAATCTTTTTTGTTCAGCTTCCCTGTCTAATCTTTTTTGTTCAGCTTCACTGTCTAATCTTTTTTGTTCAGCAGCAGTTTCTCTTTCTAATTTTTTTTGTTCAGCTTCAAATCTCCTTTCCTCCACCTGTATCTGCAATTTCTTTAGTTCAGCAGCAGCATCAGCTTCTTTTTCTAATCTTTTCTCTTCAGCCAGAGCTTTTCTCTCTTATGCAGCAGCTTTTCTCTCTTCAGCAGCAGCAGCAGCTTTTTTCTCTTCAGCAGCAGCTTTTCTCTCCTCTGCAGCAGCTTTTCTCTCTTCAGCAGCAGCAGCAGCTTTTTTCTCTTCTGCAGCTAATGCTTTGTCATATTGAGCAACTACCCATTCTTCTAATTGTTAACCAGTCTTATCAAGGGCTTTCCCTTGTATAATGAAGTATTCTAATGTAGACATGATGTCTAACAATAATACTAATCACCTGAAATAATAATAATACCACAAGTTCTTAATGACTTGATTAATCAGCACACTATCCCAATATCTGTGGGTCACAAGCCTTAATAAGGTCTTGTATAACAGTAATAATAATCAAGTACTGGTTTATACCATAATCCAAGTGCAGTGCACAAGCAATAGTGTCTTATGAAATATACCTATATAAAACATATGTCAACCAACAGAATACATAAAGTACAAATAAGACTGACAATACGAAAACGTTTGCAGAAATCAAATAAATCAAATAGGGAAATCAATGAAAATAATCACTGAATCTGCAAGGAATAACACCACAAATGACGTCACAGTATATGAATATAAATTGTGAATACAACTAAATAAAAGGAAAGGGGAGACCAACAAATTACAAACAAATCAAAACAAAACTAAAGAACAAAGAAATATTACAAAAATAACAATAATTACAGTCTTCACAGCCCCATCAGGGCGAAGCCAAATCACACCTCTCTAGCGACACATCCGCCGAACAGCCCTTTGACCTTTCTAACGACAAAAGACCATATAGTTCGACTTAGATATGTAAAGATATACATATATAAGACAGACTCGTCCTACCCAGACAAACAATACACATAAATTCAGGCCATAGATACACTGAAGCAAGAACAACCTATTTCTACCCAAACAAAGAATAAATCACAGTAAAACTGGATTCATCCGCGGAGTTCGATCGAAAGTAACGACACTCCTTTCAAGGGAAGTAACTCAATAATGACTTTTCCTTAAGCACTAAAAAGTATCTATTTTGTTTACAAAATATTTGCGAACATAACAAGCATACAAATGTATTATATTGTAAGATATCAAAGACTGCACGTAACAGTAACCATCTCTTCGTCGGTTACACCGCAACAGCATCAACAGATTGCTGATCTTTTACAATCTTATCCAGATGTGTTGACCGACGTTCCAGGTCTCACATCAGTCATTAGTCATGACATCACTCTTAATGATGATACACCAATTCGTGTACATCCCTATTCTGTTCCATTACACTTTCTTACTAAAACTACTAAAGAACTTGAACAGATGTTGTCTTTAGGGATTATTGAGACTAGTAATTCTCCATTTTCTTCTCCACTAGTCATTGTCCGAAAGAAGGACAATAAACGTCTATCTAACGCACCTATATTCACTAAGATAGACTTAACTAAAGGTTATTGGCAGATACCACTAACCGAAAAAGCTAAATACTACACATCGTTTTCCACTCCACATGGTCTATACCAGTGGAATGTGATGCCTTTTGGGCTTGTTAACGCGCCAGCTACCTTTATTCGCATGATGCGACAGATTTTGTCAGGTAGACCAGACATCATTACATACATAGACGACATATGCTTATTTAGTTCGTCATTTGAGGAACATTTTTCGGGACTTAAATATGTTTTGGACACATTAAGAAAGAATCATTTAACTGCTAAACCTACAAAAGTACAAACAGCGTTTCATGAAATAACTTTTTTGGGACATATCATTGGAGCGGGATATATCCAAACACTTCCTAGTACGGTTTCCAAAATTTTAAACGTATCTGTTCCTCAAACGAAGAAACAGGTTAGAAGCTTGTTAGGACTAGTCCAATATTACAGTAGATTCGTACCTAACTTGTCATCTATCACGGCTGTTTTGTCATCACTGTTAAAAAAAGACATGCCGGTGAAGGTGACATGGACTGGTGAATGTGATAAAATATTTCGTAAAATAATTGATATCTTCTCACATCCACCTATTATGAGACTACCTGATGCTTCCAAAAAGTTTATCCTCCGTACAGATGCGAGTAATTACGGAATTGGCGCTTGTTTGCTCCAGTACCATGATGACGTCCTCCATCCCACATTGTACGTCTCACGGAAACTTAAGCCACCAGAAGTAAAATACTCCACAGTTGATAGGGAGTTACTAGCTGTCATCTGGGCGATCACAAAGCTCGAGAAATTCTTACTAGGAGCACCTTTCGTGATCCAAATGGATCAGAAGGCGGTGGCATCACTACGTCGTGCTAATCACAAGAGCCCGAAGCTGACAAGATATGCCATTCTTCTTCAGCCGTTCAACTTTACAATCGAGCATATTTCAGGAACAGAGAACATCGTCGCAGACGCACTCTCCAGAAATCCTTTGGATGTCGAGTAATTAACACTGACACTCTTCGAATACATCAACCGAAATTACTTTTCACAAGAGACTAAATCCTATCGTTGAACTCTCGACATGGAGATGAACCTTCGACGACAATGCAAATAAATAATTATTAGAGACATGCGTTATACGAAATGAACGAAATCAAGAGACAGTGTGTTCGTATTTACGCCGGGACTTTGGTTTGTGTCCATTCAGGATAAAACTATTTGAAACAACTTCGGAAATGTTACGTGAAATCCAGTCGAACTAATTTCGGTATGTGACATGAATTATTGGACGTTAAGAAGGTCTACATTTATTCTGAATCAGAACACTTGAACAGTTTTTTCTAATGGGAATTCACAAGGATCAGGACTACGGATGGATCGTCATGTCCAATGTTAATTAATTTTAAGTTAGTAGTTAAAGTAATGGAAATTAAAATGAAATGTGAGAAAAAGATTTAAAAAATGAAATATGAAAAAAATGAAAGAAATAAAAGAAAACTCACACAATCCTTAGAAAATATTCTTAGATGTAATTATGAATTACATAGTTATATTGCATACTTGATAATTATGTTGACACATTACATACTAGTTTATTATTTAGTTAGTTAAGTTAGATAGGTATTAACCACTTAACACATATAATTATTGTCAAACACACATAAAAAATTTAAATTTATACGTTATTTTCTTTCTCTACTTTACTTCTCATTTGGTTTTTTCTTTTTCTTTTCTTTTCTCATGTCGTCGTCTTTCATTTTCTTGCATTAGATTTTTAATAACTTGATTCCTAATGCACACTTAATATAATTAACTAGTTTAATTTTAATTAGTTAGATTAGTCTTGACATGACATATCATTACGACAGACTTTAACTTAATTGAGTAATTAAATATTAACATTAGACATTTTCTTTTAGCTAATATAACATTTATGTATAACATTTATGTATAACATGATCGTTAGTATATTATATGACTGTTAGTTAGTCGACATGACCACGACACTGTTCTAGTCAGAACATCGTAGGCCATATGTCGCATTTTTGTTAAATTTTTGAGATTATTCATTCAGATAAGTTTTGAGAAAAAAAAATCTATCGATTTTTTTCCCCCGGTGGACAGGGAATTGTTACGGTATTTTAATTGGCATCGTCTGCTATAGGTTGGCAGCGTGCAATTTTAGGGGTTACAGCATTTAATATAATGTAAACAATTATTATACTATTGAACGCTATATACCCGATCGATTTATGACGTGTTGGCGTCGGTAAGGTCACGCTGGGTGACTAGGTTACCGGACCCCTTTTTGTATGACCGTCGAGCTGTAAAGACATGTCCTTATGTTCTTCTAGTGTCGGGCATGGAGTGCCGCACAGTTATGTTGTATTTAAGTATGGACATCGGTCAGTCCACTGTTATTATGAAAAGAGATGAAATGTTACAGGTTAGTAATTGACTAAACCTAGGACGTGATGAATTAACAGTCCATTTTATTTTATATTTGCCAGACGCATAATCTCGCTGTCGGCCGTTGGGATCACCAACCGCGCGTACATATAGTTATGACGTTCTGCCTACAGTAATTCATGGTATTTGACAAGGACTGATTTGCAGATAGATCATATACGACGTAGGATCTAAATTGAATATGTATTTTCTTCATAACCAACATGTGTGGATTGTTTATGTGTAACGGTATATTAAAATGTGTGGACTCGATAAAGGACTTATCAAGTCAATTAACTTTTGGAATTCAACTATTATTATGTTCACAATGTTCTTCTCCCACCTTCGCGTGATTTACCAACAAGAGCACGATAAAACTAATTGAATGAAAAAACAAATGCAATGGCCAGATATTAATAACTGACTTATTAATAATACATGGAACAATATTCTATAAGATATGACCCAGTGTTAACAGAAGAAACGTGTCTCAACAAATAGCAGTGAATAAAATGGTAAAACTTTTAACACATTTAATACTTAAGCACAACTTATATTATTACCAGAACAACAGAATAGTCCCCACGAAGGCTATTAACGCACTATTTCACATAGGTTCTAGCGTACGCCTTTAGACTATTCAAAATTTCCTGAGAAATTTGATAACTGACTTGGAGAGAATGCAGTATATATACAGATTTAGGGTAATATCTCTAACGGATGTTACAATTCACACCTTCGGCGTATCAGGGAAACTCAACGAGCTCGGCTTCCGAGATAAAGGATTCTACGGTTCGATCTACCCGCGATGCCAAGCGACACCAGAAGACACGCCGTGCGGACGGGCCTTCTTAGATTTCCTCCCCCTGCCGTAGATCAAATACTTAAGTCCCCTGAAAATGTGAACATCAAAGGTGGTCGAGAACCATTATTATCGCTATTGTTGAGAAAATAGGTAAACAACTCGTTAGCGCAAGAAAGACAGGAAAAATACTCGTGGCTTCAACAGTGAGTCAACAGACAGCGAATTGCGTGGTTTTGCCTTCGCAAAACATAAACACTAACTATGGGAGCGAATGTGGTCGGATTTCTGAAGGATTACTGGCTATATTTACATACGTCACAGAAGGCACTTATAGAATTGGAAGCAATGGGACCCCGAATTATAGCAGCAAGATTTAAATCAGCCAAAAAGAAAGTAAATATAAACATCATCCAATGTAATGCACCAACAAATGATAACGAAGAGACTGTGAAAGAAGACTTTTACACCAGACTACAAAATGTCTTGGACAAAAAGGAAAGAAAGGACATCACAATTTTGATGGGAGATCTAAACGCAAAAATAGGTACAGACAACACTGGCTTTGAAGAAATCACGAGAAAGCATAGATTAGGTATGATGAACGAGAGTGAGGAACTATTAGCTAACTTCTGTGCTTCAAATCAACTAGCTATATGAGGAAGCATATTTCCACATAAAAGAATACATAAAGCAACATGGATATCACCAGACCACAGAACTGAGAATCAGATTGATCACATATGAATGTAAGAAGTTTAGGTCATCATTGCATGATGTAAAAGTACGTAGAGGAGCAGATTTGGTATCAGACCACCAGCTTCTGTTGGCTAAACCAAAATTAAAACAAGAAATTTACAACAGTATATAGCTACAGACAACAGTACAATGTGGGATATCTAAGAAGAAATCAGCAAATAAGAGACAAATTTTATATCACAGTATCCAGCAAATACCAAGTACTCCAACAGCCGGAAGATGAAACAGATACGGAAGACCACTGGCAACAAGTAAAAAATATATGGAACGAGACATGTGAAGAAGTACTGAGAAAAAGAGAACATCGGCACAAAGCATGGATAACAACAGAAACCATGAGTAAGATAGAAGACAGAAAAAACAAGAAAGCAGATTTAAACAGAAGCACAACCAGAAGCTCCAACGCCAAGGCCCTTGAAGTGTACATAGAAGCAAACAAAGAAGAAAGAAGAAACATCAAAAGAGACAAGAGGAAGTAAATTGAAGAGTTGGCAAGGGAAACAAAGGAAGCTGCAGCCAAAGGAAATATGAGGGGCCAGTACAACAACACAAAGAAGCTAACAGGGAAATAAAAGCAAGCGAATGGCCTCATAAAAGATAAGAATGGAAAATTGCTTTTTTTTTTTTTTTTCGTACGCCCGCTAATACTCGAGGCGAAATCTCAGGTTATTATTAATGTCTAACCTGACATTGATTTTACCTGAGTATCCCTTTTTCTTGTACAGAGACAGGTGTCCCTCGCCATTCAGGCAAATACTCGCCGATTTCGGAGGTACCCATTAGAGCTGGGTCGGCTCAGGAGCCGCCAATCCCTGGTCGACTACACTCCTTCAAATGTCCTCGCCAGGTCTCGAGTTAATCCAGTCCAATTCCCGGTCGACGAAAATATACAAGAACAATTGAAGAGATGGACATAACATTTTGAGGTGCTTCTCAATAGATCAGCTCCAACTAATCCCCCACACATCCAGCCGGCAGAAGAGGAGCTACAAATCAGCTGTGAACGACCAAGTAGAGCAGAAATAAAGAAAGCTATAAAGCTTCTGAAGGATGGAAAAGCAGCTTGTCCACATAGAATTCCAGCAGAGGCCATCAAAACAGATATTGATACATGTACAGAGATATTATACAAACTACTTGGCAAAGAGAGAAGATATACTGTCCTTCAACGCTTGGAAATTTCTCTAAATGTCTGCTGTATGATCTTGAAAAGGGGTTTTACTAGGCTGGAACTCTCCACGAAATGATCTGCTGGTAAATAGTGTGTTTCGTGCAATGAAGCTTGTTTGAATGAATGTACTTCGTGCAATCCACGATTAGAGTAGATGCATTTACTTTATGCACTGACGAACGGAGCAACCTGGTTCAGGCTATCAGCTTGTAAGTTATTCGCACTGTATATTTATGTGAGTAAACTTGTGAGCAATGAGCACCTGTTTTTGATATCTCGGCAAATCAACTTGTTAATAAATAATGATGATTCAGGAAATACGCTTTTGAATGAGTTTAACTTCATTTCTAGGAGTTTCAACTTATGCGCACTATAACTTGACTCAAGCAATAAACTTTTGAGTGAGTTAAACTTGATATATTGACTCATCAACTTGTGAGAATATGCGAAGGAAATAGGCGAATAAAATGCCGCGCTACCGACGTACACAAATGCGGGTGTGGAGATCTTCCTTGTAACATAGGAAGTGTTTGATATCCTATTTAGTGAACTCTGTTATCCAGAAGTATACTTTGCTAGCTTCTTTATGATTACACACTAAAACACGCAATGTGTAGACACAGACTTCTGAGAGGATAGAAGACACAAAGATACGTCATAAGCTTCACATCCAATAATAATAGTTAACTTTCTTTTTATCTTATGCTACACTATTGCTTCGTCATAACTTATCGATCTAATTAAATACAGTGAGCATGAAAGTGTGTGCCCATGACAGTCTGGAATGATGATCTAATAATCAAGATAAAATAAAATATATAACTATGAATTACTTCTTTATATTAAGGAAAAATCTTTTGATTAACCATTAGCGAATAGAAGTACTGAAAAACAGTCTATTGCACATTTAGCTATATGGCAAAGTGCAAAAAGAAATCATTAATAATGGAAAAGAAAAATTAGTAATAATTTGTCAAAATTTACCAACCTTTTTCCCTTCGCAAATTCTTTAAGAACACATCTGAAATTAAATTCCTTACTTACTTACTTAGTCGTTCCCTTTCTGCCGTGAGGTGTAGAGGTTTGGAAGAGAGAGCACCAGACTATCCTATCAGCTGTCTTCCTCCTGGCTTGGTTCTATTCTAGTCCTCGGTCCTTCAAAGATTGTCTAATGTTGTCCTCCCAGCGGACTCTGGGTCGTCCTGGGGGTCTGGATCCCTGGCTCTTTGTCTCCCATGCTTGTCGTGGTAGCCGATCTTCTCCCATTCTGCAGACATGGCCAAACCATCTTAGTTGGGACTGTTCTACTTGGGTCTGTAGGGGGTAGGATTTTAGGCCTTGACGTATCGTCTGGTTGCGGACCATGTCTCTTCTTGTTACTTCAACCACCTTCCTCAGATACCTCATTTCTGAGGTTTGGATCTGGCTTTTGCGGGTTGTAGTCATTGCCCATGACTCGCATCCATATGTCGCATCCATATGTTCTTTGCTTCTGTTCTAAATATCACATATTCTCTATATTTCTCTATTTGTCCTGCTGTGTTTTTAGCTCCTAAGTATTGTTTCCATGCCATTTTCTTCTCTCTTTGACTTCCTCTGTCCACCAAAGTGTCCTCTTTCTCTTGTTCCCAAGTCGGACTTCCCCACATGCTTCTGCAGCAGCTGTCTTTATGATGGCTTTAGACACAGTATCAAGGTCTTTGTCTTGTGTGGACTGACCTATACTGTATAATAGGGGAACAACAGAAGTGATTGCGTCATTAATAGGCTAAGCTGCCCATTGTAAACTGCCGGTGTTGTGTCTTGCGGTTCGCACTAATGGCCGGTCATCGAAGCATCATTTTTTGGTGATGCGTAGATGGCCGGGAGGATAGTGTGATTCACTTGCATAGCTAGGCGGGGTTGTCGCACAGAAGGTCCGGGGTTCGAATCCTGGGTAAGCCACTCATGTCTGTTGTTTTTCTGTTGTCTAGTGTTCTACTTCTTTATTTCTTTCTTGCTGGAACGAAAGCCCCAATAGATGTTAAAAACAACAAGCAAACAACTTTAATGTTAGCATAAAAACGTCATTCAGGTGATGGGTCTAAGCATGCAGAGGTACAGACAGATAGATAGATAGGTAGGTAGATAGATAGATAGATAGATAGATAGATAGATAGATAGATAGATAGATAGATAGATAGATAGATAGATAGATAGATAGATAGATAGATAGATAGATAGATAGATAGATAGATAGATAGATAGATGAGATAGATAGATAGATAGATAGATAGATAGATAGATAGATAGATAGATAGATAGATAGATAGATAGATAGATAGATAGATAGATAGATAGATAGATAGATAGTTAGATAGATAGATAGATAGATAGATAGATAGATAGATAGATAGATAGATAGATAGATAGATAGATAGATAGATAGATAGATAGATAGATAGATAGATAGATAGATAGATAGATAGATAGATAGATAGATAGATAGATAGATAGATAGATAGATAGATAGATAGATAGATAGATAGATAGATAGATAGAGATAGATAGATAGATAGATAGATAGATAGATAGATAGATAGATAGATAGATAGATAGATAGATAGATATAGATAGATAGATATATAGATAGATAGATAGATAGATAGATAGATAGATAGATAGATAGATAGATAGATAGATAGATAGATAGATAGATAGATAGATAGATAGATAGATAGATAGATAGATAGATAGATAGATAGATAGATAGATAGATAGATAGATAGATAGATAGATAGATAGATAGATAGATAGATAGATAGATAGATAGATAGATAGATAGATAGATAGATAGATAGATAGATAGATAGATAGATAGATAGAAGCTCTATAAATGAGAAAGATAAAAGTGAGGAGGAAAAACAAAGAAAAGTTGAAGGAAATGAGAAAAGACAAATGAACGAGTTTCACATTGTATCATTACAGTTTCAAATCATGCCCTCTCCCCCTTTACCCTTCCCCTTTTAACATTATCAAAAAACGGAATGTGCCACTGTAACAACAACCTTCAGTGAGAAGAAGAGGACGTGCACTCGATATGATGTTTGCGTCCTTCCTCACCTACTCCACCCATTTCGTTTCTGTTTCTTTTTAACAACCCTGGTGTTTTCTGACAGAAAAGATTTGCTCTCTCCAGAAACAACACGAAAAAGATACTCTCACGGGAAAGACAAAGACGTCACAGACCGGGAATTCCACGCTAAGAAATTGACCGCTTGGGAATTCTAGTGTTTCCAAGTAGCGCACCGGGAAACACCGTTTACAGAAACGCGTGGACATGGTGTGCAATGCCAGGGATCCTCTCTGAAAGCTACTGTTAAGTCAACATGTATAAGAACCATCAAGAGTTTGATACGGCGCACGTGCTTAGCTCGTGCTGAGTTGTACATTTAAACTGGTCACATCTGTGGCGTGTTTCGAATTGTTTTGTGCCGAGACACGTGAGATTAGGGATACTTTTGGTACGTTCTGTTTTTAGGCGAGAAATGTCGTTTACGCTGATGGATCCACACATCCATTGTTGTCCTCTCTTTTGACATCAATCAAGATGGCGTGCAATATAAAAATATCTACAACGGCTTAAAGTAAGATCAGCGAGTACGACAGGGTTACGAAAATATAGCTAACAGCATCAATAATAACAAGCAACGGTGTAACTCAGCCGAGTGGCACCGGTTAACCCGAATCAGTTATTAATATTTGCAGGGTTAGCAGAATCGCTTATTCAATTTAGTTAAATTACACATTTAGGCTGATATAACTAAGAAAAGAATGAATTTATAGTATAAAATATGGCCATTCATATAATTCTTTATGTGCTATTATTATTGATACTGCGGCTCAGAATCGACACCATTGCAATCTGGGCCTTAAGTTTGAAGTCTCCCTGAGCAAATGTTGAAGGGTATAAATGCTGATTATTCCTGTAGCGCGCTGGTTGTATACATACCTGACACATCCTTACATAAGTTCATTCCCGCTAGTTTTACGTTTGATGTCAAATTTCATCAGTCCGATTCGAGTTGATCGCAATGTCGTTCAGTAAAAACCGATCGTTTACTGTCCTTATTTTCTCTCCCTTATCCATATCCACTGTTCCCCAATATGTTACCCTTTAACCATCAATATAACCTAAATTACTAAATTCTCCACATCCCCCCAATCCTCCCTCTACCAACCCTGAACCTGAGAGCATGCACCACTAAGCTTATATTAATAAAGCACGCAATAACCAGATTTACGCAAACACTTACATCACTAAACCAAGCCCACCCCAATCCTGTATACAATACCAATGTTTCAATTCACATATCCTAGACTGCTCATTGTATCCCAGATGGTCCCCCTCACGTTACTATCATATTTCTACACACCAGAGTGGTCAACTTCAAAGGATCAGTGAACAGTCCATACAAGGGATTCCACCAGAACGACCGCCCCGCAGCATTTAGGCACAATTCGATATCCAAAATCTGGTGACCTGGAAAGCTTGACCACAACCCACAGGAGTGATACAGCAGCTGGGATCACACATCACTCCGTGGGAACATCAACACAACAACCCCACCTCACTCCTCACCACAACAAACACCTCCCCCTTCTACAAACCACCCCTCTCACTCAACTCTCTCTCTCTCACCTCTACCCAAAACTCTCTCCTCGACACCTCCCATAAACCACCCCCCACACCCACACATCCATCACACCCTCCAAACTCGCCTCTCCCGGCCAATGCACAAAACACGCCTGCACACTCTCTCCACTCCAAACTCCTATTAAATATGTCTCCAGCTCCACAACAATCCATTACTATTAGAATGGACCATGTACACAACGAAGCCATGTGGAAAAAACGACCTTTTTCATACACTATAGAGTGAGATAATATTCACTCTGACAATAGGGTTCCCAAAATCAACACCTCTCGCTTCCTCCACCGCTGGCACAGCTACCTCCATTTCAAACTCTTCCCGCTCACCTCACTCACACTCACTCTCCCTACACAAGCAAAACTCTAAACCAAACCCCTACACGCACCAGTATAAACATATAGAATATAGACATCCAGTAACATACTGCACGCCCAAAATCCACAACTCTGTCCATTTTCCCAAAACCTTGTACTGAACGTAGTGTCACCTGCACCCGTCCTCTCTCCCAATAATCTCAGAGCATCTCGCCATACACATCCTCATCACTCTCACCGTGCCTGCCATCACTACCTTTCATTATGTTTAGCGCAACACCATAGACCCCTCACTCTTGACTCCGTATCCCCCTCCCACATCCAATTATCACACACACCCACAATCCCCCCCACCCCCCCCACCCTAACACCCACAACCCTCCCACCAATAACCCCCCACCCCCATTTCCCACCCCCAACCCCCACTCCCCCCCCCACCCACCCTAAATACCCCCCTCACCCTCCCCCCCCACCCCCCCCCCACCCCATTTAACCACTACCCCCATACTACATGAGTTGTACCGACTCATCCAACCCAACATCCTTGCCCCCACTCCCACCCACTTGAACATCACCTACCTCCACTGCTCCAAGTACCCCTCTTACCCCCTGACCCCCCACACTACAAACCTTGTGTGTCCGATGTGTCATTACAACTCAATTCAACACACTGATGCCCCACATGTCCCTCATTTCCCCCTCCACAACCATCTTACACCCCACCCTTACGACCCCACCCTCACCCCTCCACCCTCCATCCCATATACCCACTCCTCTACCCCTCCTATATATGATCGCCACCACTCACCCAATAAACAAATCCCCCCCTCATACAATACTCCACCAAATTTCAAGACTATGAAAACATATCATGTACTAACCCATTACCACACGCACACCTACGACAACACCCTCCCAGTACTCCCCCTCACCGTATATGACTACCCACCACTGCCTATCCCCAGTGATCACATACCCTCCTCCAACTGCCTTGTATGTCCAACTCACCACCACACTCTTCCGCCCTTCCACCAGTCCCACCCTCCGCCACCCCATTAATTCCTCCCCTTCCGCGTAACCCTCTATACCCTCCATTATCACCTCCTTACCACACCTCCCCCAAAAAACCCCATCACCCAGCAACCACACCCAATCACACCTCTATCCAATTCCTCAACTTTAACATAACACAATCACCTTTTACACATAATCCTCTTCGGTTCGCCCACGCCCACTTCTCTCGCTAACAACAACTCGGGCATACCTGCTCACTCTCCTTCTCATTCACCCACCTCACACCTCACCCCTTCCCTATCAAACCCCTCCTAACACATACCCTATTCTTACCCTCACAATATCCTCACACTACTCCCATATTCCACATCTCTGGCCTGACCCACTCCGTAATCAAAACCATAAACCATCCAAGAGTGCATACTCAAATCGAAGCACTTCCCCATCCCCCTCCTTCTATGATAAATCACATATCCACCCTCACGTTCAATCTCTTACACATCCCTCCCTCCCATCCCCCTTCATCTACCCTCACCCACATGGAACATCCACCCATCAACATCCCCAACACCGTCAATAGAACCATACCTAATCCCCCTGCACCCCTATCCCCTATAATCCCCCTCCCCTCCAATACCCACCACGAACCCCCCTTCAACATCCTGTTACCTAAATACATCCCCCTAGTCACCAAACTTACCTCAACTTCACCTACCAACCAAAAACCACAACCACCACTCATACTTGCCCCCACCCCCCACCGCCTCTACACCCATAACTCACCCCCCCACCTATCATTTGAACCCCCCACCAATACCCCCCATAACTCCTCCCCCCCCCCCCCACCAATTACCCATAACCACCCTCCCATACACCTCGACATCATTCTAAACTAACTTACCACATACCCTCAACCAAGACAACCTCACCCTACCATCGACCACCCTCCCATAACTTTATACACCGTTCACCATCAACTCCCCTTCTCACCCTCGTCCCTACCCCCCATCATACCACACAACTATCATTCACCACTTCCACTCAATAACGTGCCCAACTCCTCAATTATTCATAATCGCCACCCCCTCATACCCATCTTATACTCTCAACTTCACCGGCCAACCATTAACCCCCCCTTCTAAACAAATCCCCCTAGACCATGACTCCAAAACTCACCCTCACCCAACTACCAGTCACTCCACCACTTAACCAATACTCACTACCCCACACAACCACTTGGGCGACCAACATCCCACATCCCCGAGTGTCGATACCCCCAACACCAAACGACCCTCCGCCCACTCCACCCATCCTACCCCCCTTCAACCCGATCCCAGAAGACATCCACCTACCCGTTGTCCCCTGCCTGTATCACCCATCATCCCACACACTGACCCCCCCCTATCCACTCACTTATACACTGGGCTATCCCACATCACTCCACCCCCGTACAACACGCCTCCCTGGACCTGCGACCCCACAGCCTCCCCTCCCTGTGTCCACTGCCAAGACCCCAGACAAACCACCTCCCTTCCCCTATAGTCCACACTCGTCTAGAATCATATGGTTCTCGAACCACCCACAAACCCTAACATCACCCTTAAAACTCATCCCGACACCACTAACACACCCCCTCACCCCTCCTTAAACTGAACCCCACACTGCCGTCCACCCCTTTTCCCTTTCCTGTCCTCGCAGCACACTCAACCCCCTATCCACCTCACCCCTTAAAACTAGTCATCCCTCACACTCCACTAACCACCCTGTCCCTCTGACCCGCTGTATCACCACAACACCTTCCTACCTCACTCCACCCCTGACCTAACACAACTCTCAACCTTTCCACTTCCCTACCCCCCCTTTAACTCACGAACACACTTTCCACCCAAGCCAGACCACCCCGTGTAAGACTACGTATCCCAACACACTCCCCCGACGGCACTCCATCCCCTAATACCATCCCACCACAGCACCCACCCTCTTGACCAGCGCGCCCAACCCGAGATCTGATACCCACACCTCTCCACCCTCCCTCGTCTGCAACCCTCACGCTATTCAACTATTCCCATATTCTTATCCACCCCCTAGGCGATCAGCCCTTAAGCAGCTATTCCCTAGACTACTCCATACTATCGTAATTTCCATTACAGGCATTCCCTTTAAACATCCTCACGTACATTGTCACAACACACCTACCAGCCCCTGTAAAACCATCCCACAAACAACCCAACTCTTCTGGTCCCTTGGTTGTGAGCCCACACACTCCATTCACCTACCCTCCCTCATATAAAACCTATACCACTCTCACTCCAGGGCTCTCCCTACCAGTCTGCCCTCGTCCTGAAAACTTATTCCCACAGTAAGTCTCTTCATCCCACCTAGCCTCCACCCTGTCTCCCTCAATAAACTATCCCACACCTCCCATCTCCCGTACCACCCGCCACATCACACCCTAACCACACAACTGTCCATTCACTTCCGACTCACCCTTCCCTTCGCTCCCATACATCGCATAACCCCGTACCCCACAGTCTCAACCCCCTTCTAACCCCCCCATAATACTCCACCCCCTACCGCATTTGGCCCCCCCACCAACTATCCCCCACTCCGTGCCACCCCCCTCTGCCCACGCATTTACCCGACGACCTAAAACATCCCCCACGCCCCCGTCCCCCGGTACCCTTCCCCATACCCAAACGTCTTCCGCTCCCACACTCAGCTTCGCACCACCCCCACCCCTGCCGTTACCCAAACTACAAGCACCACCGTTGCGTTAACCATACTAACCTCCGGCCCGTATCGTCGCGTCGGTCCCACATTTCACCCTCAATTCCACCTACCCTACACCCCACCAAAAACCGGGATGCCACATGCACCCACCCCCTACCCCCCAAACTACCCCCCCACCCCCTACCCACCAGACCCCCCAGCCCCCCACCCCGACCGCACCCCCCGCTCCCCCCACCACCACATCCCAATGCCTTCAACCCCCCGAAAAGTATTAGTACCAAGCACCACAAGGAGACCCCCCGACACCTTACACCCCCCGCTACATAAGTGTCCTCCCACCACCTACCAGCGATAATACCCACCAACTCAACACCCAGTGCCACCAACCCATACGCCACCCAACAGCCTTCCACCCTCTTCACACCCCCCTCCCCCCCCCCCCCCCACACAACCAGCTCATCCCGATCACAACACATCTTCCGTCCTCCGACACCCTACCCAACCGTCACGCCCACACCCACCTCCGACTTGACCCATCCCCAACAGGAGTTTAGGTCCTGCCTTGGCTAAGTTCGTTCCACTCAACCTCGACCCAAGATCCATCGGTTGTATTAGGGCGCAATGTCAAAATATACAAAATCTTGCAGCTCAGGGGAGGGGCTACTAGGACCATCACTTCCATGTGTCACCCTTCTGTTGATTTTTGCGCCGACTCTTGGGAGTTAAACCCACTCCACCTTGGTTTCGTCTTCCCACCACTCCTGATTTTAAATATTCTGCCAACTTGAAGCCGTTGTGATCCAATTACAAAAAAACAAAAAACAAAAACACACACACACACACCACACACATTCACACACATGTCATGAAACATAAAGTCATGACGTCTGGTTAAAGCAGAATGATACGATGTGTTAAGAACAATAAAGGAAAACAGGCGAACGAAAGAGCATCATAGACGAAAAATGTCCGGAAATCCATTTGTCTCTCTCGGAAAGAAGTGGTGCGCACGTCCATTAGACACTATCTGACTTCCTCTTCTTGACGAATTGATTTGACTAGCGTACCCACCCTTCATGTCTAAATTAGAATATTAAAAGCTTTGTACATTCTCTCTCTACAAGCTCAGATTGTTGTATTCAAATTCTGCCTTAACAACAAAATAGTGGTCGATCGTTTCAAGCACTTTGTTTGTTCAATTATATTCAACATTTGCATAAAATGTAATATCTTTTTTTCTTTAGGCGTTTTGCCTTTGTTTTGGCCACGCGTGGCTCATTTAACCTAGATATAATGTCCATCGGTTATATTAGGGCGTCTGTCCAATGTCCAGACTTAAAAGACATTATAGTCTAGTAATGCCTACAAGTTATTGTTATTATTAATCAGAATCGACCTTACTGCACTCCCGGCAAACCCATAGGTGCTCAGTTGTTAATGAACGAATATTGATATGTTTTGTATTGTTGCCACACATAGACTGATTGCCATTTACTTTTGAGGAAATATGTCTCTCTGTGGTAACTCATGTTTTTGCACGGGTTTTAACTTATATTGAACACTGCATATTTAATACGTCACCAGTTGTCTATGACGTAAGGCGTTAGCACTAATTTATTCTAACGGCTAATATTCGTGGCCTTTCGTTACTTCAAGTCGTCCTAGTAAGACGTATTTTTTCAAGCTCCAAGAATTGCGGAGGAAGATATTTATTTAAGTGACATAACTAACTTAGGAGGCCGCCACAATGTTTCTAAGATGGTCCTGAACTTATATAGAAGTTCCACCTCTTATCGAGTAAGATAAATCAAGTTATTATTATATTCACGTTGTCTGGTCCACATTACTTGGGTGTTCATCGTTCGTATGCACCTCTAGTACAGCAGCCAGGACTGAATGATTGAGACGAGACAGAAAGAAGATTAACTACTATGTATGCCTTGTATATGCATTGACCATGAAGGTGTTTCCTTGATGTAAAATAAATGCTGAAGAAGATATATCGTGGACCCTCTACCCGACGTCTTGTGTTATTCGGCCAGTGATGTTCTGTGACGACCATACCCGTCTCCATTCGTGTTTGTCAGCATGATGCATGAGTTAGTTGCTTATCCTTTACAGGACGTGGCAATCAACCCCAGCTTTTATTGGCTGTTTGTGATTTTTCTAGGCAATTTTTTTTCATTCAGTAGTTTGCCATTGCTTTCTGAACGGTACGGCGCTTATACCATTGTAAAAATTCCACACAAAGCGATCTGCTACCAAACCGCCTGCAGCAGGTTTCGAACCTGGTATATCTGGATTATGAAACTGCGTTCATATCCATTAGGCCACAGACGCCGACATATGATGCATGAACGTTTGTGATTCTATATTCTACTCTAAATCTAACTACAAAGAAGAAAACCACACGTAACATCAGTCTCCCTCAGCAAATGTCGAAGAGCATGAATGCTAATTGTACCTGTAGCACGCTGGTTGTACATACGACGGATGCATCCTCTCTCACGTCCATCTCTGCTAGTTCCACGTTTGATGCCAAACTCCAACAATCTCAGCCTTGATGATTCATCCATTGCAGTGTCATTATCTAGCAGGCGATCATTAACTGTCCTTAGTATCTCTCCGTTATCCATCTCCAGTGTCCCCACTATGGGTGCTCTCTGTCAGCTCTCTCATTGCCACGTACCCCTGCATGACCAGGATGCAGGACAGTAGATCCACACCAGTTCTTGAAGACTTGAGGATTCTAGTGATGTTTTCCATTCCTGCCGCAGCCATCCGTTCTGAACTTTCCGAAGCATGGCTTGAGAGTCTGACAATATAACTGCCCTGGTTGATGGAGTTTCGGACAGTCACCTCAGTGCCGTAGTAACTGCCTGTACCTCCATTCTCATGCTGGAGGTTATAATGTAACAGTATTAGTTTGTGATAGCTGAATTTTTTTTTTTTTTTTTTTTTGGTTCGGTTTTTGCCTTCTTCTGGCGAGGCAGGTTCCTTTCAACCTATTTGGTTATATCAGAGCGCATTTACCATCCCAAAAAAAAAAAGTAAACTCTGTTGACTGCTAACCCGATCAGCGTTGATAGATACTAAGTCTTGACAAGGACCAACATTATCTATCTGCTAGCATAAAGCCCTAAAAATGACTCGCCAACGCCCGAGCTAGATTGATCAGAATTTGATAGCTGAACTAATCACTCCAGGCTTTTATACCTCTCCCCCCTTCTGTGTTTTGGTTTGGTTGTTTGCATATATTATTTCAGCATCCGATTGGCACAGTTGTTAGAGCGCTGGCATCTCGCGACAAAAGCGCCGATTTCGAAATACGGCGGCGTCACGCTCCAGTCTACTCGGCTGTAAATGGGTACAATATTCTGTTCTTGAGTTAGGGAAGGAAGGACAGCGAGAAATGGTCAACCACACCTCTCGATGCGGACCTAGTATAGTGAAGTCTCTAACACTTCACTCCCCTACGGCTGTATTTTCTATGGACTTTAAAAAAAAAACATTTTGTGCTGTTGTTATGTCACACCATGATAAGTAATGTTGAGACTACCTTTTCAGGGTAATAAACAGACACACCCATACATACACACACACATTTTGATTTGCTCTATTTGCCAATAATTGAACAGGAGATTTGATGCCACTTTCTCATTTCACCAACTGGACATATTATTTGTCAGTGTTGGCGACTCGAGTCAATCGACTCAGACTCGAGTCAGACTAAATCTCCACATCGACTCGACTCGAGATTCGATTCACGATTTAGGTATAAGCGACTCAACTCGAATCGGGGCTTCCCTATTTTGGTGAACCGACTCGCCGTCCTCGTTTATAATGCAGTCTGTAAATTCAATTACGCGTGAGATCTAGTGTTGATTAGGTCAATTATGTCCTCCATTCAGTTGTAGGCTTCGGAGGGAGGAGGTGGGGGGGAGGGGGGGGGGAGGAACAGAAAAATGGTTGAGAAGATAATATTTCTAAAATGTAATAATGAAAAATAACTTTATCGAATAAAACAACAGCTAATAATTTAGATAGTAAAACTGCTAAAAATAGATATTTTTTTCATAAGGGATCTAGTGTTGGTCAGGTGAGTTATTCCACCCATTCCGTTGTAGGATGGGGGAGAGGGGGGGGGGGGCAGAATGGCTGAGAAGATAATACTTCTAATGTGTAATACTGAAAAAAAATAACTTCCATCGAATAAAAACAGTCAGTAAACATGATAGTAATAATATTAAAACTAGATATTATTATTTTTTATCATTATCTATAGTGATTGTTCGATAAAGTGTGATTGTGGCTATCAACAGTTTTAGATTAAAATATGAGGCTCGATACGAGACTCGACTCGGGAGTCGACTTCAAAGCTAATGTTAAGGACTAATGACTCGACTTGAGGCTCAATTTGAGACTTGTTAAGACAGACTTGAAGACAGCTCTGATATTTGAACATGGAAACTATATATATATATATATAAAAGAACAGTTGGGCGACCGCAGCTGAGATTCAAGGATGTGTGCAAGAGAGACATGAGGACACTGGACATAAATCCAGCAACCTGGGAGGATGAAGCTGCCGATTGCACCAAGTGGCGATGCTATCTGTGGCGCCACCTCAGATTGGGCGAAAAGAAGCTCAAACAATAAGCAGAAGAGTGGAGAAAACCTCAAAAGCACCACCAGGAAAATAAGCAGCCTAGGCCTGTCTCCTCAGGGACGCATTCCCAAAGTCAGTTATGACTGAAGGGGCTATTAGTATTAGAAATATATGTACATATATATATATGCTAATTATAACCCATCAGAGGTTGAAGGCGTTATTTTTCACTCTCAATAAAAATAAAAATTTCGTCTATAGCTAAATGAATTCTCTTGTATTTCGAATGTAATGTCATAAACATCACCAAATATTCTGATGCGCACGTGCAAATAATTTTGTCAAACACGATGAACGGTCCGAAATTTATTCAATAAATAAGTAAGTAAATAAATGAATACAGGTAATTAACCGAAACTCGTTGGACTTAAAGGATGACACCAGATAAGAGAAAAAAAAATATGTTATAGGCGTACCGGGAATCGAACCTCGGACCAACCAAACGGTGCCATCGTCTTGCCGTGAAAGTACATCGTGAAACGACGCTTAGCCAATGTTGCACCCAGGTTACTTAAATAAAGCTTAGTACTGACATTAGAAAGAAGTAACCCACTTTCTTTGAGCATGTTATGAGAAGAAAACCAGAATATATCGTGACAACGGTCAAGATTCACGGAATATGAGATACAGGACAGTCAAGAGAGAAGATAGTTGACAGTTTACTATCATGTTATGGAACGAAGAAAATAATAACAGAATTTATAAACGGTATTGAAGACATGAATCTGTGGAGCGATATCATCGCCCACGCCACGAGGCTTGGCAGTTGAAGAAGTCCGCAATCTTATTAACACGCCAGCCTACATTAGCAATAACAAATAGACTGATACCCAAACCTAATACAAAAAAATTAGGGCTGGAATTGATTTTTAAAATCTTTATCGATTTATCAAATTTCTTTAATCGAAGATTAATCGATCAATTTCGAAGAATTACATGAATTATTAAAAAATCATAAAAAACCCCCATGTTTTAAAAATCACCAAAGAATTTATTTGTTTTACTTGGTACAAGACAACATTGTCCTGAAATTATAATGAAAATACTGAAAAGTTACACCCAAACAACTTATTATTATTGACTATACTTACCTAATTCCATATCACAAACCTCTAACATAGCATATGCTCTCACATTTAAGCAAAACACATAAACGTTGCTAAGAATGAAATAATCGATTAAAGTTCGTTCTATAAATTAATCGATTAAAATATGTATATTTTAAAACTGATTAATCGAGGAACAACCCTGGCAAACTATAGAATTTTTCTTTTTTAGGGGTGGGATCTTTATCGATGCATTTATCGTTAAAGATTCCAGCCCTAAAAAAATATAAAACATTCTTTAATTTATCTGGGTCGTTCCTCGGTCCCAAATTCCGTAGTTACATTGGGCAGTCGGGCTAATGTCCACTGTCCACCACGCAATATTTTTGTAGTGCCTAGTTGTCAGTGAGGTTAGTCACGATTAACTATCGTAGTGAGGTAGTGATGCCATTCGGAAGGTTGTGGGTTCGAGTGCCTGGTTAGCATACCATTTCTGTATTTTTGTTGTTCTTGTTTAGTTTTCTACTACAGTACTTTATTTCTCACGTGTGTCTGTAACATACAGAGTTTTTGTGTATTATTTATGTAATGTTACATAACATTCACGAATATGTAATAAATACAATTTACATTGGTTATCACAAATAACACACATCAGCCCACGACAGTGAGTGCAATCTCTCGCTGTACTCAGACATTTAGACCTACTAATTTGAAGAAATAGGTGGATGTTCGGGTGTACTGGAGAACATAAAAACATATATACTGAAGCACATTAAAAACGTACCACCTGTATAATCCAGGAACAGAGTGTGAAATGTCAATATAAGTATTTACAAGTTTACATATTTGGAATCTTTATTCATTTTCCTATGAATCCATGCTGGTCATTAATTTGTACATTTGATTGTTATGAAATTCATTGCATTCTGTGCAGGCAAGGAAGAAAACCAAAAATGCAACCAATAAAAAAATACATTCACACCATCCTCAGTATCTGGTATGTCCACCGTGTGCTTGCAAACAAGCTTGGCAGCGGCTCTGCATGGAACGCACAAGTCTCTGAAGGAAATCCCAGGGAATCAAGTCCCATACACGTGTACGAGAAGCTTCGATCTGTTGCAGATTAGCTGGAGAACCTTGCCTGTAGACTCTGCGTCCAAGCTCGTCCCACAGATGTTCTATAGGGGACATGTCCGGTGATAGGGCAGGCCAATCAATCGTCTCAATGTTCTGCTGCTGTAGATATTGCTGCATAATGCATGCGGTGGGCGCACGTGCGTTATCCTGCTGGAGAAGCTGCAAGTATGGATAATTTGTGAACGCAGGAGCAACCAATGCATCCAGAACCTCATCTCGATATGTCACAGCAATTAACATTTCCACTGAAGACGTGAAGAGGCAGGCGATGGTAAAAACTGAATCCTCCCCAAATGTGAATACTGCCACCTCCAAATCGGTTGTGCTGACGAACACAGCAATCTGCAAAGCGCTCTCCACACCGTCGCCAAATCCGCATACGTCCATCAGCAAAGGATATGTTGAATCTGCTCTCGTCTGTGAATAGGACAGCATTCCGCTGCAGTCTGGTCCATCTGACATGTTGCTCTGCCCATTGCAGGCGCTGCTGACGATGTCTGTGAGTCACGTTTGGCCCAACATAAGGTCGTCTTGCAGTAAGGCCTGTATCTCTGAGTCGTCGTATGACTGTCATTCGAGAGACTTGCCCACGTCTACCAACTATTGCTCTTGCTGTTTGACTTGCCGGGAGAGAACGATTCCTTAAGTGACTCAGCACAATATGACGATCTTGCGCAGGGGTAGTAACTCGTGGTTGGCCACTCCGAAGTCTATCCCGGGCACTGCCAGTTGTTCCGTAACGTTCATTGATTGAGACGTACAATAGTGCTGTGGTGGCAATTCATCCTTCTGGCAATGGCCCGCGAGCTCATTCCGGTCTCCAACATACCAATGGCTCGTTGGCGGTCGTTTTCAGATAGTCGTGGCATTTCCAGCACATGTACTGGGTGTTTTGTCTCAACGGCCTTTTTATACCGAGTATACTGCCACAACGCGTACACATTTTCAGGGTCATAGCT
The DNA here is from genome assembly GCA_024509875.1 of Oreohelix idahoensis. Classification (NCBI taxonomy): domain Eukaryota; kingdom Metazoa; phylum Mollusca; class Gastropoda; order Stylommatophora; family Oreohelicidae; genus Oreohelix; species Oreohelix idahoensis. Next base: position 343,986 of record JAMPIV010012335.1, on the reverse strand, counting down.
GTTGGGAATCGTGTTGCACGTGTAACTTTCATTGTTTTCATGTAGTCTGTACACAAACCCGTGGGTTGAATCATGCACTTTCCATTCCAGCAGCCATTCGCTCTCTACCTCATGACAAACACGGGGAAAATCCATTCCACACTTTTTTTCCCCAGCTTCTCGGCATCAGTATATATAATAGTGGTGCGTTTTTAATGTACTTCAGTAAAATATAAATTTGTTTTACAACCGCGGGGGTATTGTTTCATGGATTCGTCGTTCAAAGGGATGTAATAAAGTATTTGAAACATTTTTTTAGATTTGCAGAGCTATTTCCCTGTACATAATTTCACTTCAATTTCGAGCACTTAAAATCTTTCATTATGTATGTATCTTTTGATTCAGTGATGTATCTTTTCCTTATATATCGTTCCCTTATGATGTTTCTTTTCCTTATATTTCTTTTCCTTATATTTCTTTCTCTTATGATGTATCTTTTCCTTATATATTGTTCCCTTATGATGCCAGACGGGCCTGCGTGTCCAATTCTCAACCCTTTGAAAATAAAGTTCGTTCGTTCCCTTATGATGTTATCTTTCCCTTATATCTTTTCTTATGTATCTTTCCCTTATGAATCTGTCCGTTATATATCTTTCTATTATGTATCTTTTCCTTATGATCAATCTTTACCTCACGTAAATTTCCATTATGTAGCTTTCCCCCCGAATATTTCCTTTATAATATAAATTAAATATACCTTATGTATCTTTCCCTCACGTATCTCCCTCATGTATCTTTACCGTATGTATCTTTCCCTCACGTATCTTTCCTCCAAGTATCTTTCTCTCACGTATCTTTTCTTTACATATTTTTCCCTCACATATCTTTCCTTCAAATATCTTTCCCTCACGCATCTTTTCTTTACATATCTTTCCCTCACGTATATTTCCTTCAAGTATCTTTCCCTCACGTCTCTTTTCTTTACATATCTTTCCCTCACGTATCTTATCTTTACATGCCTTTCATTCAAATATCTTTCCCTCATGTATCTTATCTTTACATGTCTTTCCCTCACGCATCTTTCCTTCAAATATCTTTCCCTCACGTATTTTTTCTTCATGAATCTTTTCTTCACCCTTTTCATATCTGTGTCGAGTACTCTTCTCCTAGTGTTTTTGGCCACACTCTGTTTCCATGGAGATTCCAGAAAATGACTGCCTTGTAATCTTATCAACAAATTTCCTCAGTGTATGCACTTTCCAAAGCCAGCGTCTTATTTTCACCTCTACAACACCCCCTCCTTCCCTACAACCCAGAAGGCAGGGAATACACAATATGTCACCCCTGTCCTCCTTCTAGCTTGCTATCAGACGTGAGGATCCTTCACATGACTGTCACGCCAGGACAGATTACACGCGAAAGAAACCTGGCAACTCAAGTTTCGGAGTTGCAGAAAAAGCCACAGGAAAAGCCTAGATCTCATCATCATCATCAGATGCCATCTCCACAATGAAGGTTGGCTGTAAAGGATCTCCAACGTCTTCTGTCTCTTGTCTTGGTGCTGCACTCTGACAGACTCTTTCCTGTCCATCTCTTGATGTTATCTTCCCACTTATAGCGCTGTCTCCCCCTTGCACGTTTGCCTTCAACTCTCTCTTCTAGTATGGTCTTCTGCACGGTGTTATGTCTTTTTATGTGGCCAAAATATTTTAGCTGCCTAATTTTGATCTCCTTCATTAGTTCTCTTTTCATACCTAGATTTTCTAGGACCTTCTTATTTATTTTCTTCTCTTTTCATGAGATGCGCCCCATTCTTCTATATATACACATCTCAAGAGTCTCAATTCGTTCTTCCAATTGCTTGTTGATTGTCCATGTTTCTACACTATACAGCAGTGCAGAATATATATAACAGTTTATGATTCTCAGTTTTAATTTGTGAGTTAACTGTTTAGATGTCAGTAAATGATTCATGTTGTTGAATGTAGCTTTGGCCATTCCTATTCTCTTCTTGATTTCTGTTTCACATCTGCCATCTTCTGTTATTATGTGACCAAGATATGAGTAGCTCTTGACTTGTTCCAGGATTTTCCCATTTATGCTTATCTTTAATGTGGGCTTATCGTCTGTTTTGCTAATTATCATATTTTTTGTTTTCTCAATATTAATGTCCAATCTATATTCATGACTTATACTGTTCACTTGCTTCACTAGTTCTTGCAAATCCTGTTCGCTTTCAGCTAACAACACGGTATCATCTGCATATCTAAGGTTGTTTATTGACCTTCCACTGATGTTCAGTCCTGGCATTTCCTGTCAATCAATCAATACCCTTTAGCTCCCCAAGGAGCATAGGCCTTCAACAAACACTTGCCAATTCTTCCTGTCCTGTGCCATCCGCTCAAGTTCTTTCCATGTTTTCCTCATCATTTTCACCTCTGTATCCAGCTCTCTTCTCCATGTGTTTTTTGGTCTACCTCTGCCTCTCTTTCCCTGTGGATTCCAGGACTGCCTTGTAATGCTGTCAATAGGTTTCCTCACTGTGTGTCCTATCCATCGCCAGCGTCTTCTTCTCAACTCTTGTTCCACTGGCACTTGTCTGGTTCTTGTCATCAATTCCACATTTGTGACTTTGTCATACCATTTCAGTCCTTCTATTCTATGCAAGCACCCGTTTATAAAAGTCTGTAGCTTTTTGGTTGTTGTTTTTGTTTTTCTCCATGTCTCAGAGCCATACGATAGGACTGACTTGACATTTGAGTTGAAGATCCTTATTTTCGTGTTGGACTTGATTTCTCTTGTTCTCCATATGTTTCCCAATGCAATGAAAGCTCCTCTTACTTTTTGTATTCTTATTTTGATATCATTGTCTGTCCCTCCAACTTTGTCTATATTACTGCCAAGATATGTGCACGATTCTACGTCTTTTAGTGGTGTTTCTTAAAGTTCAACCTTGTTATGATTTCTTGCATTTATTCTCATAATCTTTGTCTTTTCCCTGTGTATTTTCAGGCCCACTTGTTGTGACCTCTCATCGAGAATTTTCACTTTCTCTTGCATCTGATTATGGGACAGAAGAGCCAAGTCATCTGCAAAATCCAGATCATCAAGCTGTTTAGTCAGGTTCCACTGGATTCCATTTCTGTTGTGTGATGTCGATATTTTCATAACCCAATATATTTCTAGTAAGAAAAGAAATGGAGACAAGAGGCATCCCTGTCCCACTCCCGTTCTAATCCTAAACGGTTCTGAAAGTTGTCCTTCATGAAGAACTCTGCATGTCATGTCTTCATAGGTCTTCTTTATTAAGTTAATGAACTTCATGGGAACTCCATAATGCCTCATCAATTTCCAAAGTGATTCTCTGTCTACACTGTCAAATACCTTTACGTAGTCCATGAATCCGATGTATAGCGGTGAATTCCATTTCAGATTTTGTTCAACTATTATTCTCAATGTGACTATCTGGTCTGTACAGGATCTGTTTTGTCGAAAACCTGCTTGTTCATCTCTCAGTTGCTTGTCTATGGACTCTTTTAATCTCTCAAGGATGATTCTGTTTAATACTTTTCCTGGCTCTGATAGTAACATAGTAGGTTGTTTATTGACCTTCCACTGATGTTCGTTCATTCGTGGCATTTCCTGTACTCGTTTGAAATTTTTTTTCGGTGTATAGATTAAATAGGCAGGGGGACAGCACACAACCTTGTCTGACACTTCTTTTTATGTCTATGTATGGTGAATAATTCCTTCCAGATCTTACTGTATCAGTTTGCTCCCAATAAAGGTTACTGATATTCTTATGTCTTTTCCATCTATACCTATGTCTTCGAGGCATTCAATTATTTTCTCAATATGGACTCTGTCAAAAGCCTTCTTATAGTCAATGAAGCACATGTACATACTTTTTTGGACCTCTGTATATTTTTCTGCTAATATTCTTAGGCAAAATATTGCCTCTCTTGTTCCACTGTTCCGTCTAAAACCAAACTGTTCTTCTTGGATTTCGCTGTCTACCTTACTTTTTATTCTTTCCTGTATGATTTTGAGCAGTATCTTAATTGCATGACTCATCAGGCTGATTGTTCTGAAGTCTGAACATTCTGTTGCATTAGGTTTTTTGAGCAATGTTATAAAAACTGATGTCTTCATGTCGTGTGGTATATATCCTGTAATGTATATATCGTTGCATAGATTTGTGATTGTACGTATCTATACCAAAGCTCTCAAGGGCTTCTATCATTTCAATTGTTATGTTGTCCATGCCTTCTGATTCTCCTTTTTACACTCTTTTATTTAACTTCACTTGTATGTCACTTTCACATCTAGCAATCGATTTTTCAATCACTTCCAAATGAGTAATAGCTCTGAAACTTGGCATAGTTGTGTATTCTTGATGACAATACAATAATCAGTCAACTATTAATAATTTAATATTGTAATTATGACATTATGAGTAATTTAAGTTTTTCATAAAGAAATGTAAACAAATCAGGAGCCGTAATCAAGTTAATTAAAAAATCCAGAGTACGTGGTGTGCTTTAATTTTTCTATGCGTAAAACAAGGCAGTACTCAAACAAGTGTTTAGCTAAATCAAGGGAAACAATCCATATTATAAAATTATGAATCAATGGAAAGTCGAGTTCGATCTCTAGATGGCCTTCACATTGAAGAAATTGATTGCACCAAATTAACAGGCACAAAGTCATGTAATATTGACGCTCTAAAAGAAATGGATCGCTTAAGACATTTTAGACCAGATTTACAATAAGTAAAAATATTGTTTATGTTTTAGCATGTCAGAATTTTTCTAACACTAAAAAGAAAAAATATATATTTTAAACACACGCTTTTAATGCACTAAAAACCCAAAAATAATTTTTCAAGGAGTTTATAGCTTGCAGTAAAAAAATGTAACATCAAAGTGACAAAAAACACGTGGGGCGATGATTCTGCATGAAATTAACTTCTGCTTTATACTTCATTAGACACTTATGGATAAAATATATGACAAGCCCCACGCTTAAGTGCCCCACGCTTTTTGTCAATTTGATGTTACATTTTTTGACTGCAAGCTATAAACTCCTTGAAAAATTATTTTTGGGTTTTTAGTGCATTAAAAGCGTGTGTTTAAAATATTTTTTATTGTATCATATGTATTGCATTCTCTACTTCTGATCTGAGAATGTTTGGGCCTTCATTAGAATCTGGTGATGGTTTTTTACCTCTGTTGTCCTCGAATAGTTCTTTTACGTATTCTGCCCATCTGTTTGATATGTCTTTCTCATCAAGTAAGGTTACACCATTTCTGTTCTTGATACAGCTTCCTCCTTTGGCAAACAGCGACCTATTTGATAATTTCTTTATTTCTTCATGCATATCTCTTGTCATGTGCTTTGCTTCCAAGTCTTCTATTTTCTTGCATTTTGTTTCTATCCACCGTTCTTTTGCTTGTCTACACATGGTATGTATGTTGTTGTCTATTGTTTTATATTCTGGAGTGTTGTTTGCTCTCTTTCTGTCTGCCATTTTATTCAAGATGTCATCTGTTAATGTTATCCAAATTTGATTTTTCTTAGGCCCCATTTTAGGTAAATTTGCATTTGCTGATTGTAAGCTTGTTTTTAAACATTCCCAATTTGTGGCTACTTTTTCTTCTAGGTTTTCTCTTCTGTACTGTTCCATGCTTTCTGTCATTAACTGTTCATACTTATTTTTGACATCGACAAGATATTTTTGTTTTATACCTGGTTGTTTCAGTGCTGATATTTCTATCTGGGGTTCCTCCTTTCTTCTATTTCCTGTTCTTTTTAGCTTTATATTTACTTTGATGATTGTGATATGAATTTATGTCAGCGCCAGGATGTGTCTTAGCGCTTGTGACACTGTTCTTAAATCTATGTTTTATCATGATAAAGTCAATTTGATTTCTTGTTACATCGCCTGGGCTTTTTCATGTGTATAGTATCCTTGGGTGGTGTTCAAAGAAGTGTTGCATATAACCAGCTGGTTTTCTTCACAGAACTGGATAAGTCTGTCTCCTCTATCATTTCTTTTCTCTAATCTGTACTGTCTTTCTATTTTCGTGTATTTTACTTTTCCTATTTTTGCATTCATATCACCTATTACTATCAACACACGTGTAGATTTTACTGGTTTAAGTGTGTGTTGTAGCACTTCATGGTATTCCTCTATTTCTTCTTTGCTCTCATTTTCAGTAACATCATTCTGTCATTGTGTGTCCAGTATCCATATTTTTCTAATTCCTTCTTTATTAACATTCCTACTCCTCTTTGGTTTTTTTTCCCTCCTGAGTGTATAAGCGTGTACTGGTCTCTTTTTATGTAGCCTTATCTAACAATCTTGCCTCTGCAACTCCCAGTATATCAAGTTTCATATTTGTTGCCTCTAAAATGAGATTATCTGCTTTCTTTTTCCGTTTAGAGTTCTAACGTTCCATGTTCCTATTTTTAGGCTCCTCCTAGTAGTTTTTAGGTGGTCTTTCTCAGAATGCTCCCTTTCAAAAGAATTTGAGGAACACTCGTCACTATGTACTTCTTTACTCATTAGAGGAGTTGCTTCTTCCCTGTTGTTATGCACAGTAGATTTCTCCCCAGGGGACCAAGAGTTCTCTACATATCGGTTCTTATCTTTTTGTTGTGATTCCATTACATTCTTTAGGACATACGTGGTAAGGCCCCAATCTCTTCCACGGTGGCTAGCATTGTCTTTTTCTATGCCCGACATGCCTCTAGTGCGTCACACACTTTGCTGTTTCGCTTTGTGAGCCGTTGATCTTTTTAGATTCCTCCGCCTCAATCTTTGTGGACATTCCCTTGAGTAAGATTGCTCCTACTTCACTCATATAGTTTAGCCAGTCAGCCAAGACTGTTGCCTGGGATGTGGCCACTGCTGTACATAAGCGGTATTTGTGAAGCCATACATGAGCTAGATAAAGAGAGGAGAACCAAATAGGATCCTGACTATCCATAAAGGATATGGCTGTCTCTCACCGTGAGTACTATCCCTCTCTCTTTATCCTACATCCCTAGATCTACAATGTACATCGATTCTTCAACTTGGCTGTTACGAGACTGTGTGGCTGAAGGTTGTCCCGTTAAGATGTCTAGGTCAAACAGTTTATGAAACAATTCAGAATGCAATTGGCCAACTGGAATTCAAAGAATAGTACAAGTTCATCGTCCACAGTCAACGCAACATTTATGTCCACAGTCAACGCAACATTTATGTCCACAGTCAACGCAACATTTATGTCCACAGTCAACGCAACATTTATGTCCACAGTCAACGCAACATTTATGTCCACAGTCAACGCAACATTTATGTCCACAGTCAACGCAACATTTATGTCCACAGTCAACGCAACATTTATGTCCACAGTCAACGCAACATTTATGTCCACAGTCAACGCAACATTTATGTCCACAGTCAACGCAACATTTATGTCCACAGTCAACGCAACATTTATATGTCCACATTCAACGCAACATTTATGTCCACAGTCAATATGCAACATTTACAGTTCCCACCATGCCCAAACAATGCAACATTTATGTCCACAGTCAACGCAACATTTATGTCCACAGTCAACGCAACATTTATGTCCACAGTCAACGCAACATTTATGCATCCTTCCCTCATCTCTTGTTCCATTGGTATTTATAAAGGTCTTTCCATAAATTCAGCATTGGTGATTTTGTCAGACCATTTCAGTTGTACTGTTCCACACAAGCACCCATTTATGGGGGTTTTTAACTTCTTAGGTGCTGTTTTTGTAGTTCTCCATGATACAGAGCCACACAATAGCATTGATCTGACATTTAAGGTGAAGATTCTGTTACATGGCCACCAGGTAGGATGGTAATAAATGGGTTAGTGCGTAGAAATTAAGGACTGAAATGATATAACAAGGTCACAAATGTGGAACTGATGACAAGAACCAGACAAGTGCTAGTGGAACAAAAGATGAGAAGAAGACACTGGCGATGGATAGGACACGCATTGAGAAAAACCTGTTGATAGCATTACAAGGCAGTCCTTGTTCTAGAATCCTCAGAGAAAGAGAGGCAGAGGTAGGCCAAAAGAAAAAAACACATGGAGAAGAGAACTGGAGACAGAAGTGAAAATGATGAGGAAAATGTGGACAAACTTGAGTTGATGGCACAGGACAGGAAGACTTGGCATGTGTTTGTTGAAGGCCTATGGTCCTTGGGGAAGCTAAAGTGTACTGATTGATTGATTTAAGTAGGATGGTAAGCCCTAGTTAAACAACAACAACAATTACCTATCTGTCAGCATCATTCACACATCTGTGTGTAACATTCACACAAATTCACATGATATTTTTTTAACGTATTTATTAGCAAATTGTCATCGGTTGTTTTCAAGTTAACATTGTACACATTTACTGACAACTACTGAATTTAAAAGTTAAAAAAAACAAACAAACAACCCTTAAATAGGCCTACTGTAAAGACAAGACAGCACGTTTGAGTAGGAGACAAAATCTTATTCGATGGCATAAACAACTGCCTTTGATTACATATCTACACACATTCCTAACAAGAACTGTACACAACTGACAAGTTTATATTTGATTAGCTTCAACACAATTTATGACACAATCAATACAGCCTGCATGATGAAGATGTTGATTAGAGAAGTCAATAAAATACAAATAAAAACAACAAGCAAAATGACAATAAACAATATACAGGGTGATTGAAAAACTAAACACTCCCTATTTTTAAATTGTTATTTCTTCACTCCTACTCAATTTATTTAATGAAACAAATGTCAAAATTAAAAAAAAATGGTTATTTTACTGCACAAAATGCTATACCACATTAACATTGCAGCTCAACTTGAGATCCAGCCTGTTCAGCAAGACTACAGGGGGAGGAGGGCAGCAAATAGATACAAGTGTGGATATAAGAATCTAAAAATACAGATCACTCTACATATTTATTTCCTCCCCTTCAATCAGACTTACTTACTTACTTAGTCATTCCTCATACCCTGGGGTATAGAGATTTGCCAGTGATGGCGCCATACTATCCTATCGGGTGTCTTCCTCCTGGCCTGGTTCCAATCTAGTCCTCGGTCCTTCAGAGATTGTCTAATGTTGTCCTCCCAGCGGACTCTGTGTCATCCTGGACATCTGGATCCCTGGCTCTTAGTTTCCCAAACTTGTCATGGTAGCCGATCTTCTCCCATTCTGCAGACATGGCCAAACCATTGTAATTGGGACTGTTCTACTTGAATCTGCAGGGGCTGGGTTTTGAGGCCATGACATATCGTCTGATTGCGGACCATGTCTCTTCTTGTTATTTAACCACAACCAGACACTTTACAGAACTGTTATTCTAATCTTTTGTACCCTGATGAAATATATATCTGTGTACAGTACAATAAACGATCACTAATTAACTTATTCATGAACAATCAAACAATTTAAAATCATTGGCAAATTGGTCAAGATACAAATCTTCAGCATCTTTTGAGCAATCAAGCCCGAGTATGAAATCATTTAAAAGTAAATTAATGGCTTGCATATTTAAGGTACATGTTAGTCAAATATAAATGAATACAAAAAAGCAAAGCAGATCACCGCAAATGAGTGTTATTTATACTGATTGTAGCAACAGCCTGGTTTCTGATTCAACAAAAACAGGGAATAGATGGAAACAGACCATCGCAAAATTCAAACATAGATGTGTAAATTATCTTTACTGGCCTATTGGTAGTGTTTCTTCACCCTTATTAAAAAAAACCAGCATCATCCAGTAAATACAAACATCATCCAGTAAATACAAGAATCATCCAGTAAATGCATGCATCATCCAGTAAATGCAAGCACCATCCGGTAAATGCAAGCATCATCTGGTAAATACATGCATCATCCAGTAAATGCAAGCACACTTCTGCTAAATACAGGTACACTTCTGCTAGATATGGGCACACTTCTGCTATTTGTGGGCATACTTCTGCTAAATACAGGCACACTTCTGCTAGATATGGGCACACTTCTGCTAAATACAGGCACATTTCTGCTATATGTTGGCAAACTTCTGCTAAATGTAGGCGCATCTTTTGCTAAATGTGGGCAAACTTCTGCTAAATACATGTACAAGCAACATTCTGTTCAATACAGGCACATTTCTGCCAAAAACCCACATTTCTGTCAGATAACAAGCAGACGTCTGTGAGTCTGCTTGATACATATACAGCTATCATCATTTTAAAAAAAAAAAACAAATTTTGCCTCGTTTTGGCGAGGCGCGCTCCGTTCAACCTAGTTGGTTATATTAAGGCGCCTGTCCAAATATAATAGACCTTTAGGTTTGGGTCAATTATTTATAAGTATCATCAGTGTACACTTGTACTACATACAAGTTAAAATTCTTATTTTGTTTCATATAAGCAGTCTATGTAAGTAGTATGGAAACTAAACGGTAGCTGATAAACAGTATATTCTGACCTAATCTTTACTGTCAGTGGAAAACATGGTCCCTGATAAAAGTAATAGAGAGAAACATTACATTTTGTGAAATGTTTAAGAAAAGCTATTAAAGTTAACACACCCGTGTGTTACTGGGGCCCGAAAGGGGAGCAAAGAATAGTAACACTGTCCCCTACCAAGCATGTCGTAAAAAGCGACTAAGGAGGGTTGGGCATGGGGCCGGTTACACCATCCTGTAAAAAAATTTAAACCACAAAAAACTTCAACAAATATGGACAAGTCAAATAAAGAAAATAAAACACAGCCATCCAAGACAGGGGAAGGTCCTCTCGCGGGGAGGCGTATGATGCAACACAGAGAAAGCCGAAAGGAGTCTGTGTTGCTGACTAACCTTCTTTCTTCTAGGAGAACTTCCAGATTTGGCACCTGGAATGTTCGGACATTAAACGAACAAGGGAAAGTGGCGCAAGTAGCAGCAGAAATGAGGGAATACAAAATCGAGGTTCTGGGAATGTGTGAAACAAAGTGGAAGGGGGTAGACAGGAAGAAACTCATCACAGGTGAATTGGTGCTGTCCTCAGGACATGAAGACGAAAGTTCACACCACAGTGAAGGGGTAGCTCTTATGTTATCTAAAGAAGCACAGAAAGCACTAATTGAATGGGAAGCTGTTGGACCCAGAATAATAACAGCTTCTTTCAAAACAGCTAAAAAGAAAATTCATGTAAATGTCATCCAATGTTATGCACCAACTAATGACAAAGAAGAGTCTGTGAAAGAAGCATTTTATACTAAACTACAGGAAATTATGGATAAAGTAAAAAGAAGAGACATCACAATTTTGATGGGTGACATGAATGCAAAGATAGGTACAGTCAACACTGGATTCGAAGAAGTCATGGGAAAACATGGGCTAGGAGTAATGAATGAAAATGGAGAGCTATTCGCAAACTTCTGTGCTTCATATCAACTGGCTATAGGAGGAAGCATGTTTCCACATAAGAGAATACACAAGGCAACATGGATATCACCAGACCATAGAACAGAAAATCAGATTGATCATATATGCATAAACAAGAAGTTTAGATCATCATTGCAGGATGTAAAGGTATATAGAGGAGCAGATGTGGCATCAGATCACCATCTTCTGATAGCCAAAGTAAAAATGAAACTCAAGAGATATGCAACAATGCAAAATTATAGACAACAGTTTAATGTAGGACAGCTAAGAAATCAAGAAACAAGAGACAAATTTGCGGTCACAGTATCCAACAAATTCCAAGTGCTCCAACAGCTGGAAGATGTAGAGAATACAGAAGACTATTGGCAGCAGGTCAAAACAGTATGGAAGGAGACATGTGAAGAAATACTGGGGAAAAGGGAAAGACAACAAAAAGCATGGATAACAACAGAAACCATCAATAAGATAAAAGACAGAAAAAACAAGAAAGCAGAGTTAAACACAAGCAAAACCAGAAGTTCCAAAGCCAAGGCTCAAGAAGTGTACACAGAAGCAAACAAAGAAGTAAAAAGAAGTATCAAAAGAGACAAGAGGAAGTATATTGAGGAGTTGGCAAGAGAGGCAGAAGATGCTGCAGCCAAAGGAAATATGAGAGAACTGTATAGCAGCACAAAGAAGCTAACAGGGAAATACAAGCAAACAAGTTGCCTCATAAAAGACAAGAATGGGAAACTGCTCAGCAATATACAAGAGCAAATGAAGAGGTGGACAGAATATTTTGGGGACCTTCTCAATAGACCAGCTCCACAAAACCCGCCGGACATCCAGCCAGCAGAAGAAGAGTTACAAATTAACGGTGAAAGACCAACGAAGGAAGAAATAAAGAAAGCCATAAAGCTTCTAAGAGAGGGAAAAGTGTCTGGACCTGATGGCATACCAGCAGAGGCCATCAAAGCAGATATCGACATGGCTACAGAGATGTTATATAAATTACTTGGTAAAGTCTGGGAAAAGGAAGAGATACCAGCAGAATGGAAAGAAGGATATCTGGTTAAGTTGCCTAAGAAGGGAAATTTACAAGAGTGTACAAACTATAGAGGAATAATGTTACTATCAGTGCCAGGAAAAGTATTAACTCTTAAAGGCCGGAACGACGCTGGTAGCGTACATCCACAAAACCCCTAGAAGCCGAAACGACGTTGGGAACGTCACTTTTGTTTTCTGTGAAATTTGTTCCGTATTTTCATTATGACTCATAACTGAATACTATATGTAGAATATCACTAAAAAATCCTTCATATTCTAATTCTACATTCATTTATCTTTACTGTGATGTATAATATGTGTGTCTTTGTTGTGTAATAACTCAGAAACTTTAGAATTTATAAAGGTACTGCTTTAAGGATATAATCAGGCAAAACTGAAGGTGAAAATGAAAAAATTCCGGCCTGCAAGAGTTAAACAGGATTATCCTTGAGAGATTAAAAGAGTCCATAGACAAGAAACTGAGAGATGAACAAGCAGGTTTTCGACAAAATAGATCATGTACAGACCAGATAGCCACTTTGAGAATAATAGTTGAACAAAGTCTGGAATGGAATTCACCACTATACATCGGATTTGTGGACTACGAAAAGGCATTTGACAGTGTAGACAGAGAATCACTTTGGAAATTGATGAGGCATTATGGAGTTCCCCTGAAGATCATTAATTTAATAAAGAAAACATATGAAGACATGACATGCAGAGTTCTTCACGAAGGACAGCTTACAGAACCGTTTGGGATAAGAACAGGAGTGCGACAGGGATGCCTCTTGTCTCCATTTCTTTTCTTGCTGGCAATAGATTGGGTTATGAGATCATCGACAACACACAACAGAAATGGAATCCAGTGGACTCTGACTAAGCAGTTGGATGATCTGGATTTTGCTGATGACTTGGCTCTTCTGTCCCATAACCGTAATCAGATGCAGGACAAATTGAAAACACTCGATGAGAGGTCACAGCAATTGGGTCTGAAAATACACAGGGAAAAGACAAAAATAATGAGAATAAATGCAGGTAATGATAACAGGGTTGACTTGAAGAAACACCAATACAAGATGTAGAATCGTACACATATCTTGGCAGTAATATAGACAAAGTTGGAGGGACAGACAGTGATATCAAAATAAGAATACAAAAGGCAAGAGGAGCTTTCATTGCATTGGGAAATATATGGAGATCAAGAGAAATCGGATCCAACACGAAAATAAGAATCTTCAACTCAAATGTGAAGTCAGTCTTATTGTATGGCTCGGAGACATGGAGAACAACAAAGACAACAACCAAAAAGCTACAGACTTTCATAAATGGGTGCTTGCGTAGAATAGAGGGATTAAAATGGTATGACAAGGTTACCAACGTGGAACTGATGACAAGAACTAGACAAGTGCCAGTGGAACAAGAGATGAGAAGAAGACGATGGCGATGGATAGGACACACACTGAGGAAACCTGTTGATAGCATTACAAGGCAGTCCTTGTTCTGGAACCCCCAGGGCAAGAGAGGCAGAGGAAGACCAAGAAGTACATGGAGAAGAGAGTTGGAAACAGAGGTGAAAATGATGAGGAGAACATGGAAAGAACTTGAGATGATGGCACGGGACAGGAGGACTTGGCATGTGTTTGTTGAAGGCCTATGCTCCTTTGGGAGTGGAGGGTTATGAATGAATTAAAGTTAACAGGAGAGTCAGAATGAGAAATTATGACATAAAAAAAAACTGTAGGAACTACATCAAGTATATAGACAGACCAAAAATTAAGTGTTTTGGCCATCTCACGAGAATGGAGCCCCATCAATTACCAGTGCCCGCCGACAACAGTAGAAGATCTGGCTTCAGGGCACAGGAAAGACCAAGAGACAGGTGGACAGACAACATCAAAATCCTACAACAACATAGGCTCACAGCAGTCCATACGACACACATGGCTCAGGTATACAAACTTTGGTTCCCCAGCAACCCATATGACACACATGGCTCAGGTATACAAACTTTGGTTCCCCAGCAACCCATACGACACACATGGCTCAGGTATACAAACTTTGGTTCCCCAGCAACCCATACGACACACATGGCTCAGGTATACAAACTTTGGTTCCCCAGCAACCCATATGACACACATGGCTCAGGTATACAAACTTTGGTTCCCCAGCAACCCATACGACACACATGGCTCAGGTATACAAACTTTGGTTCCCCAGCAACCCATACGACACACATGGCTCAGGTATACAAACTTTGGTTTCTCAGCAACCCATACGACACACATGGCTCAGGTATACAAACTTTGGTTCCCCAGGAACCTATTCAACACACATGGCTCAGGTACACAAACTTTGGTTTCCCAGCAACCCATTCAACACACATGGCTCAGGTACACAAACTTTGGTTTCCCAGTAACCCATTCAACACACTTGGCTCAGGTACACAAACTTTGGTTCCCCAGCAACCCATTTTGGCTCAGGTATACAAACTTTGGTTTCCCAGCAACCCATTCAACACACTTGGCTCAGGTATACAACCTTTGGTTTCCCAGCAACCCATTCAACACACTTGGCTCAGGTATACAAACTTTGGTTTCCCAGCAACCCATTCAACACACTTGGCTCAGGTATACAAACTTTGGTTTCCCAGCAACCCATTCGACACACTTGGCTCAGGTACACAAACTTTGGTTCCCCAGCAACCCATACGACACACTTGGCTCAGGTATACAAACTTTGGTTTCCCAGCAACCCATTCAACACACTTGGCTCAGGTATACAACCTTTGGTTTCCCAGCAACCCATTCAACACACTTGGCTCAGGTACACAAACTTTGGTTTCCCAGTAACCCATTCAACACACTTGGCTCAGGTACACAAACTTTGGTTCCCCAGCAACCCATACGACACACTTGGCTCAGGTATACAAACTTTGGTTTCCCAGCAACCCATTCAACACACTTGGCTCAGGTATACAACCTTTGGTTTCCCAGCAACCCATTCAACACACTTGGCTCAGGTATACAAACTTTGGTTTCCCAGCAACCCATTCAACACACTTGGCTCAGGTATACAAACTTTGGTTTCCCAGCAACCCATTCGACACACTTGGCTCAGGTACACAAACTTTGGTTCCCCAGCAACCCATTCAACACACTTGGCTCAGGTACACAAACTTTGGTTCCCCAGCAACCCATTCAACACACTTGGCTCAGGTATACAAACTTTGGTTTCCCAGCAACCCATTCAACACACTTGGCTCAGGTATACAAACTTTGGTTTCCCAGCAACCCATTCGACACACTTGGCTCAGGTACACAAACTTTGGTTCCCCAGCAACCCATTCAACACACTTGGCTCAGGTACACAAACTTCGGTTCCCACTACGATTTACGGCATCATTTGATCGAAAAAGTAATTAAGTAGTCTTCGTCCAACTGTCAATTTTCCTCCAGACAATAGTAAATCCTACATTTAACTTATGAAGTCATTTACTCTATTATTCAATAACTGGTCGGGAGGGAAAATACCATAAACAAAAACTTCTGGCAACTGAACATACTTTCTAAAATTACAGACACTATAATTCCTAACTGTCCCGTATAGTTCTCATGGGTCTCTCTGATGAGACAAATAAAGATGAGGACTACTGCACCTTCTGGCATGACGTGCGAGGCAACTAACATGAGGTTGAGAGAGAGAGAGAGAGAGAGAAAATGATCAACTTTACAAAGAAAAGATCACACTCCTATCTCATGCAGTTCACAAATTTATTTAGTAGCCAGCTTGAGAGTTTTCGTTTGGGAATGCGGAAAAAGTATCTTTGATCCCAGGGACACTGCGATTTTAAATGCCGGTGGGAGAAGAGTAGTCTGAAATTTCTCTAGTTTAAAATATCTTTCTACTCCCTGCGCCGCCCCCCCCAGTCACATAAATATCGACCAAACCATTCACTGGGATCTACCAGTAGTTTGGGATCGAATGGTTGTTGATCCCTGGTGTAGGAAAACATCTGAAGGTAGGAAATGACCTCACCTGGTTTTCAATGGACTAATCTAGACTGTTTATTATAGCATATCAAGTGAATATTGATAATAATTGATAGTTACACCAGAAAAATATAGGGACAACTTATGAAGTGGTAAAAACAACTATAAAAGCCACATTCAAGTTCAAATGGGAAAAAGAACCCAGGCCATATTTAAAAAATGATGCCTATCTAGGCGAGACCAGGTAAAAATTTTCCAGCTATGCACTGGACATAACAGGTTGAGGTACCATCTATACCAGCGGTGGCCAAACTACGGCCCGCGGGCCAGATCCGGCCCGCCAATCAGTTTTGACCGGCCCGCCAACCTGTTTTGGCCGGCCTCTTATTGTTGATTGAAGCCACACTCTTCACAATGAAAGAACACACACATGTATGTTTGAAATAAATAATTACAAGTCATATTACAAATTACAAAACAAATTAAAACAATAAATTCATTGTATTTTTTTTTACAGTAATTTCAGTCCAAAGACTGGTATACATGTCTTGGCAGATGTGCAGTACAGTAGTTTGCCGTTGCTTTCTGTACGTGGTTCGTTATATATGTAAAACTAAATCTCAGAACGTTATTTTTAAGGATTTTATAGGTCTGGCCCTCTAGTGTTACCCTTTACCATAATCTGGCCCTCGGCCAATCTTAGCTTGGCCACCACTGATCTATACCATAAGTACAAGATTGGTGCCATAGATCCCTGCACCTGCGGCACCAGCCTCATGACAGCCAAACATCTGCTGCAGTCCTGCCCAACATACAGCATGAACAGAGTAGGATATGACTACAACCTATTTCTCTCCGCAAAAAACTGTTTGGAGATGTCAGGAACATTGAGCTGACTACTGCCTTTACTAGAGTCATTAATGTGGAAGTCTGAAGGTGAACGAGATGTCAGGAACATTGAGCTGACTACTGCCTTTATTAGAGTCATTAATGTGGAATTCTAAAGGTGAACGAGATGTCAGGAACATTGAGCTGACTACTGCCTTTATTAGAGTCATTAATGTGGAATTCTAAAGGTGAACGAGATGTCAGGAACATTGAGCTGACTACTGCCTTTACTAGAGTCATTAATGTGGAATTCTAAAGGTGAACGAGATGTCAGGAACATTGAGCTGACTACTGCCTTTACTAGAGTCATTAATGTGGAAGTCTGAAGGTGAACGAGATGTCAGGAACATTGAGCTGACTACTGCCTTTACTAGAGTCATTAATGTGGAAGTCTGAAGGTGAACGAGATGTCAGGAACATTGAGCTGACTACTGCCTTTACTAGAGTCATTAATGTGGAAGTCTGAAGGTGAACAAAGAAGAAGAAGAGAGAAACCAGAAAACTCATTCTTTATAATATACATAAATAAACCTACATAATTTAAACACAATAAAGAATCGTACAAGTTAAAGCAGAAATAATGAAAACCCAATTTATGGTTACACAGGTAAGAACAGGGTATTTGTTGTCTCTACAATTTACAGGTAAGCTGGAACAGATGGAGGTCTTCGCTCATTCAGCAACAGTACAGAAATACAGCTACTGTTATAATGAGTCATCACATAGCCAATATGACAAGGAATAACTGTGACACAATAAATTTCCTAACATTGCAATAACTGCTAACTTCAACTACAATAGTTAAACATGAAAAATTTCCTATGATTATAAAGGATAAGTCATGTTAAACTACAATAGTTAAACATGACAGATTTCCTATGATTATAATGGGTAAGTCACGTGACGTTAAACTTCAATAGTTAAACATGAAAAATCTCCAATGATTACAATGGGTATGTCATGTTAACTACAATGTTAACATCATAAATGTCCTATGATTATAATGGTTAAGTCAGGTTAAACTACAAAAATCAAGCGTTGCAGATTTCCAATAATCACAATGGGTAAGTCATGTTACTAAGACAACAGTAGTTAAGCATGACAGATGTCCAATGATTACAATGAGTAAGTTACGTAACTAACACTACAAGAATCAAGAAGGACATATTTCCTATGACTACAATGGTTAAGTCATGTTACTAATATTACAATAATTAAGCATGGCAGATTTTCTATGACTACAATAGCCTGGTCAGATTAATCTTCCATGATTATAACATAAATGTCATGACAGATTTCCTGTGATTGCAACTTTTTGGTCAGGACAGATTTCATATGATTACATAAGATAGGTCATGATAAATTTCCTATGATTATAATAGCTAAGTTATGACATATTTTCTATGATTAAAACAATTTGGTAATGCAGAGCTCTAATGATTATAAACAAAAAGCTTAATCATGACATATTTCTTATGATTACAAAAAAACTGAACTATGACAGATCTCATATGATTACAAAGACTTAATCATGATGGATCTCCAATGATTTCAAACATTTCATCATGACAGATCTCCAATGATTATAAAAATGTAATCATGATGGATCTCCAATGATTACAAAAATGTAATCATGATCGATCTCCAATAATTACAAAAATTTAATCATGACAGACCTCCAATGATTACAAAAAAAAATGAACTATGACAGATCTTCAATGATTACAAAAATTTAATCACAACAGATCTCCTATGATTACAAAAACTTAACCATGACAGATCTCATATGTATTACTACCCCAGGGTAAGAGAGGTAGAGAAAGACCAAAGAACACATGGAGAAGACAACTGTAGACAGACATGAAGGTGATGAACAAGACGGATAGACCCTGAGCAGACAGCACAGGATGGGAAGACTTCATAAAGGTTTGCTGAAGGCCTATGCTCCTTGGGGAGTTAATAGGGTGATAAATGAAGCTCAAACACTAAGTCTCAAAAATATGTGTGTGTGTGTGAGGGATTGGTTCCACAGTGTCTCAAATATATGTGGTATCTGAGAGACTGCCCATTCAGGTACAGCACTAAGTCGGAGGCAGAGTAACGTTCTCACAACCAACTTCATTCCTGAATACCAATATAATTAGAACAAGGTGTCAGCCATACTCGGGGAGACAAATAATTGCTGTGACCATGATTGAATTTCATCTCCTATCCACCTTTTTCTCTGCAAAAGCTGTCAGAATCATGGTGGACCATTAATTTATAATGTAACCTTTCTGTTTATATGTCACAGGAGCTCTCCTGCTACTGTTGTCTAACAAAATTATGTTCAAACAAAAGTACCCTGTTGGAACAGATGTGAGGCTGTTTCTTTTGTCATGGTGTGTCATTAAAGAGATCATATAGAAGAGAAATGAGGCTGTTTCTTTTGTCATGGTTTGTCATTAAAGAGATCATATACAAGAGAAATGAGGCTGTTTCTTTTGACATGGTTTGTCATTAAAGAGATCACATAAAAGAGAAATGAGGCTGTTTCTTTAGTCATGGTTTGTCATTAAAGAGATCACATAAAAGAGAAATGAGGCTGTTTCTTTTGTCATGGTTTGTCATTAAAGAGATCATATAAAGGAGAAATGAGGATGTTTCTTTTGTCATGGTTTGTCATTAAAGAGATCATATAAAAGAGCAATGAGGCTGTTTCTTTTGTCATGGTTTGTCATTAAAGAGATCATATAAAAGAGCAA
Organism: Oreohelix idahoensis; assembly: GCA_024509875.1. Taxonomy (NCBI): domain Eukaryota; kingdom Metazoa; phylum Mollusca; class Gastropoda; order Stylommatophora; family Oreohelicidae; genus Oreohelix; species Oreohelix idahoensis. The sequence continues at coordinate 323,915 of JAMPIV010012335.1, read as the reverse complement.
TGAGGCTGTTTCTTTTGTCATGGTTTGTCATTAAAGAGATCATATAGAAGAGAAATGCGGCTGTTTCTTTTGTCATGGTTTGTCATTAAAGAGATCATATAAAAGAGAAATGAGGCTGTTTCTTTTGTCATGGTTTGTCATTAAAGAGATCATATAAAAGAGCAATGAGGCTGTTTCTTTTGTCATGGTTTGTCATTAAAGAGATCATATAGAAGAGAAATGAGACTGTTTCTTTTGTCATGGTTTGTCATTAAAGAGATCATATAAAAGATAAATGAGGCTGTTTCTTTTGTCATGGTTTGTCCTTAAAGAGATCATATCAAAAGGAGCTGAGCTGATATTTTTGGCACATGGAAAAAAATTCATGAAATAATGTTGAGCATGTACAAAACACACAGAAAAGTAAAACAAACATCAATCAATAAATAAATACTACTTTTACACACACACAAAAATAAGATGACCGTGCCCCTTTATCCCATAACTGAAAATAGATGCAAGACAAAATGGTAATACTGGATTAGAAGACACAGACATTGGGTTTGAAAATCCACAGACAAAAAAAAAAAAAGAAAGAAAAAGACAAAGAATATAAGAATAAATGAATGTGGAAAAAAAATGGCCATACTGCCCTTGGAGTAACACCCCCTACAAAATGTCCACTCATATATACTGAAGCACATTAAAAACGCACCACCTGTATAATCCAGGAACAGAGTGTGAAATGTAAATAAAAGTGTTTACAAGTTTACATATTTGGAATCTTTATTCATTTTCCTATGAATCCATGCTGGTCATTAATTTGTACATTTGATTGTTATGAAATTAATTGCATTCTGTGCAGGCAAGGGAGAAAACCAAAAATACAAAAAAATGCACGTGCGTTATCCTGCTGGAGAAGCTGCAAGTCTGGATAAATTGTGAACGCAGGAGCAACCAGTGCATCCAAAACCTCATCTCGATATGTCACAGCATTAACATTTCCACGGAAGACGTGAAGAGGCAAGCGATGGTGAAAACTGAATCATCCCCAAATGTGAATACTGCCACCTCCAAATCGGTTGACACAGCAATCTGCAAAGCGCTCTCCACACCGTCGCCAAATCCGCATACGTCCATCAGCAAAGGATATGTTGAATCTGCTCTCGTCTGTGAATAGGACAGCATTCCACTGCAGTCTAGTCCATCTGACATGTTGCTCTGCCCATTGCAGGCGCTGCTGACGATGTCTGTGAGTCAAGTTTGGCCCAACATAAGGTCATCTTGCAGTAAGGCCTGTATCTCTGAGTCGTCGTATGACTGTCATTCAAGAGACTTGCCCATGTCTACCAACTATTGCTCTTGCTGTTTGACTTGCCGGGAGAGTACGATTCATTAGGTAACTCAGCACAATATGATGATCTTGCGCAGGGGTAGTAACTCGTGGTTGGCCACTCCGAAGTCTATCCCGGGCACTGCCAGTGGTTCCGTAACGTTCATTGAGACGTACAATAGTGCTGTGGTGTCAATTCATTCTTCTGGCAATGGCCCGCGAGCTCATTCCGGTCTCCAACATACCAATGGCTCGTTGGCGGTCGTTTTCAGATAGTCGTGGCATTTCAAGCACATGTACTGGGTGCTTTGTCTCAACGGCCTTTTTATACCGAGTATACTGCCACAACGTGTACACATTTTCAGGGTCATAGCTGTTGGGAATCGTGTTGCACGTGTAACTTTTATCGTTTTCATGTAGCCTGTACACAAACCCGTGGGTTGAATCATGCACTTTCCATTCCAGCAGCCATTCGCTCTCTACCTCTTGGCAAACACGGGGAAAATCCATTCCCACACTTTTTTTTTCCATCTTCTCGGCATCAGTATATATAATAGTGGTGCGTTTTTAATGTGCTTCAGTATATATATATATATACTGTTCCAGCAACACAGACACAAAGTTAATTTGGCAGGAACATAGACAAAGTTAGAGGAACCAACGGTAGTAACAAAATAAAAATACACAAGGCAGAAGGATGTGATCACTAAAGTGGAACTAATGACAATAACTAGACAAACACCATTGGAACAAGAGATGAGAAGAAGAAAGTGGAGATGGATAGGACACACATTGAGAAAACAAAACATGTCTATACCATTACCGGGCCAATACCTGTTCTAAAAATCCCCTGGGTGAGAGAGGGAGAGGAAGACCAAAGAACACATGGAGAAGAGAACTGAAGACAGACATGAAGTCCTTTAGGAGTTGAAAGGTCAAAGAAGAAGAAAGGCTTTCACTGCATACATGGAAATACACGGAAATACATGGAAATACACCGAAATGCACAGAAATCAAGTATTATTTTTAAAAAAAGAATTTTCAACTCAAATGTCAAGGCCATTCTATTGCATAGTTCTTAAACAAGAAGAACAAAGAATAAATGAGAAGGAGAAAGTTACACAACATTAGCCATGGGTGCTTGTCCAGAACAGAGGAATTCTCAAATGGTATAACTGGTTTGCCAATCACCACCTTTAGTACTGCTTTATTCCATCTTCACTTTTGGCCTAGATTGACCCGAGTTCAAAACTCAACATAAAATAGTTTAATCTATTATCCTACACAATATCTTATGGTTAATTGTGTCGATCATCATGAACAATTTCATGTTAATGTGACATATCCTTCTTATTAACTACTGACCCAAAAACTATGAACGCATTTTTCAACAAAACAAGCTGAAGTGGATATGTAAATAAGTAAATAAATAATACACAAAGGTATGTTTCAGGTACTCGTAAGAAATAAAGAAGTAGAAGACTAGATAACATAAATACAACAGAAGCGATAGGCTTACTGTGAATCGAACCTAGCATCCTTTCGAATGACACCACCGCCTAGCTATGGGAGCGAATCATTACTTTCCTCTCTGCCAACTAGGCACCACAAAATACCTCGGGTTTCCCCTCATTATTTGAAGTGGGGATGAAATAATGCAGCACCCAGGTAATGTGGAAATAATGGACAGCAACCAGACAAGTATTAGTGGAACAAGAGGTTAAAAAAAAAAGATACTGGAATTGGATAGGACACACATCTGCAAATAGCACTACAAGGCAGTCCTTGCCCTGGGATTCTCAGAGTAAATAAAAAAAACAAACAGTGGGAGACCATAAAGCAAATGGAGAAGGGAACATGAGACAGACTTAGCCTTCCTTAATCTAATGGTAGAGCTTTACAGCTGGGTAGACAGAAGCATGACACCTAGTTTCAAACCCAGTATTTCTGCCTCGAAAATAAAGTGCTCTAAGCACTCTGCAATACTCCATCTTTATATACTCATGTATATTTGAGCATGGTTACAGCGTTGGTCTTCCGCAGCAAAGGTGCCAGGTTCGATTCCCTGGATCGACCTGCTCCAGTCTACCCAGCTGTAAATGGGTACCTGACGTTGAAATTTAGCTAGGGAAGGAAAAATGACAGAGAATAAGGAAAATGGTCACCCAACCTTTTGATGCTGGATCTAGTATAGTGAAGTCTCTAACACTTCAATCCCCTGTGGCAGTATCTTCTATAGGACTACTTTACCATGTATATTTGAAATACATGCATTTGTGCATTTTGCTTATGATGCTTGTGCTCAGCTGTTTATTGTCACAAAACATTGAAATTACATGCTGTTATGTATAGTTTTATAGACAAACATGGTTGATTCTCTATGGTGCAGAATGCTGGAGAGTAACAGAGAAGGAAATGTCGAAACTGTCCTCTTTTCACACAATCTGCCTAAGGAACATTCTCCGAATATTTTGGCTGAATACAATCACCAACCAAGAACTACTTACTCAGATTAACCAGGAGGACATAAACACCATCATAGCTGGCAGATGCTGGAAGTGGGTTGGCCACATCCTCAGAAGGGACCCCGATGTCATCACAAGAACATCTATGCTATGGACTCCCGAAGGAAAGTGAAAGAGAGTCCGACCAAAAACAACTTGGCGGAGAACTGAAGAGGCCGAGATGCAAAGAATGAACCAGAGCTGGGGCACTGTACAAAGGAGGGCCATCGAGCAAACAAAGTGGAAGCAGTTTGTTGATGCCCTACATGATGCCACCAGGCGTGATGGTCATGTCACTGACTGCTTTGACAGGCGGAGGCTAAGGATAAAAGAAGAAGAAGATGGATGATACATGACCTAAAAGCAAATCTAAAACACAAACAAAAAAAGAAAGAAAATTTCCTTAAAGATAAGAAAACGTGTACACAACAACCTGAAAGCAAACATAAAGCATTTTATTTCAAAATTACACAAAAGGAACAAACATCTGTGGAGAATGGTACAAAAAATAATAATAAATGAAGCTAACAAAACATCTTTAAACAATATAACAAAATGCTTTGATAAAAAAGGCAACAACAGAAAATAATACAGCCAAGGACAAAACAATACAGAGAAAGAAGAACAGAACATACAAACCAGAACTCCTGTACTCATGCAAAAAAAAAAAATTTTATTATTACACTGACACAGCAGGCTGAATGTAAAACTCTTGCGCACTTACAAAACTCGTAACTAAGTTTCTGTTTCAATTAAAAAAATAATTTTTAATGTATTTGAAAGTTACTTTATTTTAGTTGTCAGAAATGTAATATTGAAAAAAAATGTAATGCTGTTATCAATATTGCTTGCGTAGAATAGAAGGATTGAGGTGGTACGACAGTTTCACTAATGTGGAACTGATAACAAGAACCAGTGGAACAAGAGTTGAGAAAAAGACGCTGGCGTTGGATAGGACACACATTGAGGAAACCTGCTGATAACATTACAAGACAGTCCTTGTTCTGGAATCCCCAGAGAAAGAGAGGCAGATGTAGACCAAAAAAACACACAGAGAAGAGAACTGGAGACAGAAGTGAAAATGATGAGGAAAACATGGAAAGAACTTGAGCGGATGGCACAGGACAGGAAGACTAGGCATGTGTTTGCTGAAAGCCTATGTTCCTTGGAGAGCTAAAGGGTATTGATATCATTGACATTACAAGTGAAGAATCATGAGATTTTGAAGTTCCATGGAACATGTTCTCCTAAATCTTTAGTTAAGATGATGTTAATGTCATCAACAAGTTGCTAACTACAGACCTAAGGGTCATTTATGTTTGGACATGCACCCTAATATAACCGACTAGGTTGAACGGGACGCGCCTCGCTAAAACCTTATTTAAAAATAAGAAATGTCATCAACAGTATCCTTTTCAGTCTTACTGACTATAGGAACGCAACTCCGAAACGATGTCTCGGTGGGCATGAGGTTAGGCGCTTGGATAAGCATCCTAGTCAAAACATCATATCAAAATAAGCAAGATATTGAAAAGTAAATGACACGGCTAAATTGTCCCCCTAGAAAATAAGGTAAAAATTTGTCCCGAAGCAGATACTGCCATAGGGGAAGTGAAGTGTCAGAGATTACAACATACTATGTCTCAGCTTTATCAGACAGGGTGAGCCTCCTTCCTTATCTTTGCCTTCCCTAACTCAAGAGCAGAGTCTGGAACTATTTACAGCTGGGTATACTGGAGATTAACCCTAACAGGTAACTTTGCCTTAAGAAGCAAGCAGTATAACCACTCTGCCAATCGACTTGCCACACATAATCTTTTATAACTAAACTGCAGCTTCTGTACCATACAGTTTGAGTATTTAAATTCAACGTTACATTCGTAATATCAACAAGACAGTTGACCACCACTCAGGAGGATAACTTCTGAAATCTATTCATTTTGTTCCGGTGCCACCATAACAGAAAGTAAATGCTTGAGATAAATGCTTGATAACTATAACCTATCATAAACTTAATGAAGGTGACTGACTTCCTCAACTCTTTCTACACCGAGGAGTATGGTACGTCACGAAGTGGAATGTTATTCTCTCAAGAGCCATCTGGTGCGACCGTTTGGTTATAGTTAGATTTCTTCACATCTGAGCTGTACACTATATAAACCAAACTTATTTACTGCATATAAGATTTACAACACTTTGAAATATTCATTGGCGAATTTACGATTTTATATATACCATGAGATAATAGTCCCTTCAGTCATAACTGACTATGGAAATGTGCCCCTGAGGTGACAGCCCTCAGCTGCTTATTTTCCTGGTGTTCCTTTCGATGTTTTCTCCTCTCTTCTGCCTGTTGTGCAAGCTTCTTTTCGCCCAAATTGAGGTGGCGCTGAAAATAGCATCGCCACTTGGTGCAATCGGCAGCTTCATCCTCCCAGGTTGCTGGATTTATGTCCAGTGCCCTCATGTCTCTCTTGCACACATCTTTGAATCTCAGCTGTGGTCGCCCAACTGTTCTTTTGCCATCTGCCAGTAGAAGATATCTTTCAGCATGCGACCATCTTCCATGTGGCGAACATGGCCAAGCCAGCGTAGTCTGCGCTGTCTAAGCAGTGTATACATGCTTTGAAGGCCAGGACGTGACAACACCTCGACATTTGGCACTTTATCTTTCCACGAAATGCTGAGGATGTGGCATAGACACCGTAGTTGGAAGGTATTGAGCCTTCTTTTTTGCTTAGCATAGGTTGTCCATGGCCATGAGATATTTTTGTGTAAATACATATGCTTAGTGTTTTCTTTTAAACTCGTGAAGGATGAGAGGCTAGTTTAGGGCTGATTTTCCCAGGTGCTCATGTTATTGTTATTCAGAATCAACATCATTGCACTCCGGGAAAACCCATAGGTGCTCAATCTCCCTCAGTATATGTTGAAGAGTGTGAATGCTAACTGTTCCTGTAGCTCACTGGTTGTTTACATGACAGATGCATCCTCTCATACGTCCATCTCTGCTAGCCTGATGTTTGATGCTAAATTCCTAGTCTTAAACTTAATGATTCATCTTTTGCAGTGTCATTCTCAAACAGGTGATCTTTAACTGTTCTCAGTATCTCTCCCTTATCTATATCCAGTGTCCCCACTGTGGGTGCTCTTGATGCTAGTCTGTCAGTTCTCTAATTACCGCTTACCCCTGCATGACCAGGATAGTAGATCCACACCAGCTCCTGCAGATTTGAAGCTTCTATGGACGTCTTCCATTCATGCTGTAGCCAACCATTTTGAGCCTTTCGAAGCATGGACTGAGAGTCTGACACAATGACTGCCTTTGTTAATGAAGTTTCAGTCAGCCACCTTAAGGCAGCAGTAGCTGCCTCTACCTCCATGCTCATGCTGAAAGTAAAATGCTGGAAGATAACTTCCCAGGTGCTCATGATGGGAGGCCAGTTTTCAGGGCCGGTATATTTGAATAAAGTTTTTGTTTTGTTGTGTTCCAATTTTATATTTTATTAAACCTCATTCAATTACCTTTACAACTATGTATGGGAGTCATGGTAGCATAGTGGTTATTGCACTGGCTTCCTAGCTCAGTGGTCTATGGTTCGATCCCCATATGAGGTGGGATTTTTTTACGCTGCAAACGGCTCCTGGGTCAACCCAGCCCCAACTGGGTACCAGAGCAACTTCTGAGAAGGTTAAGGTGGTCGGCGTGATGCTGACCACATCACCCCTAGTGTGCCAATGGTCAAGAAAATATGGGCCTAACACCATGTTCCCAATATGCCTCAATGGGCGTGTAACTTATAAAGTGACATAATTCCTTACATCAAACATGGGAAACCCACCTTGGCCCTTTAATAGTTAAAACATGCCATGTGGAAACAAAGTGCCATCCATTTTGTTGCCTGGGTCTTCTTCTTCTTCTTCAAGTACCATGCCAGGTGGTGTTGGAGATCATGTCGCTCCACAAATTTTTATCTACAGTACTGTTTATAAATTCAGTTGTTCACCTCTTTCTATACCACGATGTTAACTCATTCTGCCCAAACGGGCATATGGTGTGCCAGATAGGCCTTTCGTTATACCCAGGGAAGATAACCATTTTTGAAGTTACAATTCTGTGCTTTATATCCATTGCTAGAGTTGCTTTGGATCTAGCTGCAGGCCGCGTGGTATGCCCGCTTTATAAGATTCCAAAATTGAACAAAAAATAAGTGGCCATAGAGTGTTCATATCATGTAAATACTTCCTGTGGACATCATATTTTGAACTGGTAGCGAAATAATTATATTGGTTTTGATTTTTTATTGTTTCTATACTTCACAAGATATAACAAACAATTATAACATCACATTAGAACGCAACAGTATTTCACAACATTCTGCAGCCAATTTCCTAAAGTTTGATGCATAATACATATATCTACTGAATTAATATATGTGTGTACTGCCTGTTTTTAAAACATCACTTGTAGAAAAAAAATGTCTGCATATTTGGTCCTGGGTAAAACCAAAAAAACCCCGGGTTAGAATGAGTTAAACTGTCCAGTATCTACTCTCTTTGTTGTCCTCTTATCTCTGTTCCCTTCTATCTTTCTTTGTTGTCACAATATACTCCAGTTTCCTTCTTCTCATAACATGCCCATAGAAAGTGCTTTCTTCTGTCTAACATGAGGAATATGCTTCCTTCTAACATGAAAAATAAGCTTCTTTTGCGCGTTGGCCTCCTTCAAGATATCCTTATTACTCTTTTTTGCTGTCCATGGTATTTTTAACATTCTTCTGTACAACCACAACTCAGTGGCTTTTAAAGCTTTTTCCTACTTGTTTACAAATTGTCCATGACTCACTTCCGCATGTCAGGAGCGCTTCTTTATAGCTCTGAATAACTCTCTTTCTTATTTCCATTGAATAAAGAATTGTTGCATAAAATACTTTTCAATCACCATGTTGCCTGGGTAAAACAAAAAAAACTGTCTGGGGTAGAAAGAGTTAACTGACCAGAAACCTCCAGATTCTCAGTGAACAAGAAAATGCTCGGTGTACTCCAGTTTTTCATAATAAAGTAAACCATTCTCAATGTCATTTTTGCCTGAATAAACTCAAAACAACACGTTGACCTCAACAACAACAAAAATTAACTTGTATTCAAAATGCTACGCAGTGAGAACACAATCCTACAGTAATCAAGCAGCATGTACTGGGTTTCAATCACCAGGTCACCAATCAATTCTTTTTTCATTCATTAGATCATCAATAAATCCAATCATTTCTTATTTTAATCATTAGGTCACCACCAAAGACGCATCAAAAGTGAGGAATGCAGTAAGCTACCCATAGCTTGACTGCTTGCATTAGGGTCAGCGAACCAGAGCTGACCAAGACCCTACTCCACCTCCAAGTGGTGGTCCTGGACACAGGCTGCATCACTGCAGTCTGGCTGAGAGAGTGGGGATCGAAGAGGGAAGGCTAACCCGGTCCCAAAAATGCCATGCCGAAAATAGATGTGTCGGGCCGAAAGGCGCAGCTTTGCTGTAAACTGCGACACAACGTAACAAACGTCCTTTTCAGGACGAACAGAGAAGAAGACGATTAGGTCACCAATCAATATCATTAGGTCACCAATCAATCCAATCATTTCTTATTTCAATCATTAGGTCACCAATCAACCCAATCATTTCTTATTTCAATCATTAGGTCACCATTTAATCCAATAATATCTGATATCACACACAAAGAAACCCAACCAGATTCTCCTACAACAATTAAATTCACTACTTTATCTTTACCGTGTATGATGCTGCATCATTCACAATTCTTCATACAGAAAAAAAACACACATATCTGAACAATGCAGTAGTAAAGCACCTTCGTTGGCCACTTAGAACTCACTTTAACTTAAGAGTCATTAGGCAGCCAGTACATTACCTTAAAATCAGTAGCTGCTAGTTCACGAAATCAAAACTGATAGAACAGAAAATGGATATTACACAAAAATAATTATAAAAGGACTAGCTCTTTACCGCAGGAGAACATCATTCAGACCAAAAAAAAAAAAAAAAATAAGTTTAAAAAAGAAAAATTTCAAACACAATATAATTTAAAAAAAAAATCAAAGGCAGAAAGTGAGTGACCCTGAGAAAAATGGTACACATTTACTTACACTTAAATTCCGGGTAGCACACTTTTGATGTCACAGAAAAGTGGAGGAAACTTGACCCAGACACAAGACAATTCCTGAACATTATCAAATGTCATCTACAGCAGGGGTTCTTAACCTTTTTTTGTCTCATGGCCCCCCTTCCCCCCTCAAAGTCGCTGTTAGCTGGAAAAAAGATACTTTAAGTCTTACTGTGGTGGACCCCTACAAATATGACATGATTCCCTGGGGGGGGGGGGGTGTGTGCAGTATAGCCCAAGTAGAGAACCACTGGTCTACAGGACCAGGTTGTACAAGGTAACTTAAGCCAAGTACATTTATTATGTCTCTCATGGGTATTGTAGTTTGTAGAACACTTTACTTCTCTTAACAGTTCACAGGAAGATCCAACACAATTTTAAAACGAGGTCATTTCTAAAATTAGACACACAGCTGTTTTTTCTTTATGGAGCACAAAAGTATGTTTAATAATATGTCACAGCGTTAATAAGACGATAGTTATTCTGACGGGGGTTCTGATGACGTCATACGGATAATCTCCAAGCAGCACTACAAGGAAAGTAGAAAGTAGAAAGTATCGAACAGGTTGTTAGGTGATGCGTAAGCAAGCTGGGAGATAAATAATATTCGTGATGTTGAGTGCACCATGGATACCCCTTGATCTTAAAAGAAGTTAGGTGATATCCTCGCATGGGTTTGGATTTGTTTCCACCACTGGATTAAAGGGGTTTAATTGGGACAGATGCCCACTAATAGCCTAAAGATGGACGCGGCTACAATCACTTTAGTAAAAATCACCAAGAGCTAACGCTCAGGGATAGTGGATCAAAGACAAGACTTTTGTAACAAAAGTTCTTAAGAGATTGTATACACTACATAAATCAAAGGAATGGGATGGTTTGCACACCTAGGCAAAAGGAAAAAAAAAACACTGACTCAAAAAGAAAGAATATACAAAACAAATACAAGATGTCAAGTAAAAGACAACTATGAAGAGAATCACCAGAACAAAAAACTGAAGGTTTAAAATCCGTGAACAGATCAGTGGACAGAGACTCATAACAAAAGATGGAATGACATCACACACAAAAAATAAAACTACAACATTAAGAAAATTATACCTTTTCAGAAAGCATCATAAAGAGACATGTAAAAACCATTGCACCAACGCAGTAAGGTGATGCACAGGTCTAGCAACAACTTCGTGTGCAACAAAAAAAGTACTAGTACAAACCACCAGCGCAAGACTATATAAAGCACCTTGCAACAGACTAATCATCTCGTGGTCACAACATCAGACTTAAAGGTCTTCTATATATGGAAATGCGCCCTTATATAACCGATAAGGTTGAACGGGACGCACCTCGCCAAAATTTTATTTAAAACAAAAAAAAACTTCCCTTACAAGAAGCCATCAGCAAATGTAGCAACATTCTCAAGAGAGTAAAAAAAAAGGACATTTTTGTATTTGTTCAAATAATGTATAATTTCAGAAGAAATAATTACAGGCCTATAACCTTTCAAGAGCCACGGTAGCACAGTTGTTAGTGCACTGGCTTCATAGCTCAGTGGTCCATGGTTTGATCCCCAGTTGAGGTGGATTTTTTAGACTGCAAATGGCTCCGAGGTTGACCCAGCCTCATGAATTAGGTACCAGAGCAACTCTGGGAAGGTTAAGGTAGCCGGCATGATGCTGACCACATCACCTCTAGTGTGCCGATGGTCAAGAAAATATGGACCTAACTCCATATTCCCAATATGCCTCAGTAGGCATGTAACGAGATCCTTTACCTATAACCTTTCATCCAAACATCTGAAAACCAAAATATTCTGAAAATCAAAAACTTTCTTTGGGCTAATTTTCGGTCACAATTAGGTTGATTTATGACTACTTTGGCCGTCTTTGGGCTATTTTTGAACACAGCTCAAAACTTGGGTGATCTAGGCTAATTTTTTAACACGATTTTGGCGACATTCAAAAACTTATAAAGATCTGGTTTCCGTAACAAAGCTGTTCCAGAGGTTTTCGGATACAAGATACAAACCTGTAATTATTTAAAATGTACAGCATAAAATACCCAGGAACAAAATTCACAAATTAAGATGTGTAAAATATAAATGGCCGAAAAATAATTAAAATGAAAAATAAAGCCATCGGAAATGCAAAAGTAACAAAACCCAGTAAAAAAATACTGTATAGATATTTCAGTTAAAAAAACCATTCATTTAAACTTATATCGCGGCTTGCGTGATGCTGACCACATCACTCCCAGTGTGCCGTATGGTCAAGAAAATACAGGCCTAACACTATATTCCCAATATGCCTCAATGGGCGGGTAACAGGATCCTTTACCCTTATTTTTATATAGTATATAAATATCAGAGAGGAAAAAAAAAATTGTGCAATTTATGAACCCCAGTAAATATTGATGTAAAATATGCCATTTCAGTGGCTCAAATAATATCTTTCAGTAAACAAGGTAAACATCTGCTGGCATTATATGTCATACGTATTAGTGTATATGTCATACGTATTAGTGTATATGTCATACGTATACGTATTTAAAAAAATAAAAAAAAGGAGGTTGATACTTGGGAGTCATAACCGAAGCATAGGTACCAACAAGTGCAGATACTAACAACCTCTCACTGACCACTGCCATCTTTAAACATATTAAAGTTGATGTCTTAAAGTATACAAAGAAGAAAAGCACATACAAGAAAAATAAAAAAAGGTAAAATAAAATGACTACAAATAAGATTACAGATTGTCATGGGTAATAAAAGTATCCTGTTGGATATTTTGATTTTTTAGCCGAAGTATTCGTTACGGTGTAAACTAAAATATTTTGATTCAAACACAAGTCAGTGTAGATTTATCCTTTAAAAAAAAAAAAACAAACAAACAAAAAAATGAGGAAAGAAAATTCTCATAATTTTGGCGTACACCAAGATACAGTGTCTACTGAACGGTCCAGAAGAGTGTGAATTTGCCATTATTTAAATGTTCATTCATTCAATTTCAGAAAGCACAGCCTCCCCTGCTGTATGAAGTTCTTAAGTTTAATTCGTTCAGAACTGGAAGAGAACTTTAAACAAAGGTGGCCCAGAACATTTCTGTACAAAGGTGGCACAGAACACCTGTTAGAACAGTGACACAGAACGCCTTTATAGAACACCTTTATAGAACAGTGACACAGAACACCTTTATACAAAGGTAGAACAGACAACCTTTATACAAAGGTGGAACAGATCACCTTTATACAATCGCAGAACAGAGGACCTATATTTAAAGGTGGCAAGGAGGGCCTTTATACAAAGGGAGAACATTTTACATTTATACAAATGTAGAACAGATCATTTTATACAAAGGTTGAACAGATAATCTTTATACAAAGGTAGAACAGATCGTCTTTACACAAAGGTGTAACAAAACATCTTTATAAAAAAGGTGGAGCAGAACAAACAGGTAAGTGATCAACATTGTATTAATGTCAATAACAGCCTGTGATATTAAGTATAATGGCATGGCAATGATGACCAATGTCAGCGATGTTAAGCTATGTACTGCTGTCACCAGTTGGCGAGGCAAGGCTTGCTCAAGGTCATAAAGTAGATCTGGCAAGATGATCCCGACCTCACAGACGAGAAGAAAACCTGTGTGGATAAATCAAAAACTGGATGAGTGGGTACCTTAAAGAGAAATATTCTACAAAGTTTACCAGAGAACCCATAAGGAACTATAACACTTCAGTTCATTACATCATTTAGTACAATTACAAGCATTTCTGTTACAAATAATTTGTTGCAGAATGCAAACTGGATGATCATTACAGAAGCAGTCATTGAGAACAGTGAATTCCACCTGGTCACTCCTTTCAAAGACACACACACAGAACTTTTGAAACTGCAAACCTGGTCATTTCTCTCACACATAGTGAATTCAGATTTCATCCTTTGTCATTTCTCTCACACACAGATAACTCTTAAACACAAACCTTGTCGTTCCTCTCACACACAGACAAACCTTGTCACTTGACTTCATCCAAACACAAAACTCTAAACACTGCAAACTCCTGTCATTTCTCTCAAACACAAAGAACACTTAGAACTGCAAACTTTGTCATTTCTCTCACATAACTCTGAAAGCTGCAAACCTTGTCATTTCCTATTGCACACAGAGAACTCTGAAAGCTGCAAACCTTGTCATTCCTCTCACACACAGAAACATCTTGTTATTTCTTTCAAACATGGCAAGAACTCTTAAACCCACATACCTTGTCATTCCGCTCACACAGAAACTTGAGCTTCTGAGCCTTCTTGTGCATGAAGACACCGTCCAGATGTCCCGTCTCAGCAGACCTGATCTCAATAGCTTTATTCCCCCAGCCCATGATCTGGCCTGTACTGATGTAGGCTGAAAAAACAATGTCAAGGACAGACTTTTATTACAGATTACATAATTAGTTACCATTTGTTACAACCTATCTTCGAAAAGGTTCCATCTTTGAATGTCACGCTTACAGCGTTGCTTAAGAATTCTCGCTAATAAATGTAGGAACTTAACCATGTAATCTAATCATACAAGCCACACCTCGGAGCTGAAAAACCTGTTCAAAAAATCCAAAAACCCTGTACAAAGACCATCAAAACCTGTACAAAGACTGAAAAAAACATATTAAAAGAGTTAATTCGTGTAAAAATATTTTCAATTACAGTGGGCTGTATTATAAATGAGGCACGGGGACTTTGCCTTTTAAACCAGGTCTTCACTTATTTTAAAACCCAAACAATAAATGTCTGAGTTTATTTTACACTGTAAAAATAATGTGATGGTGTCATCATTTAGTCTATTTCTGTGCTTAACACATTAACTACTGCAAGCCGCTGTCAGCGGCTCACAAAATAAACACATTTGGATTGCAAGCCGCTCAGAGCGCCAATCTAATTTTAGTAATAAAACGAATGAAAAATGTACTTAAACACTTTGTGATCTGGTTCGAGATTTTGAGTTGCCACCGGAAAACAAATTCCATAAACATGGTTGTTGTAGAACACTGGAAAATTGATATTATGTTCATATTTTTCAGCGTTTTGGGTTAGTTACCAAATCATGTAAAACTGTTTACCGTGGGGACTAGTGATAGGACTACAAAAAATGCATGTACATCTCATCTAACGGCTGAATAGGATAGAAACGTGTTTCAACAACTGACTGATAGATCTAGCGACGAGGACAAGAGTGAAAATGGTGTGCACATTGATTGAAATTGTGATTTTGATAGAGATGGGGCGCAAGCAGTTTTAACTGTGAAAGTATTGCAAGTCATCGGCCATCGGAGAGCCGTTAAATAGCAACAACCTCTATTAGAGTTACAAACGGTGCTTATTGTAATAGTACATTCATTTATCTTTAAAATGACGTGTAATTCATAAACATCTGTTAACAGTTACGAAAACTACAGCTTACTTTGTGCAAACACCTATAGGATGAAAATGGGAAAAAAATTTAATTTGGCCACAGTGTGTTTTTCAATTCGGTGGTTAATGTGTTAATTATCACTATCAGACTGGGAAATCCTGTGTTCAATAAGACCATTTTTTTTTTTTTTTAAATTAATGAAGAAAAATATTCCATTCAACCTCTGATGGGTTATAATTAGGATATATATTGTTTTCAACTCCAAATAATATGAACAACTGCCGATATGAGAAAGTGGCATCACATTTGTCAAATCGTTGTAAATAGGGACAATCACAATTGTGCTTATACGTTAAATAAATAAATAATAAACAAAACATAAATAAATAAACAAACAAAAATATATAAAAAAAAAAAAAAAAACCAAACAAAATCAAGAAGAAACTCTGAACAGGTATATAACTGACTTTAACAGATATTTAATTGACTTTCATCTGTTAAAAGTCATATGCATTGTAAGAACAGCATCAGACCTTCACATTCCCAGCCACTACGGTATATATTAACATTTGTTCATGTTAAATATTGTTTGACTATATTATGCAGTTCCCTAGGTCTGTCTATTCTCAATACCTCTTCTATATTTATAGGTAAGTTGGATGCTTGCAAATAATCTAATATTGGTATTCTCATTTGTTCATACCTCTTACATTTTAACAAGAAATGTTCTATATTATTGTCTTGAAGACATCCTGCACAGTAAGGTTCTTCTATTCTGAAATAGCCTTTTCCCAGCTGTAGTTTTTCTTATTACTGGGAATTTTCAATTCCCTAGATATCTGACATTTTCTTGTTGGAGCCTTGAACTTCTTATATGCATGTCTTCCTTTCAGATTTTTATCCCACTCTGCTTTCCATTCGTCCGTTATTAAATCTTTAATTAAGCTCTTAATCTCTGATTTACTCGTCCCTACATTTATTAGATTTTTATCAGATCTACCTTTCTTGGCTTCTTTATCTGCCTTTTCATTTCCTTCTATGCCAACATGTGAAGGTATCCAAGCAATTAAGACTGAACATCCTCTGGAATATAAGTATGTAGTAGCCAGAAATATCTCCTCTGCTATATCAGGTCTACTACATTCTCGTAAGTTTCTATGTGCTTAATTGTTGAGAAAGAGTCAGTTAAAACTGTTAATTTTTTGGGAGGGTTATTAGAGAATATTTCTAGTGCTTTTAGTATTGCCACCATCTCTGCAGTGAAAATGGATGTATTTTCCATGATGCTATATTCTTTTGCCATTTTCCATATTGGAATATATATTCCTATCCCCAATTTGCCATCCTCTCCCTTGGATCCAGAACTCTGAGACACAGTAATAAGGGGAATGGGTTAGAAAACCTGTACAGAAATTATGTACAGGGTGTACACATCTGAAAACGCAAACACCTTGTACAGATTATGGGTAAACCATAGCATGTGGCTTGTATGAATCTAATCCACATTTTCTAAACCTTAACGGAACTTTGATTATTGTTATTCGTCCATTTTGATTGAAGTTTTGGTGGCGTGCAACATGGGTAGTATGAAGACAAAGGCTAGAAATCAGTTGGATGCTAGGGATGACATTCACCTAGTATTGTCCAAGAGTGCCTGGGATTCCTCCCGTTACTGACTGACAGCAGCAGCAGTCATCTCTTTAAGGTCATTTTATTTATATTTTATATATTTCTTTGTCCATATGAGGAATTGGCTTGAAGAACAATTTCTGCTATAAAATCTTAATTATGTCTTAATGGGTTCACTGATTAATTTGGGGGAAGGATGGGAGATGTGAACATTATGTTCATTCTCAGGGGACATGTTGGAACCCAAAGGTTAAGAATGAATGCTACAGACTGCGCAGCGAAACATAGACATTATTATTATACACACAGCTCCAAGAGTATGAATATGAAATTACAAGTTTATTACTAAATGTATATTTTTGACATTACTTATTATTAAAAAAGTAAAGGTAGTCCCATAGCAGCTGCCGTAGGGGAGTGAAGTGTTAGAGACTTCACCAAACTAGGTTCAGCATCGAGAGGCGGGGGGGTGACTGTGATGATATGGTTGTGCGATCTCACGTCCACCCGTTCAGTATCACTTTTTTCTTCATTTTCTCTTCCTCTCACTCATCGCTTTAATTTGGCATAAGTTTTACCCTTTCATTCATTATTATGTGGCATATTTTATGCACCATTTTTTTCTCTCTATGCTGAATATAGTAGGGGAAAGTCTCTAACACGCCACTCCCCTACGGAAGTATTTGCTATAGGACTGTCTTTATCTTGTTTACCACTCCTCAGACGTATTTACGTTCTGCCAGGTGAACTGTGGTATTATCATAACAATACCCAGTCATCAGACTGGTCACCCGCTTATCTCTTTGAATCTGTCTGACCACCTTTGGAAACGTGTCGGTCCAACATTTGACCCCAGTGAAAAGCTGATGACCGTGTTGACATAAGCTTATATTGTGCGTACGATGAAAGAAGACAACATTGTCTGACCAGACATCTGTCTGGCAGAGACACGCAGATAAAGGCGATAATTGGATATCCTGTCAGGGTAGACATCTTGGCGGAAGACATTACGCCAGGAAAACACGGTCACAATATTGTGGGAGGCAGATAGGTGCAGCCGGAACAATATTACGTCTTATTATAAAGAGGTCACGCATAGATATTAAAATTAATATTTTAAACACGAGAGGGGATATTTAAAACTTCCCCACTCAAACAGTGCTATTTGATTTGATTGGTTTGAAGTGAGAGCCGGAATATACAATGCATTCTATTGGAACATTCGGCGAAAACACCATCTGTGATTTGAACTGAGAATGAAAGATGTAATCTAGTGAACTCAGAAACACAGAACAGACAGCTTCGCAACTTTATACGAGCAACTCCCAACAGCCAGGAAGAGAAGGATCGGACCTAGAATTCCTATATCAAAAGTGACAGATTGACAGTATTTGGGCAACTCTGAAACCTTAAGAGTAAACCCGCATATTTAACTCATTCATTCCAGAGTTATTTTGCACGCTGTGCCAGACTTTTTTTGTGGGCAGAATTTTATAGAGTGAAGTGTTCATCTTTCAGTCTAAATTTGTTTGTGAATTTTCCTTTGAACATGTACTTATTATATACCAAACTGTAGGGAAATGGATAGAGAATTCAAATATATAATGTCTGTGGTAGTATTAACACAAGTGTGTTCGGTATAATTTAATCATTTTGCTTGTAAAATTGAAAAACGCTAAAAAGTTGACTGTAGAATACGATCTTACCAAAGACAAATTACTGTCGTAGACAATAAAACTTTCTTTTTAGTCTTCAAACGTCAAGTTAATCCATATACAAAGTAAATAAAACATGCTTATGGCCAAAATTAGTAGATTTAGTGTTATTCGCGCCAGTTTGTCCGTGGTTCTTTGTAAGAAAAAAATAAATTATGCAATTGTGCATTACGTAATTTTCAAACAAATAAATAACGTCATATAAATACTTTTTTACTCTTGTTTAATGTTTTAATAGTATCCCTAGCTTCATCTTCTACCAAGAACTAGTGATTAGATGTTACGGTAGGTCTAGTTTTGTTGCTTTTTGATCGGCCAGAATATGACTACGCCGACTCATCAACTAAATCTAGTGTGTCTAGCTTTTCTGCATATATTCCGTATTTTGACAACAAACTGTGACTACCAAACAATCATCATCAATGTCAGCAATGTTTCAAAGTAGTCTGACACAATTATTTGCTTAGGAGACTTAGAAAATGTAAATATAAAGCGTGACATATTTCTCTAGCAAAAACAACGAAAAACGTAAACACGCGAATCTTCACAAAAATTGTGATAATAACATCAAAACACGCACATGTGCTGATTAACTAAAGTCAAATTAGTTGTTTAAATAGTACCGGAAGTCATTCTACGAGTTTTAATATATGAACTGCATTAAGCGGACGATTTTTAGGGTTTATTCGTGATAAACTAAAAACCACGCTCTGAGCGTTGCTGGGGCACGGCGTGTTGAATTTTGCAACGCTCAGAGCGTTGCTGTGGAGTCAAAGAGTTAAATACACAGACTGTTAAACTTTAGGACCAGGACTTTTCATATTAGGACTGGAAACCTAGGAATTGGATCATCAGTCATAAGAGAAATAATATCCCAGACCAAGTGTATCGCAGAACACCCGTCGAAGAGAAATTACTAGTTTCCCTGGCCATCTGATTTATAGAACACCATCATAAGAGGAATTTCTCAGATGAAATTGATTCGACAGCATATGCACCAAAATTGCTCGAGTCCATCTGAAAATCTGCGCAAGGAGATTGTGTATTCCCAAAAATTTGGGATAAATTGTGAACATTTCTATTACAAACATGAATTTAACATGTTTCTTGCTAGTGGATATATATGAGGCTGGCAACCTCAACATATGAAAATAGTATATTCATGAACCACTACAGCAAAAGCTGGTGATTGTTTCTGACTAGTCGTGTGGGAAACCCGACAGCAGAGCGACCCCAGACTCCGACTGGAGCAGTGATGAGTGATGACTACATCATATGTGCCTCCAGTGTAACATATTATCTTGTGAGATTTATGTACCTTTTTTAATTGTAATTCAGGAAAATCATTATTCACGCACTCCAGACACAATTTCCTAGTTAACACCCAGAAGGATATGGGTGAATTTTCATCATATTCCCTGAGTTACACTGTGTGCTCGGGAATTTAATTCTTCTGAGAGGTTAACATTGGTGGGTGGAGCGCATGATAATGGGTCTGTTAGTTTGCGCCGAACAAATGTACTCAGCGGGCATTTGTTTCTTTCTATTTGTCTAAAGTTTGTGGTTACAAGCCATCAAACGATTTGTGGTACTAACACCGCTGGTGTGAGAGAAAAGCATCCACCATAACTGCCTACAGTGGAAGAGAGTGTGGAGAAGGCTTTCGTCATCACAGAATTGATGAACCACAGCTGCAGGACTCACTCATACAAGCTAAGTGCTAACTAAAAGGCACCAGAAAAAAGGACATTTCAGTTAAACTTTAAATATAAAGTTAAATTCCCACCTACGTCTCATTGATGAGAACTTTATAACTATCAAAATTCCACTAATCTTTCCATATTTATTTTAACCTGTTAAAGACTACTTCACTATTAAATTTGTTACCTGTTGTTTTAAAACTAAACAATAATAGTTGATTCAGTTACATGTATGAAAGCAAACGTATGAGCCAGAATAGTTAATTAATCTATATATAAATACCTAGACATATATTTACACTAAACAGAGCTATACTGTATAAGAGGGATTTCGTTGGATTACACCAACTGGGGGCTTGAACGGGATAAACCATTGCTTAAATCCTTCACAAAAGGCGACGGACCAGATATAATGCATTAACAATTGTTCAGCCCAAGGCAACATTGTTCGTGACTTCTGGAAATATCTTGGAAGCCAATATTAAATACTCTTGAGTTTTGGTCACTGTTGGACCACTACTGCAAAGCAGGGGAAGCAATCCATGACAGTGACCAGTTATCTTCCTCGCTGCCTTTTCCTTCCCAACTCAAAGAGCACAGTCGGGTACCCATTTACTGCTGGGTAGACTGGAGTGTGTTGGTCCCGTGATTTGAACCTGGCATCTTTGCCGTGAAAGACCAGCGCTCTAACCCCTCTGTTAGTCAGACTCTCAACCTATCATTAATTACCTAAGTAATATATAACGTCAAAAGCATGACTACATGAGTAATAGTTTACAAAGAGTTCTGCGAGCATCTGTAAAAATGATTTACGTCGACATGTATGACACTTTCCACACTGACAAGTCAGCATTTTCAAACTGCAAATAAAGGAACATCTCCCAGTAGCATCACGTTCCAGTCTACCCAGCTGTAAATGGTACCTGACTCTGCTCTTGAGCTAATGGAAGGCAAAGGCAGTGAGGGAAGCAAATGCTCACCCCATTTCATAAAGCTGAACCTAATATAATGAAGTCTACAACACTTCGCCCCCTTGCGGCAGTATCTGTTACGGGACTTCCTGCCTACTTCAAATATGCTAATCTCATCAATCCGAGTAGAATGTATTAGTAATAACATGCTAATATGATTAACATGACTGAAGTATGATAGTATTTACATACCAACAGAGGTAGGCAGCTCTCCCCATTGTAAGACCACATTCTTGGTAATCTTGCCAAAAGTGTCTACATACACGCCTTCATCTGGGAGAAACACAAGATCAGATGCACAGAGGAATAAACATATCAGAGGTTTAGATAAACTGCAGAATCAATTAATCAATACCCTTTAGCTCCCCAAGGAGCATAGGCCTTCAACAAACACATGCCAAGTCTTCCTGTCCTGTGCCATCAGCTCAAGTTCATTCTAAGTCTTCCTCATCATTTTCACTTCTGTCTTCAGCTCTCTTTTCCATGTGTTTTCTGGTCTACCCTGCCTCTCTTTTCCTGGGGATTCCAGAACAAGGACTGCCTTGTAATGCTATCAACAGGTTTCCTCAATGTGTGACCTAACCATCGCCAGCGTCTTCATCTCATCTCTTGTTCCACTGTTCTCCATGTTTCGGTGCTATACAATAGGACTGACTTGACATTTGAGTTGAAGATTCTTATCTTTATGTTGGACTTGATTTCTCTTGATCTCCATATGTTTGCGAGTGCAATAAAGCTCCTCTTGTTTTTTGTATTCTTAATTTTATATCATTTTCTGCATGATCAGGCATATATAAATATAGTTCATCTCTCATCTTTGTGAGTAAATTCTATAGTAATTTTCTATGTTTATAACAGTCTTGTATGAAAGCCTATTTACTAGAAAAAAAGTAATGGGTAAAAAACTAGATTTAGGGATCAACTTTTATTACTGTTACCATATGCACTAAAAAACAGATGCATGGAGGCATATCTGGAGTCATCCTTATATGACAACCGTCTAAGCACGATGCCACAGTGAGGCCAATTACACCCTCATTGACTCTCCAAAAAGTACCATAGAAATTATAACATCAGTTTTTAACAAAAATTTGGAATACAGGAAAAATTCCCAAAACATGGAAAACAGCAGTAATTATTCCAATACTAAAACCAGAAAAAGATGCCCATGATGCCAGTTCATACAGACCAATTTCTTTAACTTCCCATCTAGGTAAAATATTAGAAACCATAGTAAATAAAAGATTAAAGTTTTATTTGGAAATGAATAATTTATATAATCAAACTCAGTCAGGATTTAGGAAAAACAGATGCACTATGGATCAGATAATTAAATTGGAACATGAAGTAAAATCAGGATTTCAAAAGAAAGAAAAAACTGTGGTAGTATTTTTAGATATAGCTAGGGCTTATGATGAATGCTTGAGAGAGGGTGCTCTCTTTAAAATGAAGAAGATAGGAGTAACCTGTAAAATATATAATTATTTAGAGAATTTCCTGCAAGATAGATACTTCACTGTTCAGGTAAACAATGATAGATCAGAACTGTATGAACAACAAAATGGAATACCCCAAGGATCAGTAATGTCTCCTTCAATTTTTACAATAATGGTAAATGATTTAGGTGAGGAATTTAATGATATAACAAATAAATTGTCACAGTTTGCATATGATGTTGCTATATGGAGGACTGGGAGACATCTGCCAAAATTATATAAGGATCTACAGAAGCAAATAAATAAAGTATGTAAATGGATGTAGATGGTTTTCAGCTGAATACAAATAAAACATTGGGTATGATCTTCAGTAAAGCTAGGGTTGTAAAAAGTAAAATCATAGACATAAATATCCAAGGGCAAAACATTAATACAGTGCAAACCACTCTATATCTAAGAATGATATTGGACCAACAGCTGAACTGGAATAAACACATAGATAAACTAGTGGAGTCTTGCAGAGGATTGACTAACTTATTAAGATATTTGAAAGGTAATGGAAGGGGTGCAAGCATAAGACAATGCTAACTTTTTATAAATCTTTTATTAGAGGAAAAATAGATTATGTAAGTATAATATATGACTATGCTGCACACAGTAACAAGATTAAATTACACATAATTCAGCATCAGGCTTTGTGTACAATAGCAGGTGCAATCAGATCAACATCAATGGGAGCTATAGAGTTGGCTTTAGGAATTCTAGCCTTAGAATTACGGAGAAAGGAGTTAAGACTAAATTACATGAACAGAGTTATGTTAGATAAGTCTCACCCAGCACATGCAGCTTTTACCACATGCCAACTAACAACTCAGGCCAATCCACTAGATACCCTACAAGATGGAAGTGTATGGAGGAAATTGTCTATCTGGGTACATTAATTACATCAATTAATAACAGTTGTGAATACAAGCCAGTGATTCCGCCCTGGGAGATCAAGAAACCAGACACGGACTACCACCTAGCAGAAATACTTAAGAAAACAAATAATATAGAAAATATTAAAAACACAGCCAATAAATATATACAACAAATATCAAAAGACAGCATTACTGTGTACACAGATGGATCCAAGGGAGAGGATGGCAAATTGGGGATAGGAATATATATTCTAATATGGAAAATGGCAAAAGAATATAGCATCACGGAAAATACATCCATTTTCACTGCAGAGATGGTGGCAATACTAAAAGCACTAGAAATATTCTCTAATAACCCTCCCAAAAAACTAACAGTTTTAACTGACTCTCTTTCAACAATTAACACTTTGCTGACCAAATTCGACGATAGGCGAATTTCCGGTTGAAACCCTTGCTGACCAGATTCGACGAAAGTCGAATTAGTAACTCCACCAACGCAACAGACAGCCGTATCGATAGTTTTACGAAACAAGCCTCATCCGGGTATTTTTAACATTCCAAAATGGCTGCGCCCATGAATGATATCGCGAATCGCTGTTTATAGCCGAATTTTGAATAAAATTTCATTATTTTTAGTACAAGAGCCAATTCTTTGTTTTCATCATGTGTGATGATGAAAACCAGACTTATAACAGAGATGATTCTGACTCTGGCAGCGAATCTGGGGCCGAAAGTGATATCTCATGGCTAAGTAGAGATGTAGGCCTATCACTCAATCGTAACGCAACTAATAGCAGCGACAACGAATTTGGATTAGATTGTGATGTAAGTACATCTGAAGCAGGAGATGGGCGTGGCACAAGAGACCACAGCAAGACTGCACATCAAAATAATCTGTGGAGATGGAGAAAGCTTGCTCAAAACAAACTTGTTGAGCTTGACATGCTTCCTGAATATGAAGAACAACATTTTAATAATAATGATAACAGAATTGAGAGGGGGCAGCCTGGGTATGACCCCCTCTTCAAGGATATTATTTTGCCTACATATAAGCAACACTACACACCTGGGCGGGAGTTGTCAATAGATGAATCGATGGTGAGGTTCAAGGGTAGAATATATTTCAAGCAATACCTGCCAGCAAAACCCACAAAGTGGGGATTCAAAGTACTCACTGATGCTAAAACACAATACTGCCTGAAATTGAACATTTATACTGGTACGGCAAATGATGAAGGTTGTGTTGGGGAACTTCCAGGGTTGTGAAAGATCTTCTTGATGGATATGGCAACAAAGGACATATTCTCTACTGCGACAGCTTTTATTCAGCCCCAGCTATATTTCAAGAGCTGAAAGAAATTCAGATTGGTGCATGTGGAACAGTAGCTGAGAATAGGAAGCATTTTCCTGAAGCACTGAAGAAAAAAGCAACTCAAATTGAAAAAGGCAGATCATCCTGTGTTTTGTGCCACAGAAGATAAAGGCATGTTGGCAGTTACCTGGCATAACCTTTTATCTACTGTTCACTCCAATGATGTTATGGACAAGACAGTTAGAAAACGAGGAATACCTGAGGGCAGAACAATTCAGAAGCCAGTGCTAGCAGAAAAATACAACAAAAGTATGGGAGGTGTCGACCACTTCGGCCAACTGGGTGCAAGCTATCCCTCTACCCACACAGATCCTAGTTGAAACTGCCCTGGTTAATGGGCACATAACCTACAACACTGCCAACTCTACAAAAAAGATCACAGCAAAGAAGTTCAGGCAGGATGTCAGTCTCGCTCTTATTGAACCTGCTATTCTTCGACGCAATGTGACACCTTCAAAACCACAAGTCACAACAACACGACTTACTGAGCGCCACTTCATTGATAAATATGAACGGGCAAGGTACAAACCAGACTGTAAAGTGTGTAAGGCTGCAGGGAAAAGAAGCCAGACTGTCATGTACTGCTCAGATTGCAATGTACCTCTATGCACGATACCATTTTTCAAGTTGTACCGCACAGTCGAGGATTATCAACGATCCAGACAAAGACTCTTGCAGAGACCTACAGCTACAACTTCAACCCCAGTTAATGAAGGAAGCAGCTCAGACTCCAACTAGAGGTACGTAACCACTCAAAACATTCACAAACACTCATTGTCAGATGCCGCAGACACAGAATACACTCAAAAAAAGACAAATACAAAAATTAAATTTTCTTTGCATTTTATTCATAATTTTTGTTAGCCTTTTATGCTGAAATACATAGACTAGTTATCATTAAATCAGTACATCAATTAAGATTATTTTCTTCATTGCCATCAATGTCCCTAACATTTTATTGCACTGACATCGAATAAATTCACTAAACACTGGAAAAATATCATGGTTTTAAAACATCTCCTGAAATTTCTATAAATAACCACACAAATTCAAGATGGCCGCCATGATCATGTGACCAATTTGCATAAAATATAATTTTATAGATGTAGCTACCATTCATAATAGCGCTCTGAAAATTTCAAAACCCTATGTCTGTTTTTCAATTTTTTATGAATTGAAAACAAAACCAGTTATTTTTAAAGAAATCGGCAAACAAACTTGGTAATGGGAGACATTAATTGCACTGGATTGCTGGTTAATCGTTAAATCAGTACGTCAATTAAGATTATTTTCTTCATTGCCATCAATGTCCCTAACATTTTATTGCACTGACATCAAACAAATTCACTAAACACTGGAAAAATATCATGGTTTTAAAACATCTCCTGAAATTTCTATAAATAGCCACACAAATTCAAGATGGCCGCCATGATCATGTGACCATTTTTCATAAAATATATTTTTAAAGATGTAGCAACCATTCATAATGGCGCTCTGAAAATTTCAAAACCCTATGTCTGTTTTTCAATTTTTTATGAATTTAAAACAAAACCAGTTATTTTTAAAGAAATCGGCAAACAAACTTGTTAATGGGAGACATTAATGCACTGGATTGCTGGTTAATCGTTAAATCAGTACGTCAATTAAGATTATTTTCTTCATTGCCATCAATGTCCCTAACATTTTATTGCACTGACATCAAACAAATTCACTAAACACTGGAAAAATATCATGGTTTTAAAACATCTGAAATTTCTATAGATAGCCACACAAATTCAAGATGGCCGCCATGATCATGTGGCCAATTTGCATAAAATATATTTTTATAGATGTAGCAACCATTCATAATGGCGCTCTGAAAATTTCAAAACCCTATGTCTGTTTTTCAATTTTTTATGAATTTAAAAAAAAAAACAGTTATTTTTAAAGAAATCTGCAAACACCCTTGGTAATGGGAGACATTAATGCTCCGGATCGCTGGTCAGCAAAGTGTTAAAGCACTTAGAAACTTACGAGAATATAGTAGACCTGATATAGCAGAGGAGATATTTCTGGCTACTACATACTTATATTCCAGAGGATGTTCAGTCTTAATTGCTTGGATACCTTCACATGTTGGCATAGAAGGAAATGAAAAGGCAGATAAAGAAGCCAAGAAAGGTAGATCTGATAATAATCAAATAAATGTAGGGACGAGTAAATCAGAGATTAAGAGCTTAATTAAAGATTTAATAACAGATGAATGGAAAGCAGAGTGGGATAAAAATCTGAAAGGAAGACATGCGTATAAGATGTTCAAGGCTCCAACAAGAAAATGTCAGATATCTAGGGAATTGAAAATTCCTAGTAATAAGAAACTTCTCAGACTACAGCTGGGAAAAGGCTATTTCAGAATAGAAGAACCTTACTGTGCAGGATGTCTTCAAGACAATAATATAGAACATTTCTTGTTAAAATGTAAGTAGCTTGAACAAATGAGAATACCAATATTAGATTATTTGCAATCATCATAGAAAAGTGTAGAGAATTCAACGTTGACCTACATACTTGTTTCATTGATTACACCAAAGCTTTCGATTGTGTACAACATCAGCAGTTATGGGCTATTATGAAAAATATGGGATTTCCAAACCACCTTATACAACTCATCGCACTGCTGTACCAAGAACAACAGGCAGCCGTAAGAATAGAGGGGGAAACATCAGAATGGTTTGAAGTACAGAAAGGAGTAAGACAAGGCTGTACCCTTTCCCCTTACCTGTTTAACATTTATGCTGAGAATATCATGAGAAACGTAAGAGATGACCAAGAACACACAGAGTTTGACTCATTTAACATCGGCGGGTACCAGATCCCGGAAATCAGATATGCTGACGACACAGTCCTCCTATCGACCAACCCAAAAGGACTTGAACAATTACTTCTGTCCACCAAAAAACACAGCGAGGCCCAGAATCTATACCTAAACACCAAGAAGACCAAAGTATTGACAACAGACAAAGTAAAGACCAAACCAGAAATTGAAATTGATAACGAAGAACTGGAAAGTGTCAATGAATTCGAATACTTAGGATCAATCATTAACAGCTCTGGCGACTGTGCAGTAGAAATTAAAAGAAGACTTGCAATTGCTTCACATAAGCTAATACAGATGAAAAACCTATGGCAAGGCACAAGCAAAGAAACAAAGTTACAACTGATCAGAGCATGTATATTCCCAGTAGCAACATACGGCTGCGAGACTTGGACACTCAATAAAACAGTTGCAAAAAAGATTACATCATTCGAAATGAAATGCTACAGAAGGATGTTGAGAATACCCTGGACAGAAAAAAAGACCAACAGAGAAGTACTGCACTCACTAAACGTACAGGAACATTGGCTCCTAAATACCATCGCAATAAGGAAGCTGAAATTTTTCGGTCATATAAAAAGACATAATAGTCTGGAAAAAAACAGTGGTGGAAGGCATGGTCCCTGGAAAAAGGGGAAGGGGTCGACCTAGACGACGGTGGACCCAGGACATCACAGAGAGTCTGAACTTGTCTTTGGCTGATGCAGGTCGACTTGCCCAGAATCGTGATGCGTTCAGAGCAGCTGTAATGGAGACAACGTTCTGGAAAGAATACGTCACATGATGATGATCCAACTTACCTATAAATATAGAAGAGGTGTTAAGAATAGACAGACCTAGGGAACTGCATAATATAGTCAAACAATATTTAACATGAACAAATGTTAATATATACCGTAGTGGCTTGGAATGTGAAGGAGCCACTTTTCAGCTCTGATGAAGACCTGTGAAGGTCTGATGCTGTTCTTACAATGCATATGACTTTTAACAGATGAAAGTCAATTAAATATCTGTTAAAGTCAGTCATATAACTGGAACCACCAGGCCTTTACACCCCTCCACTTTATTAATTCTTGTTCAGAGTTTCTTCTTGATTTTGTTTTTTTATTTTATTTATTTAACATATAAGCACAATTGTGATTGTCCCTATTTACAATGATTTGACAAATGTGATGCCACTTTCTCATACCGGCAGTTGTTCATATTATTTGGAATTGAAAACAATATATATTCTAATTATAACCCA
Source organism: Oreohelix idahoensis (assembly GCA_024509875.1). Taxonomy (NCBI): domain Eukaryota; kingdom Metazoa; phylum Mollusca; class Gastropoda; order Stylommatophora; family Oreohelicidae; genus Oreohelix; species Oreohelix idahoensis. The sequence continues at coordinate 294,678 of JAMPIV010012335.1, read as the reverse complement.
TCAGAGGTTGAATGGGATATTTTTCTTCATTAATTTAAAAAAAAAAATAATCTTGAAATCATCTACACACTTCCAGGGATTTCCCCTGCGGTGAAACATGTTGAGAACCCAACATTGCACACTAAGCTTGGAGGAGTCACTTGAGGCCCAGACGTAACTCTGGCTTTTTACCTGATTGGCTGCATGCAGGAGGAGCTCACTATGGGTCCTTCATAGGCAAAGGGAGCTGAAAAGTGCTCTGTATAGGATGTGACGATTCCTTGGGAGAGCCCAGAACCAGAGCACAGTATTTTAGCTCTGCATGTTTGGACAGCCCCGTTAGATGGCAGGGAATGCACAGTATGTCACACACTTCTTCCTCCTAGCCTTGGACCAGATGTGATGATTCTTTAAGTGCCAGTCAAGCTGTAGAAACTGGAGCTCATGACTTCAACTCGACACATTTCGAAATGGCAGAAAAACTACAGGAAAACCTAGATCTACAATGTAGATAATACCCAGGAGGTTTCAACTTGGTATTGGCTGCAAAACAGCAAGAAGCTCAGTAGTCTTAGTTAAACAACGACACTAAAAAACAGAAAATAAACTGTCCATGTGCTGGCCTTCAAAGCATGTATACACTGCTTAGACAGCACAGACTACAAATGGCTGGCCATGTCCACAGCATGGAAGATGGTCGCATCCCCCAAGATATTTTCAACAGGCCACTCGCAGATGGCAAAAGAACAGTTTGGTGGCCACAGCTAAAGTTCAGATGATGTTTGCAAGAGAGACATGAAGGTACTGGACATAAATCCAGCAGCCTGGGAGGATGAAGCAGCTGATCACACCAAGTGGCGATGCTCTCTAAGGTGCCACTTCAGTTTGGGCAAAAAGAAGCTCTCACAACAAACAGAAGAGAAAAGAACACGCCGAAAGAAACACCAGGCAAAAAGACGGCTGCTGGCTTTCACCTCAGACACGCATTCCCATAGTAAGTCATGACTGAAGCATTCCCATAGTCAGTCATGACTGAAGGGGGGTTACTAACTAAACTGTCCATACATTCTAGTTGACAGAACTAAAGTGGATGGCCAGCAGTCATTAACCAAAAATTTGTCATATCGTTTCACAAAAAATATAAATTTGTTAACGATATGACAAATTAAAAGTAAGAACTGGCATGCACATTTGCAAATTGTATACATATACTTGTATGTGTGATAAATGTCCTGCAATCTGAAGACACTACTTACTGTCATAACATAACAACAGCTGTAAACCATTTGTTTCAGGCAGGATGACGATTGTATGTGGTGCTATCGGTCCATGCGTCTGGGAAAGAGAAAAACCAAACATTTACATAACAAAGTGGCCAATTAAATTTACGTAATCAATAGATAATAGATGATTCACTAATAATATTACACGCTGGCAGTTTTTATTAGTGATGTATGTCATCAGAAGCCCAGAGTTCAAATACATAGGAAGTTTGCCGATACCGTGAATTGAACACGGCACCTTTGCCGCGAGAGACCACCGCTCTAACCACTCTGCCCATTCTGTGCTCCACACTCGTCTACCAAGCAGTAAATGAGTACCTGAATCAGATCTTGAAGTTAGGGAAGACAAAGACAGTTAGGTGACCACCCTCCCACCCCACAAACCTGGCCTCACAATGGTGAAGTCTCTAACACTTAGCTTCTCTATGGCAGTATCTGCTATGGGGGGGTGGCAGGGTGGGGGGCCTACCTTTACCTTTTTATATATGTAATGCAGGGTGTGGTTCCCACAATTTTTCTGACGTCATAATTTCTCATTCTGTTTCTCCTGGTACCTTTAAAGCAGTGCTTCTTAACATTACGGGGATGCCAGACATGCTAGATATTTTAGAACACGAATCATCATAAACAATATATAATACACAGAACTCAAATGTATTTGTACAAAATAGAACATTGACAACGTGAATTAGATACAGAAACCTTAGTTACATTTTGTAAATAACATTTTCTCAAAATACACTTTTATCTCTCTTTAGCATTTCTGGCTCGTTTTGTGAGCTAGAAGATAAAGGAGTGCAAGGCTTCTTAAGATGTTATAAAGGGGTGCAAGGCTTCTTTAGATGCTTTAAAGGGGTGCAAGGCTTCTTTAGATGCTTTAAAGGGGTGCAAGACTTCTTTAGATGCTTTAAAGGGGTGTGAGGCTTCTTTAGGTGCTTTAAAGGGGTGCAAGACTTCTTTAGATGCTTTAAAGGGGTGTGAGGCTTCTTTAGGTGCTTTAAAGGGGTGCAAGACTTCTTTAGATGCTTTAAAGGGGTGTGAGGCTTCTTTAGGTGCTTTAAAGGGGTGCAAGACTTCTTTAGATGCTTTAAAGGGGTGCAAGACTTCTTTAGATGCTTTAAAGGGGTGTGAGGCTTCTTTAGATGCTTTAAACGGGTGTGAGGCTTCGTAAGATGCTTTAAAGGGATGCGAGGCTTCTTAAAATGCTGTAAAGGGGTGCAAGGCTTCGTAAGATGCTTTAAAGGGGTGTGAGGCTTCTTTAGATGCTTTAAAGGGATGCGAGGCTTCTTAAAATGCTGTAAAGGGGTGCAAGGCTTCTTTAGATGCTTAAACGGGGTGCAAGGCTTCTTTAGATGCTTTAAAGGGGTGTGAGGCTTCTTTAGATGCTCTAAAGGGGTGTGAGGCTTCTTAAGATGCTGTAAAGGGGTGCAAGACCTCTAAAAGGTTAAGAAACACTGCTTTAAAGGCACTTCATAAGCATTACATCTCACACAATGTGATTTGTCCTTTCTTGTGTCATACACCAGGACTCATTAAGAGAAAATCATTTAAAAGTGGGGGGAGAACATGAACATTTATCTACTTACATGAGTTGGAATGTACAGGTCAAACACGGATGATGTGTCAAGATCAATAGCATGGAAGCCAACTCTGGAGCCGTAAATGACCTTTAACCTCTGACCCTCTTCCACTGTGAGGTCAACCAGCTGGGGTTTATGTTGCAGCTCAGGAAAAGACTGGCAAGAACATGTACAAAATGACTTAACAAACAAAGCCTAGTAGACTATTGTACTTACAATTCTCTGGCATGTTTCAATCATTTTCATCACCTTCTTCTTCTTATATCCTGCAGTTCTCAAGCAGCGTTAGTCTTCAAAAAACAATACATTAATACAATGTATTACATGCCACTCTTCTCTTGTTGCATGCCACTTTTCTCTTGTTGCATGTCACTCTTCTCTTGTTGCATGCCACTTTTCTCTTGTTGCATGTCACTCTTCTCTTGTTGCATGCCACTTTTCTCTTGTTGCTTGTCACTCTTCTCTTGTTGCATGTCACTCTTCTCTTGTCGCATGTCACTCTTCTCTTGTTGCATGCCACTTTTCTCTTGTTGCATGTCACTCTTCTCTTGTCGCATGTCACTTTTCTCTTGTCACATGCCACTTTTTTTCAGAGCTGGCATTTGCTGATGATGTTGTCCTGATTGCTAAATCAGAGGCACATTTCCAATCCAACCTGCAAGTCTGGAAGGAAGAGCTGGAGAAGAGAGGGATGGTCATAAGCAGCTCTAAAACAAAATCCATGGTGATATCACGAGAAGAAAGAGTACATCAGATTAAGCAGGGAGAACAGGTCCTGGAGCAGGTTGACTACTTTAAATACGTCGGAGCTGTTATAGACCGGAAGGGAGGTATCAAAGAAGAGTTGGCCACTCGAAACAGCAGCTGGGAGACTTTTTTCAGGCCATAAATCGAGGATTCCTCAGCAAGAGAGAGGTTAGTAAGAAAACGAAGATGGCTGTACACCGCTCCCCCTATGTCCCAGTCTTGACGTATGGATGTGAGTCATGGGCAATGACTACAACCCACAAAAACCAGATCCAAACTTCAGAAATGAGGTATATGAGGGAGGTGGTTGAAGTAACAAGAAGAGACATGGTCCGCAACCAGACGATACGTCAAGGCCTAACATCCCACCCCCTGCAGACCCAAGTAGAACAGTCCCAACTAAGATGGTTTGGCCATGTCTGCAGAATGGGAGAAGATCGGCTACCACGACAAGCATGGGAAACTAAGAGCCAGGGATCCAGACCTCCAGGACAACCCAGAGTCCGCTGGGAGTACAACATTAGACAATCTTTGAAGGACCGAGAACTAGAATGGAACCAGGCCAGGAGGAAGACAGCCGATAGGACAGTCTGGCGCTGTCTCTTCCAAACCTCTACACCTCACGGTAGAAGGGGAGCGACTAAGTAAGCATGCCACTTTTCTTTTGTTGCATGTCACTTTTCTCTTGTCGCATGTCACTTGTCTTTTTCGCATCATGTCATGGAGAGACATTGATGTCTATTCTTCTCTTCGTGAGGAGCAGAAACTTTAAATCCGTAAACTTCTTGAGTCTTGACATTGTATAAATAGCTTTTAAACATGTTTTTGGAAACACTTTCACAAACATCAATGTCTTCATTACTCTTCTACCCAGGGATATAGAGATGCCACTCAGGACACGAAGTAATATTTCACACAATACATAGCAGATCTCCCTTCACAAGTAGGATTCAAGTCAAACAGAGAGACCAAACTGCTGCCTTGCAGGTAGGCTGGGGACAGTCAAAGGCTAAGGAAGGCAACCCGATATAAGTGCCTGTTGAAATCGGATGTACTTAGCCACAGGCTTAACAAAACAGTGCAAAGTACACCACTTGATGACGACGTCATTACAAAAGTAAGCAAAATGTCGCTAACCCCGTAGTCCTGTTGAGCTGCACAGAGGCAAAGGGCAAGAATTACTCAAAGATGCCCAACATAGGAGGAACAAAGAAAGCACATGTGGCCATCACCAGTACCATCCGTGGAAAAACTCTACAGAGATGCGAATAGCCTCAAGGTGACTACTGCTTCTTTGATAACATTCAAGCAGACGTCCGAGAGTGTACAAAGAAGAAGACAAGTAGGATTCTACTCAGCACAGTAAGTAATATTTCATACACAGCAAATCTTCCTTCACAAGTAGGATTCTACTCTGGAAAACAAGTAATACTTCACATAATACACAGATCTTCCTTCACAAGTAGGATTCTACTCTGTACAACAAGTAATACTTCACATAATACACAGATCTTCCTTCACAAGTAGGATTTTACTCTGGACAACAAGTAATACTTCACATAATACACAGATCTTCCTTCACAAGTAAGATTCTACTCTGTACAACAAGTAATACTTCACATAACACACAGTTCTTCCCTCACAAGTAGGATTCTACTCCGTACAACAAGTAATACTTCACATAACACACAGTTCTTCCCTCACAAGTAGTATTCTACTCTGGACAACAAGTAATACTTCACATAATACACATATCTTCCTTCACAAGTAGGACTCTACTTAGTGTAATAAGTAATACTTCACACAGATCTCCCTTCACAGGTAGGATTTCACAGAAAAAGATAATTAAACGTATTGTTTTTTTCCCAATCTCTCACTCCTGTAAATGTCTTACTTTGAAAGCCATGAACTTGTGGTACGGTTTTGGGGCCCACGCATAGATCTCAATGCTGTCATGCAGGGCTATCACCAGGAATTTGATTCTCTCATATTTTACTGGAGAACAAATAAAAAGTAGTTACAGCACAACACAACAAGAGAAAATGACATAAGACACTGAACTAACAAGGGCAAACAGCAATAGTGAAATTTAAAATATAAATTTAGAGGGATCAGACTGGGGAGCCGCACTGGTGTAATGGTTACCACACTGCGCTGGCGATCGGGTGATCCAGGTTCAAACCCAGGCGAGAACATTTGAAAGAGTGTCGTTGACCGAGATTTGGACTGGATTAATTCGAGCCCTGGCAAGGACATTTGAAAGAGTGTCGTCGACCAGGGACTGGAACAGCCTGAACAGCTTCTGAGCCGACCCAGCTCTAATGGGTACTCTCTCAAGACGGGGAGCATCTGCCTGAATGGCGAGAGGACACCAGTCAGCGTACAGGGAATATAGGATGCTCATTTAAATCAGTCTCAGGTTAGACATACTAACCTGAGATTTTGCCTCGAGTAATAGCGGCCGCACATAAAAAAAAAAAAAAAAAAAGGGATCAGAAAGCTAAGACGGTACAAGAAAATTTATTCATCCATCTGCTTTGTAGCTCCTTACTGAGCAAGGAACCACTACTGCAAAAAGCCTGCGTCAAAGCAAATGCTCAGGCAGCAGTTATATCTGTAGCAATTAGTTTTATATGATGAGATTGCCAGCCTCATACACAACAACATATTCATCATCTTTTACGAGATGTCTGAGGCAGCAGTAATCCTATTCTGTCTCTGTCTCCTCAGAGACTCCCTGGGGATCCCAGAACAATGACTGCCTTGTAATGCTATGAACATGCTTTCTCAATGTGTCTTATCCACATCCAGCTTATTCTTCTCGTCTCTTGTTCCATTGGTACTTGACTAGTGATCTCGTCCTACCCTTTCAATTCTTCTATTCTTCATAAGCACCCATTTGTAATGCTGGCATAAATCTGAATGTTACAAATGTTAGTGTTGCTGCATAAGGTCACAGCATAAACCTACCTATTTTAAAATGTATACATCCCTCCAATTCACCAACGTTTACCCAGCCATTTGTTTTGTCGCTCTGAAAAATTGTACACATAGAAATTTATATACATATAAGAATGTATACATGTAAAGATGAATGCAAGCAAGTCATTCAATTAAATGATACAACAACTCTAAAAAGTAACGGTAGTACTATAGCGGATACTGCCGTAGGGGAATGAAGTGTTAGAGACTTCACTATATTAGGTTTAGCTTTGAGAGCTGGGGGTGACCAGTTCCCTTCCTCGCTGCCTTTTCCTTCCCTAACTCAAGAGCAAAGTCAGGCAGCCATGTACAGATAAGTTGGCTGGAGCATGTCAATACTGTTAATCAAACCCAGCACCTTTGCCACAAGAGACCAGCACTCTAACCACTCTGCCAATCGACCGCTGACAAAAAAAAAACTGTAGGAACAGTAAATATTTACCACTCACCTGCATCCGAAAGAAATACAATCATTCCAATGTGGTACATTCATTCATTTAATTATCCTTGACCTCTGCAGGGGAACACATGCCTTCGACAACTTCATATCAAGTCCTATTGTCCTGTGTCAAAACGTTCCAAGTTTTCCTATATCTTCTTTATCCCTTGTTATTTCTGTCTCCATTTCTCTTCTCCGTGAGTTTTTCAGCTTCCGTCTGCCTCTCTTACACTGGGGATTCCAGAATAACAAATTCCTTATAATGCACTAGTCATCCTCTCCTATCATTTCAATCCTTCTATTTCTGCACAAGCAGCCATTAGTGAATGTATGTACTTTTCTGGTTGTCATCTTTATTGTTCTCTATGTGTAAGCCATACACTTAGATTCACTTACTGATAGCAATAACTCCCCCTGGGTCTCCTGGGTAGGGAGATCGGATGCCTAGCCTTCTCGAATAAGGGCAAAAGGAAAAGGAGATCCCGTGTGCAAAAAAAATTTATAGAATGTGTGATTCCTATATACATAGATTGGGATTCTGGCCAGTGCTACGGAGTTCGTGGACTGAGCTGAGATCCTCCTTGTATGATCTAAAGGAGGAGATCGAAGCACTGATGGAGTTGTCTGTGTGCAATGAAGATAGTCCTTAAAACCAAACCAGAATTACAGCATATATAAAAGTGTGTGCATGTGTGTGTCTGTCTGTCTGTATGTAAGAAAGCTTAAAGATTGTTATGTATGTGTAACACAAACATTAGATGTAAAAACACCCACATAGAACTACTTGAGACGTCTTCAACACTTTATGTAAATTCTAATGATTCTCCTATATGCCATGTTGTATTTTATTATGTCAGTACATATCAATGTATTTTCTTGTGTGTGTATGTGTGTGTGTGTGTGTGTGTGTGTGTGTGTGCGTGCATGCACGCGCACGCAAAACTGTGAGACAGACAAGTTTTTAAAAAAAAGTAATCAGTAAAAGTGAAGACAGAGAAAGAGAGAGAAAGACATGAGCAGATGTAATATTGGAAGTGAGAAAAAGACAGGGAGAGAAAGAAGAACGGACAGCCAGGAAATAATAAATGCACTAGAGTCAGAGGATGATAAAAAGAGACAAAGCATAAAAGAACATACAGTGTCATTTTTCAGAATTTTCGACTTCAGCCAGGACAGGTAGTAGACCCGGATCTTGTTCTTCTTGCCAGAAATAGTCACCAGAATGTTCTGTCCCTCTAAAACCTCCATCTGTTGGAACCTGCGCCTCGATATTAGTGTGTACACTGACAGGAAAAAGAGAAACAGTACAAGAGATTATGACAACTTCATTAGACTTACATTACTAGTATCGGTCTTACTTACTTAGTCGTTCCCCTTCTACCGTGAGGTGTAGAGGTTTGGAAGAGAGAGCGCCATACTATCCTATCGGCTGTCTTCCTCCTGGCCTGGTTCGATTCTAGTCCTCGGTCCTTCAAAGATTGTCTAATGTTGTCCTCCCAGCGGACTCTGGGTCGTCCTGGGGGTCTGGATCCCTGGCTCTTTGTTTCCCATGCTTGTCATGGTAGCCGATCTTCTCCCACTCTGCAGACATGGCCAAACCATCTTAGTTGGGACTCGTATCAGTCTTTATAAGTGAAACAGTACAAGAGTACAATCTTATAATATAGTTTTCTCGGTCTGTCCACTAATGCAGAGGGAGGCTATCAGTAAAAATCGCTGAACAGAGGGAGGCTATCAGTGAAAAATCACAGTACAGACAGAAGCTATCAGTAAAAATCACAGTTAAACAAAAAAGTGAGGGCAAACAATGACAACCCTTGACAATCTAAGTAACTGGAAACAATTACATCCCTTGACAATCAAAGTGAATGGAAACAATTACATTCCTTGACAATCTAAGTAACTGGAAACAATTGCATCCCTTGACAATCCAAGTGACTGGAAACAATTACTTCCCTTGACAATCTAAGTAACTGGAAACAATTACATCCCTTGACAATCCAAGTGAATGGAAACAATTACTTCCCTTGACAATCTAAGTAACTGGAAACAATTACATCCCTTGACAATCTAAGTAACTGGAAACAATTACCTTGACAATCCAAGTGAATGGAAACAATTACATCCCTGACAATCTAAGTAACTGGAAAAAATTACATTCCTTGACAATCCAAGTGAATGGAAACAATTACATCCCTTGACAATCTAAGTAACTGGAAACAAATACATCCCATGACAATCCAAGTGAATGGAAACAATTACATCCCTGACAATCCAAGTGAATGGAAACAATTACATCCCTTAACAATCCAAGTGAATGGAAACAATTACATCCCTGACAATCCAAGTGAATGGAAACAATTACATCCCTGACAATCCATGTGAATGAAAACAATTACATCCCTGACAATCCAAGTGAATGGAAACAATTACTTCCCTTGACAATCTAAGTAACTGGAAACAATTACATCCCTTGACAATTTAAGTAACTGGAAACAATTACATCCCTTGACAATCTAAGTAACTGGAAACAATTACCTTGACAATCCAAGTGAATGGAAACAATTACATCCCTGACAATCCAAGTGAATGGAAACAATTACATCCCTGACAATCCATGTGAATGGAAACAATTACATCCCTGACAATCCATGTGAATGGAAACAATTACATCCCTGACAATCCAAGTGAATGGAAACAATTACATCCCTGACAATCCAAGTGAATGGAAACAATTACATCCCTGACAATCCATGTGAATGGAAACAATTACATCCCTGACAATCCATGTGAATGGAAACAATTACATCCCTGACAATCCAAGCGAGGGGAAACACATACCTCGACAAATAGAAAAGCCAAGCCAATGTGAACAAATGTGATATACCACCAGCACTTTTTTCTCAGGTGTATTGTACAAAATCTGCTTACATATAACAATTTTAACTGGAAGGTCTACGCATGTGTGTATCATATAAAAGCTGATTATACATTTCTTGGTTTTCTAGAGGTTTTTGCCTCATTGTGACAAGCCCTAAGCCCTGAAAAGGACTATTGAATTTATCCGCTTGCATGATGAAGCCCAGAAAAGGGCTAGTCCTGAAAAAAGACTGCAAGACACACCGATGCTGCACATGCTGCCCTTAAGAGAACTGGTAACAAACGCATTTTTGTAAACATGATAATTTAAATGGAAAGGTTTATGCATATGGGCGAATCGTATACAAACGGTTGAAACATGACAATTTAAATTGGCAGGTCTATGCATATGTGTGTATTGTATTAAATCTTTTCAAATATAACAATTTAAATGGGAAGGTCTATGCACATGTGTGTATTGTATTAAATCTTTTCAAGCATGACAATTTAAATGGGAAGGTCTATGCATATGTCTGTATCGTATTAAATCTTTTCAAACATGACAATTTAAATGGGAAGGTCTATGCATATGTGTGTATCACATAAAAACTATAAAATGGGAAACTCTATGTATATTTGTGTTTGGTATAAAAACTGTTGAACCATGACAATTTAAAAGGAAAGTATTGTTTAAAAACCATTTAAATATGACAATTTAAATTGGAAGATCTATGCTTATGTATGTATCATATAAAATCTGCTTAAACAAGACAATTTAAATAAGAAAGTCTATGCATTTATGTGTATCATATAAATCTGATCAAACAAGACAATTTAAATGGTAAGGTCAATGCATATCTGTGTATCATATTAAAAACATTTCAAACACGACAATTTCAATGGGAAAGTCTATAAATATTTGTGTATCATATAAAAACCTTTTCAAACATGACAATTTAAATGAGAAGGTTTACACATTTGTAACTGTTTCAAGTCAATCAAACCATCACAATATAAGCCAATATCCCTGAACATTATGGTGCGGAATGCTGGAGAGTAACGGAGAAGGAAATGTCAAAACTGTCCTCCTTCCACACAATCTGCCTAAGGAAAATTCTTTGAATCTTTTGGCCAAACACCATCAGCAACCAAGAACTACTTATTCGGAGTAACCACGAGGACATGCACACCATCATAGCTGGCAGACGCTGGAGCTGGGTTGGCCACGTCCTCAGAAGGGACCCTGATACCATCACAAGAACAGCTATGCTATGGACCCTAGAGGGAAAGCGAAAAAGGGCCAACCAAAAACAACTTGGCGGAGAACTGTGGAAGCCGAGATGCAAAGAATGAACCAGAGTTGGGGCACTGTACAAAGGATGGCCGCCGACCGAGCAAAGTGGAATCAATTTGTTGCTGCCCTACAAGACGCCACCAGGTGTGATGGCCACTGACTGCTTTGATGGTTGGCGGTTATGGATCAAAGAAGAAAGAAGATCCCTGAACATCAAGGGTGGGGGTGGGGAAGATGCCATTAGAGGTGATGAATGTGATGTTTTGCATGGGGCTGATTATCACCACCCTTCAGCTCCCCACAGAACATATGCCTTCAACAAACACCTGCCAAGTCTTTGTGTCCCGTGCAGTGGTGTATCCTGGTAATGCGAGCTAGGCGTGCTGCTATTTAAAATGAATATGTAAGCCTACTATTTAACTTCTTGCCCTCTTAATTTAAAAACCAACTATATTTAATTATGCAACGATAGTTATTAGGGGTATATGTCAATTATCTCCTAAATACTAATTAACTTACAACTTGAAACTCACTGTCACTGTAATAATCTGCATTCCCGGCAAGTAACAAAAATTAATCACAAAAAACACTGGACGGACACAGCCGATTTTTACAACTCGAGAGCTGCAAGACCACCGCACGCATGTTCGTATTGTATTGATGTATCTGGCCATGACTCCGATCCCCACAAACCAATCTTCAGACGTGAATCCGAAAGGTGCAGCACGCATTGTGACGAAATTACCCGAGAAACTTCAGGCGATTGTAACAACCCAATAAAAACTGCACTATAAAACGCGACTGGGAAACTGAAACTAGATATACTCGTAGATTCTATGCGGGACAATCTGTTATCCTGATGCGTGCGATCCGAAAGCAGAACTTTAGAAGAGAAATATTTTATAGAATAATAAATTAAATTTTTATTTTCCTTCGGGCATAGGTGTGCACAGCACGCACAGCACTCATAGATAATACGCCACTGGTCCCGTGCCCTCCGCTCATGGTTTTTTCCATGGCTCGTTCATGCCTGTCTCCACTTCTCTTCTCCATGTGTTCCTTGGTCTCCCTCTACCTGTCTTACCCTGGGGATTCCAGAACAAGGACTGCCTTGTAATGCTTTCAACAGGTTTCCTCAATGTGTGTCCTGTCTTGAATATAAGCTGACCTAGAAATGACCCCCATCATTTCTCTTAACATTTATTGTTATTGTTATGCAGAATTGACATCATTGCACTCCGGGCAAACCCATAGGTGCTCAGTCTCCCTCAGTATATGTTGAAGAGTGTGAATGCTAACTGTTCCTGTAGCTCGCTGGTTGTAAACACAACGGATGTATCCTCTCATATGTCCATCTCTACTAGCCTTACGTTTGATGCCAAATTCCAACAGTCTTAACCTTGATGATTCATCTATTGAAGTGTCATTCTCTAACAGGCGATCATTAATTGTTCTCAGTATATCTCCCTTATACATTTCTAGTATGGGTGCTCTTGATGCTAGTCTGTCAGCTCTTTCATTACCACATACCCTAGCATGACCAGGACAGCATATCCACACCAGCTCTTGTAGATTGGAAGCTTCTATGAATGTTTTCCATTCATGCCGCAACCAACCACTTTGAACCTTCTGAAGCGTGGACTGAGTCTGACACAATGATAGTCTTTACATTTAAATATACCCTAAACTCGACATTACAGAATGTCCCCAAAAACTGAAGGCTATCGACTCACCTTTCCCTTGTCCACTTCTGTCTAATAACATAAGACCAGACTCTGTTCCTATCAGCAGATTCACACCTGTAATACAATCCCAAGAACATAAATTTCAGAAGGCCTGTAACGTTTTCATTACACTAAATGAGAACAATTTCTCTATATCCATGACACAACACAACTCATAATCATATCTTCAAACAAAATTCTGACCAGTGATGCTACATTTTTTGTGTGTGTAATAAAGTATCTCGTTCAACCCTTGATGGGTTATAATTAGGATATATAGTGTAATAGTTCAAGAAAATAAAGTCAGATTTCCAATACCAAAATACAGTACCTTCTTCCCCCCTCCACTCAGTCGAAATAGAGTAAATCAAAACCAAATTTGTGTGAATGTTTTTGTGTGTTACCTCCCCTTTCCAAGAAACAAACAAACAAAAATAAAAGACAAACGAATTAAAAAAAACAAAAAAACTAACATGTCTCATAACATTTTTTGTTTTTTTTTTGGTTCGGTTTGTGCCTTCTTCTGGCGAGGGACGTTTCTTTCAACCTATTTGGTTATATCAGAGTGCATTTACCATCCAAAAAAAGTCAACTCTGTTGACTGCTAACCCAATCAGCGTTGATAGATACTAAGTCCTGAAAAGGATTAACATTATCTATCTGCTAGCATAAAGCCCTAAAAAGGACTCACCAGCTACGCCAATGCCCGAGTTTATAGAAGAGACTGCTCTGTTGTTAACAAGGTGAAAAGGGGCGAGAAAGCCCGAAGGTGACCAAGATCACATCAAATCCACCAATTATCTGCCATCAGCCATACAAACACACCAAGTGTAGTGATGCTACACGACATTAAAGAAGTTGTAGATCGAAAACTCAGCAAGGAACAATTGGGATTCTGAACAAGAAGACTGAACACAGATTGAACAGCAGACTTCTGAATCATAATCCAGTGATCAAATGTATGGCAGATAGGTCTATACATGAAAGCAGAAAAAGTATTTTATAGTGTATATTGCAAATTACTTGAAGAAACATGTCAACAAGATGTAGAATCATACATGTATCTTGGCAGCTATGTAGATTACAATAGAGAAACAGACAGAGATATCAAAATAAGAGTACAAAAGGCAAGGGCAGCTCTCTCTGTCTGCAATGGGAAATATATGGAAACCAAAAGAAATCAAGCTCAATACAAAAATAAGAATCTTCAACTCAAATGTCAAGTCAATCTTATTGTATGGCTGTGAAACATGGAGAACAACAAAAACATCAACCTAGAAGTTTCAGACTTTCATAAATAGGTGCTTGTGTAGAAAAGAAATATTGAAATATTATGACAAGGTCACCAATGTGGAACTGATGACAAGAACCAGTGGAAACAGAGATGAGAAAATGCAGGTGATGCATAGGACACACATTGATGAAGATTGAGGAAACCCACTAGGCAGTCCCTAGGACACACATTGATGAAGATTGAGGAAACCCACAAGGCAGTCCCTAGGACACACATTGATGAAGATTGAGGAAACCCACAAGGCCGCCCCTAGGACACACATTGATGAAGATTGAGGAAACCCACAAGGCAGTCCCTAGGACACACATTGATGAAGATTGAGGAAACCCACAAGGCAGTCCCTAGGACACACATTGATGAAGATTGAAGAAACCCACAAGGCAGTCCCTAGCAGTGCTTGTTCTGGAATCCCCCAGGGTAGAAGAGACAAAGATGAAGACATGGAAAGACCTTGAGCTGATGGCATGTGTCAGGAGAATTCGACTTCAGTTTGTTACAGGCCTATGCTCCTTGGGGAGATGATAGGTGATGGAAGAACACATGACACATTAGTATGAAAAATACTGAGACACAATAGAACCCCGGGGACATATATTATAACCGTTCAAGGCATTTATTAAGAGGCCATCTGCAGAACTTCCACAAAGGCAAAATTCAGAACTCTAAATTGTGGACAGGGGAGTTGGACAGGGATGCCTGCTTGCACCAACAATGTTCATCATGGTCATGATTTGGGTGAAGAGAAACACAACACAAGGCAAGAAAATAGGGATTATTGTTGTTGTTTAACTAGGGCTGCTGAGCTTCTCATTCTTTTGTAGCCAATACCAAGTTGAATCTTCCTTGGTATTATCTACATTGTAGATCTAGGATTTTCCTGCAACTTTTCTGCCATTCCAAAACATGTTGAGTTGAAGTCATGAGCTCCAGTATCTCCAGCTTGGTCTGCATTTAAAGGATTGTGACATCTGGCCCCAAGCTAGGCATAAGAAGTGCGTGGTATACTGTGCATTCCCTACCATGAAGGGGGCTCTATAATTATGCAGAGCTAAAACACTGTCCTCTTGTTCTGGGACCCCAGAAGGAATTGTCACGTCCTACACAGAGCCACTTCTCAGCCCCCCTCTGCCTATCACTGGGTCCATAGTGAGATCCTTCTGCATGCAGTCAACCAGGTCAAAGCCAAAGAATTGTCTGGGACTAAAGTGACTTCTCCAATGCTGGGTTCTCAACAAGTTTCACCACAGAGGGAATCCCTAGAAATGTGTGGATAATTTCAAGAATCAATGAGGGTATAATTAGCCCCACAGGCAGAGGTTCACTTCCACATAAGTATTTTATAGAACTGTGCATAGTTGGTGGTCATATGACTCCAGATATGCCTCAATGCATAGAAAACAGGGATGAAACAGACATTTGACAAACAACTAGAAGATCTCAATTTTGCAGATGACTTGTGTCTTTTACCACATAAACAACAAGATATAAGGAAAAGACAAACAGACTAGTATTAGAAGAAGCAAAAACAAAAGTACACATCAATATAAACAAAACAAAGGAAATGAGAATTAATAATATGTAAACAGATCTGATGATCTGGATTTCGCAGATGACTTGGCTCTTCTGTCATATAACCATAATCAGATGCAAGAGAAAATGAAAATTCTCGATGAGAGGTCACAACAAGTGGGCCTGAAAATACACAGGGAAAAGACAAAGTGTGGTGGATTGGTGTTATTAATGATTTAAATATTCTATTAATGGTATCTGGTGTGAGGTCAGCTATGCAAGTCCCTGAGGTTTATTAAATACAAATAAGTTTACAGGGTAACTGTGTGCTTCCACCACGACCTCACCCGATTATATATCTTCCCCTACTGAAGTGTAATGGTGTGAGTATGTTATCTAGCAAGTGTCTAGGGTATATGCAAGGTGATAAAGTGTGAAACAGGACAACAACTACACCTATTACTAGTAAACAATGATTAAACAAGTCAATGATTAAGTTTTCAATTGAACAAATTTTTTTTATAATTTATTTTCCTGTATCTAGTTATTCTCCTGACACAGGAATAGTCAACTCAACATGATAATGAAATTATTTACAACCAATTATTTTACAACTGTCATTGGGTCGGTGTTATCCCACAATTATTATATGTTTCAAGCTGGGAAAATGTCAAGTATTTCTTGCTCCTAGAAAAGGGTACAAGTTTATTGAACGTTTTTGTTCCTCACTGTCTGATACACTATCTTTTGTGAAACTGAGAGAGTGGATTGTTTGTGATATCAATTTCCCAGACAATTCTTATCTGAGGTCTCTGGAACCAGGCTGTTTGAAGTATGTATAAAACGCCAGTCTCCACTGCCAAGACACGATTCTGCTTCTATAGGTAAATCACTGTGTAGACACTCAGTATTTAGGCCTCACTGCAGAACTTAAGGACAGGTGTTAGGTCACCTGGGCTCACTTTCACTCGTAGATGAAACTCTGGAACAATACAAATATGTCCAACTCAGCATCTAATAATCTCTCTCTTTCCCTACCCTAACATGTTCAATATCATCAGACATCAGTATGGTAACTAAACAATTAGTTAACGTCCTCAATTTGGTTGGTACCCCCTTCTGGATAAATGACTTTCAAACCACCGTTTGACATTTTCCTTGATAAAGGAAACATTTTACATTAATACTATCAAGTCATGTACAATCACGGTGACTTGCTGAAGAAGACGGCCAGTGATCTTCCTGGTCTTATGTCATAACACAACTTTTTTTTTTTTTTTTTCATCATATTTAATTTTCTTTTCTCCCCATATGGCAGAGAGCCTGCCTGGCTTTTCTACACCAGGTTAATACTGTTTCCTAACAACGCTGTGAAACAACACAGAGTTTTGATGTTAGCTTCCCTCCAGATAAATGTTTCCCCTTTTAGGTTCATACAGAGTCGATAATGCATACATGATACAAATGACAATATAAATGTTAATATAAAGGTTTTCATATTTACCGCAATCAAAGAAATTTTATACACCAAGTTGTTGAATATGGCGATATATGGTAACAAATCCAGATTGCTGCCTGTGCAGAATTAGCAAACAAGACAGTACTCTTGCCTTGTCTTTAACAACAACGTCTTTAGTGTAAGAAATTTTTCATCTAGTGGCCCCCTATAACACAATGCTAATTGGTTTTATACAACCGTTAGTCTATTACACTACAGCCAATCAGAGACTGTTTAGTAAATAGCGTTCCTTTTCAAATAAAACTGACCTCAAATATTCAAAATAAGGACTCCTTCCCCTTTTACCCCACCTACCTACGGGCGAAACTGAGAAAGATTTTCAAGTCTATCTGTCTTCTGTCCAACTTCTTTATTTCTTAATAGTTTTAAATACTCATACATACTTATTAATCCTGCTGTTATCTATTACACAGTCAGTACATATTTATTCTTGTATGTCTTTCCAATTCCTAGTATCTTTTTATTTCCTACAATGTTTCAAATAAAACATTTCCTCTCCTATTCGATTTAAATTTTAAACACGAACAAAGGTCACTCCGTCTCACACCCTATTTAGTATTACACCTTCAAAAAAAAAAACCTCTACACCTCACGGTA
Organism: Oreohelix idahoensis; assembly: GCA_024509875.1. Taxonomy (NCBI): domain Eukaryota; kingdom Metazoa; phylum Mollusca; class Gastropoda; order Stylommatophora; family Oreohelicidae; genus Oreohelix; species Oreohelix idahoensis. Next base: position 276,872 of record JAMPIV010012335.1, on the reverse strand, counting down.
GAAGGGGAACGACTAAGTAAGTAAGTTAATTGCATTTTTCCTTTTATTTTTTAAACTACCTTATGCATGCAGACCGTACGGCGCCACGTCACATTGCGTGTGTGAATATATCGTATGCCAAGTCCAATCGGGTGAATATATGTCCAGAACGCGTGTCGAGAAAAAGGGGGTCTTTCAAACGCCAGTCATGGTATCGCATTTCTGAACGCTAGCAAAGTGTATAATTTTAGACCACGGCAAATCGTTTAGGCCTTACTTCGGTATACAAATTTAATGTGCTGCTGGCGTATGGGAGGACGCCAGTCAGACACACCCGGCTGGTTCTATATATATGCATTTGGGAGTACAATTCAATTTAGCGTTTGTTCTCACAGATTTTATTACACACCTCCTTTCCTAAAACATGCATTCACTGCAAGTTATTATCTGTGAGACAATTAGCGTAAACAAAGTACTATTCCCTATTGGCCTGAGATAAGAACACTAAAGGCTGGTGATCTGTTTGCACCACAAATGACCTACCATAAAGATAAATTTGGAATTTTATTATGGCCCAGATCAATGCTAAACACTCTTTTTCACTTGTTGAGTAATTTTTTTTCCGCTTCGTTTAACTTGCGGCTAGCGTAAGCAACTGGGTTCAGTTCTCCATCCTGTGAGGTGGTCCTCTGTTTTTAAGGGATACTCGTGAGAGGCGAGTGGTTCCTTTTTCATTCCTGTGGCTATCGACAAGGTCATGAGATGTGTCTCATCCTGGATCTCTCTTTCCAGGTATTTCTTTAGGAGATTCACATGATAAATTTTCTCCTTTCCTTTTTTGTCGATTTTATAATTAGTTCTAGATATCCTTTCTAGAACCGTGTATGGCCCTTGCCATCCAATTTGTAACTTGTTACTGCTGCCGGGTAGAAGAAGGAGCACCTTCTCTCCCACATTAAGCTCTCTATCCTTAGCTTTCTTGTTAAAGTAAGCAGCATGTTTCTTCCTGGCTTGTCTGAGATTGTCATTTGCCAGTTTCCATCCAGTTTTAAGACGAGTGGTCAGTTCGTTCACATAGTTATAAGATGAGGTAACAGTTTCTTCTGCCTTCTCATCAGTCCATGTCCTTAACAAGGCTTCTAATGGACCTTTTATTGGCCTCCCAAATAACAGGGTTGCGGGTGCCATCCCGGTTGAATTATGTGGAACTTCCCGATACGCAAACAACGCAGCGGGCAAAAATTGGTCCCATGTATCAGGTTTCTCATGTGCCAGCTTTCTCAGGATAGAAGTGAGAGTCCCATTGAACCTCTCCACCTGGCCGTTCCCTTGGGGATGGTACGGGCTACAATGAAAGTGCTTGGCCTGGAAGAGCCTGAAAACTTCTTCCGTTAGTTTCCCCTTGAACTGAGAGCCGTTATCAGTCAAGATTTGGTGCGGGAAACCTAACCTTGTGAATATGGTGAGTAATGCCTCTGCCACATGCTTCGAATCTATTGATGACAGGGCAACTGCCTCTCCCCACATCGAACAAGTGTCCACCAGAGTGAGAATATAACTGTTCCTCCTCTTGGTTCGAGTGAGAGGTCCCACAATATCCACTGCAACCCTCTCAAAAGGGGTTCCCACTATGGGCATCTCCCCTAGAGTTGCAGGAGCAGTCCAATGCTTTGGAGCTACCCTTTGACACTCTGGACAGGATTTCACATATCTTTTTTATATCTTCGGTTATCCCTGGCCAGAAGTAATGACAAGCTACACGCTGTCCTGTTGCACTGATCCCCATATGACCACTGAAAGGAATCGCGTGCCCTAGTTCCAACACTTTCTTCCTATATGAAGTAGGAAGAACCAGCTGGCCATGACCATTGGATCCAGTTCCGGCCTTCCTATACAACAGTTTATTCTTCATATAGTAGTCTCCTTTCGTAGGAGGTGTATGGCACTTAGGTAATTTCTTAAAGCACGGGTTGAGTGACCTATCTTCCGCCTGTGCCTTCCTCATCTCCTCTGGATGAGTATTTATGAGTTCATCCTCCTCCTTTCGTGACTGTGACCTGGTCTGCACTGTTGCCATGATCACAGGTTTCCTGGGATTCCCCAAGAATACATAACGACACCCCCAATATCAGAGGATAGATGGGTTCGTTTATCACGGCTGCCTTGATTACTCCTTCCACATAGCAAGTTTTTACACAGATTCTAGCAATGGGAAGTGTCATGGTTGCTACGTCCTTGGTTGCGGCTTGGATCTCCTTTGTTTCTGTGGTGTATTGATCTGCTCGCAACAGGTGAGAGCTCACGACTGAGTCATAATCTAAACCTGTATCGTAAAGGCACCTAATGGTGACACCATTACATACAACATCCTCACAAACTGGGGGGTGGTAAGGTTCCTGCTGTCCACTAGGTTTAACCTTTTGTCCCTTTCTCCCCGTTTTCATTGCAGCAAAGTTAGGAGGTTTTCGAGTACACATTGTGGTGTCACGATTATTTTTCCTGCACCACTTACACCATTTATTTCCCTGAGGAAAATGTTTCTTATCATTCAATTGCGAGTTTCTATCTCGTTGGTCAAACTTGGCTTTATCATAATAGGCTTTACCCTTGTTAAATTTATCTCTGTGCTCAAATTTAGGTTGATTTTGGTTTTGTGGAGCTTTATTATGGTCTATAGGCTTCTTCTTTTAACTTGCTATCTCAGACTGGGCTGCCTGATATCTCTCAGCCACATTTAAGATCTCCCCCAGCCTCTCAGCACCCTGTTCCGTGAGAAATTTTCTCAGGTCTGGAGCCATGGACTCTCTTAACTGCTCAGTCATAATTATTTCCTTTAAATCTTGGGTTTTCCCCAGAGCAGTCCATTTCTCTAGGTATGTCTCCAGGCGTGCAGAGAACTGGTGGTAATTCTCTCCAGTCAACAGTTTGGCATTCCTAAATTTCTTTCTGTAAAATTCACTATTTTTCTCATATCTAACTAGAAGAGCTTGCTTAAGAATGTCGTAGTCATCTTGATCATCCTTGCTCAGTTTGGCGAAGACCTCATAAGAGGTTCCCCTAAGCCCCTGAGATACCTTCATACTCCATCTCTCTTTCTCTAGCCCATACATAGTAGCTAACCTTTCAAATCTAGATAAAAATGACTCAATATCATCATCTTTTTCTACAAATGGGTGCAACTGGAACCCCATGGCTGAGGTTGAGGCAACCTGGCTTGCAGCAGAGTCGGAGGTGGATGAGCTACTTCCATTATCAGGAGCATGGCCTTGTAACTCCAACTCCCTTAGTCGTAGTTCATGTTCCCTTTGGAGTCTTTTATCTTCTCTCTCAGCCTCCAATCTCTTAGCTTCTTTCTCCTTCTCAGCCTCAAGTCTCCTTTCTTCGCCTCAGCCTCAAGTTTCCTCTCCTCTAACTGCAGCCTCTTGATCTCAGCCTCTCTATCAGCCTCTAACTTCTTAAGTTCCCTAGCATCCTCTAACATAATTCTCTTCTCCTCAGCTAATCTCTTATCTTCCCTTTCCATATACTTATCGCACTCTGATGTCACATACTGAATCAGAGCCTGCCCATCTAAATTCATTTCCTTTGCAGTCTGCACAGCAGCAGATCTGTATTTAGCCATATCTGCCATTTTATAGTTAACAATATGAAATACTATCCACTACCTTAACTAATTAATCAACTCTAAACACAAGACAAAGGGCAATGATATCTCAAACCACTCTCAGATTATTTTTACTATTAGATTTTACAAATACTGGGACTAGTGACTCACTTAATGTAGGGTACTAAGAAACTATAAAATCCCGGAAGAGCGTCCCAATTAATGTGGTGGATTGGTGTTATTAATGATTTAAATATTCTATTAATGGTATCTGGTGTGAGGTCAGCTATGCAAGTCCCTGAGGTTTATTAAATACAAATAAGTTTACAGGGTACCTGTCTGCTTCCACAACTACACCCGATATTATCTAGTAAACATATTATCTGAAGTTAAATATGCAAGTCATAAAGTGTGATTAACAGGACAACAACTTTTACTAGTAAACAATGATTAAACAAGTCATTTTTTTTTGAACAAATTTTTTTTATAATTTATTTTCCTGTATCTAGTTATTCTCCTGACACAGGAATAATCAACTCAACATGATAATGAAATTATTTACAACCAATTATTTTACAACTGTCATTGGGTCGGTGTTATCCCACAATTATTTATATGTTTCAAGCTGGGAAAATGTCAAGTATTTCTTGCTCCTAGAAAAGGGTACAAGTTTATTGAACGTTTTTGTTCCTCACTGTCTGATACACTATCTTTTGTGAAACTGAGAGAGTGGATTGTTTGTGATATCAATTTCCCAGACAATTCTTATCTGAGGTCTCTGGAACCAGGCTGTTTGAAGTATGTATAAAACGCCAGTCTCCACTGCCAAGACACGATTCTGCTTCTATAGGTAAATCACTGTGTAGACACTCAGTATTTAGGCCTCACTGCAGAACTTAAGGACAGGTGTTAGGTCACCTGGGCTCACTTTCACTCGTAGATGAAACTCTGGAACAATACAAATATGTCCCACTCAGCATCTAATAATCTCTCTCTTTCCCTACCCTAACATGTTCAATATCATCAGACATCAGTATGGTAACTAAACAATTAGTTAACGTCCTCAATTTGGTTGGTACCCCCTTCTGGATAAATGACTTTCAAACCACCGTTTGACATTTTCCTTGATAAAGGAAACATTTTACATTAATACTATCAAGTCATGTACAATCACGGTGACTTGCTGAAGAAGACGGCCAGTGATCTTCCTGGTCTTATGTCATAACACAACTTTTTTTTTTTTTTTTCATCATATTTAATTTTCTTTTCTCCCCATATGGCAGAGAGCCTGCCTGGCTTTTCTACACCAGGTTAATACTGTTTCCTAACAACGCTGTGAAACAACACAGAGTTTTGATGTTAGCTTCCCTCCAGATAAATGTTTCCCCTTTTAGGTTCATACAGAGTCGATAATGCATACATGATACAAATGACAATATAAATGTTAATATAAAGGTTTTCATATTTACCGCAATCAAAGAAATTTTATACACCAAGTTGTTGAATATGGCGATATATGGTAACAAATCCAGATTGCTGCCTGTGCAGAATTAGCAAACAAGACAGTACTCTTGCCTTGTCTTTAACAACAACGTCTTTAGTGTAAGAAATTTTTCATCTAGTGGCCCCCTATACCCAATGCTAATTGGTTTTATACAACCGTTAGTCTATTACACTACAGCCAATCAGAGACTGTTTAGTAAATAGCGTTCCTTTTCAAATAAAACTGACCTCAAATATTCAAAATAAGGACTCCTTCCCCTTTTACCCCACCTACCTACGGGCGAAACTGAGAAAGATTTTCAAGTCTATCTGTCTTCTGTCCAACTTCTTTATTTCTTAATAGTTTTAAATACTCATACATACTTATTAATCCTGCTGTTATCTATTACACAGTCAGTACATATTTATTCTTGTATGTCTTTCCAATTCCTAGTATCTTTTTATTTCCTACAATGTTTCAAATAAAACATTTCCTCTCCTATTCGATTTAAATTTTAAACACGAACAAAGGTCACTCCGTCTCACACCCTATTTAGTATTACACCTTCAAAAAAAAAAAACCTCTACACCTCACGGTAGAAGGGGAACGACTAAGTAAGTAAGTTAATTGCATTTTTCCTTTTATTTTTTAAACTACCTTATGCATGCAGACCGTACGGCGCCACGTCACATTGCGTGTGTGAATATATCGTATGCCAAGTCCAATCGGGTGAATATATGTCCAGAACGCGTGTCGAGAAAAAGGGGGTCTTTCAAACGCCAGTCATGGTATCGCATTTCTGAACGCTAGCAAAGTGTATAATGTTAGACCGCGGCAAATCGTTTAGGCCTTACTTCGGTATACAAATTTAATGTGCTGCTGGCGTATGGGAGGACGCCAGTCAGGCACACCCGGCTGGTTCTATATATATGCATTTGGGAGTACAATTCAATTTAGCGTTTGTTCTCACAGATTTTACTACACAAAGATTATGAGAATACATGCAAGAAATGATAACAAGGTTGAATTTGAAGAAACACCACTATAGGATGTAGAATTATACATATATCTTGGCAGTAATATAGACTGAGTTGAAGGGACAGACAATGATATCAAAATAAGAATACAAAAAGCCAGAGGAGCTTTCATTGCATTGGGAAATATATGGAGAACAAGAGAAATCAAGTCCAACACGAAAATAAGAATCTTCAACTCAAATGTCAAGTCAGTCCTATTGTATGGCTCTGAGACATCGAGAACAACAAAAACAACAACCAAAAAGCTACAGACTTTTATAAACGGGTGCTTGCGTAGAATAGAAGGACTGAAATGGTATAACAAAGTCACAAATGTGGAATTGATGACAAAAACCAGACAAATGCCAGTGGAACAAGAGTTGAGAAGAAGACGCTGGCGATGGATAGGACACACATTGAAGAGACCTGTTGATAGCATTACAAGGCAGTCCTTGTTCCGGAATCCACAGGGAAAGAGAGGCAGAGGTAGCCCAAATAACAGATGGAGAAGAGAACTGGATACAGAGGTGAAAATGATGAGGAAAACATGGAAAGAACTTGAGCTGATGGCACAGGACAGGAAGACTTGGCATGTGTTTGTTAAAGGCCTATGCTCCTCAGGGAGCTAATGGGTATTGATTGATTGAAACAGATCTGATGCCATGTGTTCCCGGGAATCTTTGAAGAGACAAAGATAGAGTATGATTACTGCACTCTCAAGAAAGTCATCATCATCAGGAGCCATCTCCACATCAAAGGTCAGCTGCAATGGATCCCCAACGTCTTCTGTCTCTTGTCTTGATGGTGCACTCTGATAAGACTCCTTCCTGTCCACCTCTTGATCACCATCTTCCCACTTATAGCACTGTCTTCCTCATGCACGTTTGTCTTCACCTCTGCCTTCTACTACGGTCTTCAGTAAGGTGTTATGCTGTTTTACATAGCCAACATATTTTAGCTTTATAATGTACAACAAACCACTTTTAATAATAAGATAACATAAACTTCCAATGAAACGTTGATCTTTAAACTGACATAAATATTTGTATTCATTCAAATGAAAAAGTAAACTAAGCAATTTTGAAGAACTGCTCCCGAAGAATAAAAAAAAAAAAAAATTACTTAAGCACTTTGCTCACCCCACAATGCAGCACACAGGATGTCTGAGCCGAAGCGCTTCTTGTACTTGCGGATTTCTGGTGTATCACTTACACCCTCTGTGGTTTGTGATGGTGTCACATTGACCGTGATCTGTGAGCCTCGCCGAGACTGGACAAAAAAGAAACAGGATCAATGATGGAAGCCTCTAGATTACTCTAAAACAAACCCAAATGTTTGGACATGAAAGAGAATAAACTTTAGCTTCCCTTCTGGACAAATCCAAATGCAATAATATGTCTCTGCGGCTGGGGGCATTATATGTGCATGAGATGCATTTTATATGTGCACGAGATGTTTCTTTAAAACCACTCAGAAGCATACCGCTGCTTACCAAGAAGGAACTAAGAGATAATTTTCAGATTGAGAACTGTGCAAAGGTTCAATAGATTAAAAAACAGACAGACAGATACTTGTCCAAGTGAGGAAAACCAAGAGAAACAGATTGACAGCATAGAAACATAAAGAAACACCACTACAAGATGCTGAATCATACACACATCTTGGCAGCAATATAGACAAAGTTGGAGGGACAGACAGTGATATCAAAATAAGAATAAAAAAAACAAGAGAAGCTTTCATTGCATTGGGAAGCACTGTGTAGATCAAGAGAAATCAAGTCCAACATAGAAATAAGAATCTTCAACTCAAATGTCAAGTCAGTCCCATTGTATGGCTCTGAATCATGGAGAAAAAAAAAACAACAACAAAAAAGTTACAAACATTCATAAGCGGGTTCTTATGTGGAATAGAAGAATTGAAATGGTATGATAAGGTCACAAATGTGGAACTGATGACAAGAACCAGTGGAACAAGAGCTGAGAAGCAGACGCTGGCGATGGATAGGACACACATTGAGGAAACCTGTTGATAGCATTACAAGACAGTCCTTGTTCTGGAACCCCCAGGGAAAGAGAGGCAGAGGTAGACCAAAAAAACACAGGAACGACTTGGCATGTGTTTTGCTGAAGGCCTATGCTCCTTGTGGAGCTAAAGGGTATTGACTGATTGATTGACTTGATCAACCCTCCTGAGATAGAAACTGTATATCCATGAGAAAAGCCTGAGACAGATCGCCCGAGTTTATGATAAGTAGATGTGGTTTTATGGGAGTGATGAAGAGACCACATTGACATTAGCAACTGTTTGTGACAATAACAAATTTCCTATACTCATTCAATTAGATCTCAGATAAGTAACAGAATTATTATACACTAAAAACTTCATCATCATCATCATCATCATCATCATCATCGATCAGCTACAAAAGGAGTGTAGGCCTTCAAAAAATGTATGCCATATCTTCCTGTCCTGTGCCATCAGCTCAAGGTTCTGGTCATCATCAACAGGCTTCCTCAATGTGTGTCAATGCAAGCACCCACTTATGTTCTTCTTGCCATCGCATCTTTGATGTTTACACCGTCAGACGAGTTCTCATGATGAACTTGACCGTTGACTGGAGTTCCTCTTTAGCTCCAAACAGCTTTGAGTTTAGTGTTGAGTCATTGGGCCAGTATATCTTTCTTAACTGGTCGTATAGAGGACAATCCTGTAGAACATGCTCAGCAGTTTGTTCGTTTAATCCACATGTGCACAGTGGTGAAGCAGACAATCGTAGCTTGTACATGTGTTTATTCAGTAATGAAGGTCTGTAACCTTTATAATTTTTGTACATTAAAAACTTTACAGGTCAAAATATTTAAAAGGGGTAAGACCTGAAACATCCAGAAGATATAGCGCAGCTGTTCAGAAAGATTTTTTTAAAAATGGTGTCAGAAGACTTTGCCTTGAGAGGAAAGGAAAAAGTAACGAAGTTATTCACTTATTCAAGGAAGATGAAACTTATTTTCTGTATCAGAATATCCTAAAAGTTTTGGTTAAGGATGGCATAATGTTATAATGTGCATGACTTCCTGTGTCCAACTGCTGTTCCATGCTTTTGCAGTGCAATATTATGAAAAAGCCATTACGTGTGTACAGATGTAATGAGTCCAGGCGGCCCATTTTGATGCATATGGGGCTATGCATCTTTGTTTTTTTTTTTTTTTTTTTATATCTGAGAAGCATTGTAAACTGCAAAATAAACAAGAATAAAAAGGTGAAGAAAGTTTTCAGTTAAAAAAAAAAACACAACTAGGAGCTGCCTTGTAAAGCTAAGTAATTAACTGAAGATGTTAGTTAAACTTTCTTTGTATGACATGCCAGAGGGGACAGTCATCGTATTCTGTCTTTATCTCCTCAGAGATTCCACAGGAAATACACTGAGCAGTATCTGCTACGGGGCTACTTCTTCTTTATTTATTTACTAGCTGTAAGTACCCGGCATTGCCCGGGTTTTCTACTAACACTTTATGAAACTTACATACATAAATATGTTACGGGCTTTTCACTGATTTAAATGGGTTAGTCTAGTATTATGTTTCGTACAATTATATGATCGTCTGTTCTGTGTTCCACCCGGTATCGATATTGATTACAACCATGGATTCTTTTGATACTTCTTTCAAGTAATTGCATTTTAAACGTGCTTTCAATAAAAGTTCATATATATTTGAATGACCGTGTTATATCGTTTCATTTCATATTACCAGTGTGACAGCATGTGTATTCATTTGAAGGTCAATGGTCATTCTTCATAAAAACAGTCATAACTGGAACCTTGAATACGTTACTGAATAAGACCAGTTTTTGACGACATAATAATTTAATAAGGATTCATTCTTCCATCATGAACCACAGACAATACTTAATATAGTTCACATCAAGAGCACTGGATACATTATAGCATAGAGTCTATATTTTCACAGACATTGCATGTCCGATACATTATCGTTATAATTAACGTTCGATTATATTTCCACCAAAACTGTTTGGCATAATTCTTGTATTTATACAGAATTAAACATTCTACTAGTTCTATTAGATACACTGTCTAATATATAAATTTACTTTGGCATTTATTACTGCAACATTATTCCAGTGCTTTTTGATAACCAATACTCTTGGTGTTGCCGCGTGGGGGCAAAAATGAAAGTGGCTACTTCTTCTTTATTTATTTTTTTGTGTGGGTAAAGCCAGAATGCCATTTCAGAAACTGGTATCTTCAGTAGTATGGATAAGCTGAAAAATCAGTTGCAGACTGTCTGGCAAAGTTAAGTGAGAAATGACAGCAGAAAAAGAGGGCCCTTTATAAAAATAAAGGAAGCAAAGGATAGAGCTTACTTCTTCTGATGTGATCTTGTCCTGGGTTCTCTGTGGAGTGGGAGGTGACCGAGTCTGAGAGGGTATCTGAGAGGGGACCAGGTCTGGCATGACACCGCTGTGCCTTGGTGACTGACCACTGGCTAGACATGGGGGGGAAAAAAAAGCAAGCAATTACACAACACAGAAGTGATCTGCAACTTCCACTGACCTTGCCATTTAAAACCAACAAATAAATAAAATATTCTTTTTTGTTTTGTTTTGAGCAATGTCTTGTAATAAGAAAAGTACGTGTGTGTGTTTTTTTTTTGGGTCTCATGTAGTTCCCAGAGGTCTCTGATGAGGCAAAGAAATAACAGGACTACTACACCCTCAGGTGACTAATATGAGGCTGTGCACGGGCCTGGCAATCTCATCATGTAAAACAAACTGTCACATGAAACATCACTGCTACAGCATGTGAATGATTGGTACAGGCTTCCTGCAAGGCGATCAGCTGCTATTGGTGGTTCCATGCTCCATTAGGAGCACAAAATAAAATGATGCTGATGTATTTATTCCTTTATGAGAAACAAAGCAAACTGTATGATGAAATAAGTTTTATATGCACAGAAAACCATACTGACTTGGCCAGAGAGGAATCATCGTTATCATTACAGGTCTATAACCTTTCATCCGAACACCTGAAAACCAAAATATTCTGAGAACCGAAAAAGAAAATTCTTTGGGCTACTTTTCAACCACAATTTGGGCAAATTAGGGCTACTTTTCTTCCACAATTTGGGCAAATTTGGGCTACTTTTCAAAAACAATTCGGGCAACTTTTCTACCACAATTTGGGCTACTTTTCTACCACAATTTGGGCAACTTTTCTACCATAATTTGGGCAAATTTGGGCTACTTTTCTTCCACAATTTGGGCAAATTTGGGTTACTTTTCTACCACAAATTTGGGCTACTTTTCTACTACACTTTGGCAAATTTGGGCTACTTTTGAAACGATATGAGCGGCATAAGAAAAACCTGGTTTCCGAAACAAAACTATTCCCGAGGATTTGAGATAAAGGGTTACAGGCCTGTATATCCTTTTTTTGCTTGTCATGGTGCATGGAGATACCATTACAAATGTGCCACCTCCTACAAGAAGAAGCACACCTCAAAGCATGACCTAACTCTTGCAGCAGACGTTTCTGTAACAGTTTGTAGTGCATGATGAGGTTGTCAGCTCCTCACACCAGAACAGGAATAATGACACTAAAATATGACAAACTGAAATGAATAGGAAAAAAGACTGACTTATGACAGAACAGAGCAAGATTATGACTGATGTGGCGACTACAGAAAAGAACTGATATGTGAATACAAAAAGAGATAAAGAGGAAAAGTTTAACAGACAGGAGCAGTACCGAATAAGACTGATTCAACAGACTGACTTATTGTTATTGTTGAACAGAATCGACATCATTTCACTCCGGGCAAACCCATAGGTGCTCAGTCTCCCTCAGTATATATAGAAGAGTGTGAATGTTAACTGTTTCTGTAGCTCGCTGGTTGTATACATGATGAATGTATCCTCTCATATGTCGATCTCTGCTAGCCTTATGTTTGAAGCTAACTTCCTAGTCTTAACTTGGATGATTCATCTACTGCAGTGTCGTTCTCTTAACAGGTGATCATTAATTGTTCTCAGTATCTCTCCCGTATCTATATCCAGTATCCCTACTGTGGGTTCTCTTGATGCTAGTCTGTCAGCTCTCTGATTAATGCGTATCCCTGCATGACCAGGACAGTAGATCCACACCCGCTCCTGCAGATTCGAAGCTTCTATTAATGTTTTCCATTCATGCCTTAGCCAACCATTTTGAACCTTTCAAAGCATGGACTGAGAGTCTGACACAATGACTGCCTTTGTTAATGAAAAAATGACATAAGAGGATGGTGTAAAACAATGTGCCCCTGTGTACTCCCCAGGGGGTCACTGAAGAGATGAACAAACAATAGAACTACTGCACCTTCAGCCATGTTATACAAGGCAACTGATATGAGGTTATGCATGGAGGCTGGCAACGTCATCATGTAAAACAAATCGCCATATAAACCCTTGCAAGATAATCCAATTGATTGGTGCAGGCTTCCTGGAAGGGGACCTGCTACAATGATGGTTCCATGCTAGGTAAGGTGGGCACAGGAAAATGATGATAAGACTGAAGTAGAAATGATGTAACTACAGGTGAACAACAGCTAAGTTATAGGACCTACCAAGTGCACCAGGAGCTGATGAGTTAGATGAGTTGGAAGAGCTCCTATGTACATGGTGGACCATAAGGGGCTTGGAAATCTTGGACAGGTCTTTGTCCCGCTCAGATCCTCGACCTCTGTTCCTGCCCCTATCACGCTCTCCATCTATGACAGGATCTGACTTGTTCTGAAATTAATGATTTCACATAATGAAGCTACATTTTGGACATCATTATACATGAGATGACAAACACATAAAAATAAATAAGCACAACGCATTGTAAAATTTCACATCTGAGATTTTGACACATTCTAGTATTTTACAGTGTGAGATGTGAAAGAGCTGACAGACTAGCTTCAAAGATGTGTGCAACAGAGACATGAAGGCATTCGATGTATCTAGTGTCTTACAGTCTGAGATTTTGACATATTCTAGTGTTTTACAGTCTGAGATTTTGACATATTCTAGCATTTTACAGTGTGTTATTTTGACATATTCTAGCATTTTAGTCTGAGATTTTGACATAATCGAGCATTTCACAGTATGAGATTTTGACATATTCTAGCATTTTACAGTCTGAGATTTTGACATAGTCTACCATTTTACAGTTTGAGATTTTGACATTCTAGCATTTTACAGTCTGAGATACTGATATATTCCAGCCTTTCACAGTCTGAAATGTTTATATATTTAAACATTTGAAGCATGTCACATTTCACAGCCTAAAAGAATGAAATAACAAATTTGAGAGTGCTATGTTATTCTACCATCTCACAATGTGATATGTTGAGATACTGTGAAGTCTAAACAAAATCACAAACCATATCTATAAAATGATGAAATGGCGCTTGTAGGAGGCAAGACTGGAAAGACATGACATAACAAACACATACAATACTAACTACAAAAGTATAGATGAGAATACTGATGAGAGCTGCGTGCTTTTAATGTGTGTTCAGTGTGAGTAATCTGGTGAGGAAAAAAATATGAGGACAATTTGGGCCTGAACGGAGGACAATACAGGTCAAGGGAGTATAAAACTTGTAAGTGTAATTTTCTTCTTCTTCTTCTTCCTCGTTCGTCCTGAAAAGGACGTTGGTTGCGTTGTGCCTGTTTATGCCGGAGCTGTGATATCTGAACCTTTCGGTCGACACATCCGACTTCAGCACGGCCTTTTTTGGGACCGGGTTTGCCTTCCCTCTGCGATCCCTACTCACTCAGCCAGACTGCAGTGATGCAGCCTGTTTCCAGGACCACCACGTGGAGGTGGAGTAGGGTCTTGGTCAGCTCTGGTTCGCTGACCCTGATGCAAGCAGTCAAGCTATGGGTCGCTGACTGCATTCTCTATTGCTGCATCTCGTAAGGGTAATCAAAGTTAAAGGAGTATAAAACTTGTAAGGGTAATCAAAGTTAAAAGAGTATAAAACTTGTAAGTGTAATCAATGTTAAGGGAGTATAAAACTTGTAAGAGGAATCAAAGTAAAAGGAGTTTAAAACTTGTAAGGGTAACCAAAGTTAAGGGAGTATAAAACTTGTAAGGGTAACCAAGGTTAAGGGAGTATAAAACTTGTAAGGGTAACCAAGGTTAAGGGAGTATAAAACTTGTAAGGTTAACCAAGGTTAAGGGAGTATAAAACTTGTAAGGTTAACCAAGGTTAAGGGAGTATAAAACTTGTAAGGTTAACCAAGGTTAAGGGAGTATAAAACTTGTAAGGGTAACCAAGGTTAAGGGAGTATAAAACTTGTAAGGTTAACCAAGGTGAAGGGAGTATAAAACTTGTACGGTTAACCAAGGTTAAGGGAGTATAAAACTTGTAAGGTTAACCAAGGTTAAGGGAGTATAAAACTTGTAAGGTTAACCAAGGTTAAGGGAGTATAAAACTTGTAAGGGTAACTAAGGTTAAGGGAGTATAAAACTTGTAAGGTTAACTAAGGTTAAGGGAGTATAAAACTTGTAAGGTTAACCAAGGTTAAGGGAGTATAAAACTTGTAAGGGTAACCAAGGTTAAGGGAGTATAAAACTTGTAAGGTTAACCAAGGTTAAGGGAGTATAAAACTTGTAAGGTTAACCAAGGTTAAGGGAGTATAAAACTTGTAAGGTTAACCAAGGTTAAGGGAGTATAAAACTTGTAAGGGTAACCAAGGTCAAGGGAGTATAAAACTTGTAAGGGTAACTAAGGTTAAGGGAGTATAAAACTTGTAAGGTTAACCAAGGTTAAGGGAGTATAAAACTTGTAAGGTTAACCAAGGTGAAGGGAGATAAAACTTGTAAGGTTAACCAAGGTCAAGGGAGTATAAAACTTGTAAGAGTAACCAAGGTCAAGGGAGTATAAAACTTGTAAGGTTAACCAAGGTGAAGGGAGATAAAACTTGTAAGGTTAACCAAGGTCAAGGGAGTATAAAACTTGTAAGGGTAACCAAGTATAAAACTTGTAAGGGTAACCAAGGTCAAGGGAGTATAAAACTTGTAAGGGTAACCAAGTATAAAACTTGTAAGGGTAACCAAGGTCAAGGGAGTATAAAACTTGTAAGGGTAACCAAGTTTAAGAACAGCCCATATTGTTTCCAAGGATCTCTGAGAAGACAAAAGAACTACCACTAACTCAGGCATGTCGTTTCAGCCTACTAATATAAGGTTGTGCATGAGACTGGCAACCTCATCATGTCAAACAAAGTGCTATTAAAAAACCACCACTACAAGAGCACCAGAGCGTTGGTGCAGGCTTCTGCAACGTCTCGAACCATCTTTCTAACGTTATCATATATGAGGACTTCGGCAATACCATATCTGTGACAACAAAGTATACCTTTAACATCATATATTTATTGTAAGCATGTTGTTTCTTGATCATCTTTACCAGTTTATCATCATCATGTTCCGGTGTGATCTTTATAAAGCCACCACTATATCTGGTCTCCTTGCAGGAAGCCTGCACCAAGCATTCACATGCTCTAGTCGCAGCAGTGGTTTTTGTGGTAGTTTGTTTGACATGATGAGCTTGCCAGCCCCATGAACAACCTGATATTAGTCAGCCTTGTACGACATGCTTGTGGGTGGAGTAGTCCATTTCTTTCTTTGTCTCTTCACAGACTTCCGGGAACTAAACAGGGCGTTACTAGTTTAAGCTGCTGCTGGTGGTCAATAATGAGTTGATGCTCAATGACAGTGCATCAAAGTCAAGTCAAGTCAACCTACTGCTGTTCACCAAGAGCTGACGTTCAATGACAGTGGATCAAAGTCAAGTCAAGTCAAGCTACTGCTGGTCACCAAGAGCTGACGTTCAATGACAGTGGATAAAAGTCAAGTCAAGTCAAGCTACTGCTGTTCACCAAGAGCTGACGCTCAATGACAGTGGATCAAAGTCAAGTCAAGCTACTGCTGGTCACCAAGAGATGACGCTCAATGACAGTGGATCAAAGTCAAGTCAAGTTAAGCTACTGCTGGTCACCAAGAGCTGATGCTCAATGACAGTGGATCAAAGTCAAGTCAAGTTACTGCTGGTCACCAAGAGCTGACACTCAATGACAGTGGATCAAAGTCAAGTCAAGTTACTGCTGGTCACCAAGAGCTGACGTTTAATGACAGTGGATCAAAGTCAAGTCAAGTTACTGCTGGTCACCAAGAGCTGACACTCAATGACAGTGGATCAAAGTCAAGTCAAGCTACTGCTAGTCACCAAGAGCTGATGTTCAATGACAGTGGATCAAAGTCAAGTCAAGTTACTGCTGGTCACCAAGAGCTGACACTCAATGACAGTGGATCAAAGTCAAGTCAAGCTACTGCTAGTCACCAAGAGCTGATGTTCAATGACAGTGCATCAAAGTCAAGTCAAGCTACTGCTGGTCACCAAGAGCTGACGTTCAATGACAGTGGATCAAAGTCAAGTCAAGTTACTGCTGGTCACCAGGAGCTGACACTCAATGACGGTGGATCAAAGTCAAGTCAAGTTACTGCTGGTCACCAAGAGCTGACGTTCAATGACAGTGGATCAAAGTCAAGTCAAGTTACTGCTGGTCACCAAGAGCTGACACTCAACGACAGTGGATCAAAGTCAAGTCAAGTTATTGCAGGTCACAAAGAGCTGACGTTCAATGACAGTGGATCAAAGTCAAGTCAAGTTACTGCTGGTCACCAAGAGCTGACGTTCAATGACAGTGGATCAAAGTCAAGTCAAGTCAAGCTACTGCTGGTCACCAAGAGCTGACGTTCAATGACAGTGGATCAAAGTCAAGTCAAGTCAAGCTACTGCTGGTCACCAAGAGCTGACGTTCAATGACAGTGGATCAAAGTCAAGTCAAGTTACTGCTGGTCACCAAGAGCTGACGTTCAATGACAGTGGATCAAAGTAAAGTCAAGTCAAGCTACAGCTGGTCACCAAGAGCGGACACTCAATGACAGTGGATCAAAGTCAAGTCAAGTTACTGCTGGTCACCAAGAGCTGACGTTCAATGACAGTGGATCAAAGTCAAGTCAAGTCAAGCTACTGCTGGTCACCAAGAGCTGACGCTCAATGACAGTGGACCAAAGTCAAGTCAAGTCAAGCTACTGCTGGTCACCAAGAGCTGACGCTCAATGACAGTGGATCAAAGTCAAGTCAAGTCAAGCTACTGCTGGTCACCAAGAGCTGACGCTCAATGACAGTGGATCAAAGTCAAGTCAAGTCAAGCTACTGCTGGTCACCAAGAGCTGATGCTAAATGACAGTGGATCAAAGTCAAGTCAAGTCAAGCTACTGCTGGTCACCAAGAGCTGACGCTCAATGACAGTGGATCAAAGTCAAGTCAAGTCAAGCTACTGCTGGTCACCAAGAGCTGACGCTCAATGACAGTGGATCAAAGTCAAGTCAAGTCAAGTTACTGCTGGTCACCAAGAGCTGACGCTCAATGACAGTGGATCAAAGTCAAGTCAAATCAATGCTGGTCACCAAGAGCTGACGTTCAATGACAGTGGATCAAAGTCAAGTCAAGTCAAGTTACTGCTGGTCACCAAGAGCTGACGGTCAATGACAGTGGATCAAAGTCAAGTCAAGTCAAGTTACTGCTGGTCACCAAGAGCTGACGCTCAATGACAGTGGATCAAAGTCAAGTCAAGAAACTGCTTTTTCTTGTTCTCTTCATTATCATTTATCACAGGTGGATACGTGCACGGCAGCAGGGACATCAACTACAGTAAGTTCACAGAGAGCTATATTAACACAGATCAACAAGGACAACATCAAAGAGCCAACACCAGCAACACGTTTTATTATAAGAGCTGTTATTGACAGATGCACTCATTCCACCGGTTGGACAAGAAGGTAACCGGACCCTTATTGCGCTTAACTAACACAATGTCAAGTTGATTGGCGTCTCAAAGCTACCAGCAGTGTTAAGTGTATAATTGTATCCTGCAGGGATTCTGTCAAAGTGTGATCAAGAGCACACAATTACAAGACCTGCTAATGGAGACAGGATGTGAGAACAGTGGGCAGTGACTTCCAAACAAACACTATAGGAACACAAGTATGGTCAAGCAAAAAAAAAAAAAAAGATGTATCAGTTTTGTAATTACAAGCACGTAATCCACCAACATATGATGGGGGGATTATTATCGTATGCTGTTTCTGCTGTACGCTCTGATGACAGCACTAAATCTCCAGTGGTCATTTCATTCCTCCATTCCTTTTCAAATGTATTGATTTTTTTTTAGTCAATATTAGCATGACTAATGGTCAATGTACCATGAAGAAATTGAAAGACCCGTGAGCTCTTTTCATGGGTGTTCAATTTAGTTTTCATGGTGCACTGTGCACCGTTTCTGTAATGCGCTGAAAATTCACCATGCAAAGATTGCAAGGTATGCACATTCTTTTAATGGGTGTTCGATTTAGTTTTCATGTTACAATGTATGCCTTTTCTGCATTTTCTAGAAAAGTTGCAGGATTACAGACAGTTCAACAAGACAATTAGTATATGGTAATGACATTCAAGAATTGATGTGTTGAATTAATTCTACATGTTCATTCCACAATGTCGTGGATTCAAGAACAAAGTTTATTATGTGTGTAACAAATGTCAGTGCAGCAAGAGGTAAGGTGTAGACGATAAGTTGGTTAGGACACACACTGAGCAAAAAATAGCCAGTAGCATTACATGGCAGTCATTTTCTGGAACCCCCCAGAATAAGAAAATGACTGGAAGATCTAAATAAGATACAGGAAGACCTAAATAAGATACTTCTTCTTCTTCTTCCGTCCTTAGCCACCAACCGTCAAAGCAGTCAGTGGCCATTACGCCTAGTGGCGTCTTAGGGCAACAGCAGATAGGTTTTCTTTGCCATTGTTTCCCATCACGCCTAGTGGCGTCTTTAGGGCAACGGCAAATCAACCCATTTGCTGTTGTTTCTGTAATCGAAGTGACTGGCAAACGGGTGATCAACCCGTCTGCCATAAATAAGATACAGGAAGACCTAAATAAGATACAGGAAGATCTAAATAAGATACAGGAAGATCTAAATAAGATACAGGAAGACCTAAATAAGATACAGGAAGACCTAAATAAGATACAGGAAGACCTAAATAAGATACAGGAAGACTTAAATAAGATACAGGAAGACTTAAATAATATACAGGAAATAAGATAGAGGAAGATCTAAATAAGATAGAGGAAGACCTAAATAAGATAGAGGAAGACCTAAATAAGATACAGGAAGACCTAAATAAGATACAGGAAGACTTAAATAACATACAGGAAGACCTAAATAAGATACAGGAAGACCTAAATAAGATACAGGAAGACCTAAATAAGATACAGGAAGATCTAAATAAGATACAGGAAGACCTAAATAAGATACAGGAAGATCTAAATAAGATACAGGAAGACCTAAATAAGATACAGGAAGACCTAAATAAGATACAGGAAGACCTAAATAAGATACAGGAAGATCTAAATAAGATACAGGAAGATCTAAATAAGGTACAGGAAGATCTAAATAAGGTACAGGAAGACCTAAATAAGATACAGGGAGATCTAAATAAGATACAGAAAGACCTAAATAAGATACAGGAAGACCTAAATAAGATACAGGAAGATCTAAATATGGTACAGGAAGACCTAAATAAGATACAGGAAGACCTAAATAAGATACAGGAAGGTCTAAATAAGGTACAGGGAGATCTAAATAAGGTACAGGAAGACCTAAATAAGATACAGGAAGACCTAAATAAGATACAGGAAGACCTAAATAAGATACAGGAAGATCTAAATAAGGTACAGGAAGACCTAAATAAGATACAGGAAGACCTAAATAAGATACAGGAAGACCTAAATAAGATACAGGAAGATCTAAATAAGGTACAGGAAGATCTAAATAAGGTACAGGAAGACCTAAATAAGATACAGGAAGATCTAAATAAGGTACAGGAAGATTTAAATAAGGTACAGGAAGATCTAAATAAGATACAGGAAGATCTAAATAAGATACAGGAAGACCTAAATAAGGTACAGGAAGATCTAAATAAGGTACAGGAAGATCTAAATAAGATACAGGAAGACCTAAATAAGATACAGGAAGATCTAAATAAGATTTTAAAACACGAGAATTTTAGACAAGACTTATAAGAGATAAATAAGACAAGGAAAGATCCTGAGAAAAACATAGGCAGACAAGAACTGAGACAGACATGAAAGGGTTTGGTTTTAAGGACTATCTTCATGGCACACAGACAACTCCATCACTGCTCCGATCTCTTCCCTTAGATCACACAAGGAGGATCTCAGCACAGTGCACGAACTCCGTAGCACCGGCGAGAATCTCAATGTGTGTATATAGGAATCACACATTCTATAAATATTTTTGTGGTGGGTAGGTTTCTAATTTTTAAATGTTGCCAGGGCAGCGGCTTTATGGCCTACGTTTTTACGATTTTCAACTGCTATGCTATGGACCCCAGAAGGAAGCGAACTTGGCAGAGAACTGCGGAAGCCGAGATGCAAAGAATAACCAGAGCTGAGGCACTGCATGAAGGATGGCTGCCAACCAAGCAAAATGGAAGTAGTTTGATGCTGCCTCACAAGACACCACCAGGCGTAAAAGTCATTGACTGCTTTGACAGTCAGCGGCTATGGGTTCAAGAAGAAGAAGAAGACAGTACAGTAATCAATTCAACAGCTGCCATGGGGAAACACTAAGGTCAAGCACATACTTGGAATGAATAATTAATGGACATACTTAGAATGAATAATAGATGGACATACTTAGAATGAATAATTGATGGACATACTTAGAATGAATAATTGATGGACATACTGTACTTAGAATGAATAATTGATGGACATACTTAGAATGAATAATTGATGGACATACTTAGAATGAATAATTGATGGACATAAGAACATACTTAGAATGAATAATTGATGGACATACTTAGAATGAATAATTAATGGACATACTTAGAATGAATAATTGATGGACATACTTAGAATGAATAATTGATGGACATACTTAGAATGAATAATCGATGGACATACTTAGAATGAATAATTGATGGACATAAGAACATACTTAGAATGAATAATTGATGGACATACTTAGAATGAATAATTGATGGGCATAGGGACATAATTAGAATGAATAATTGATGGACATACTTAGAATGAATAATTGATGGACATACTTAGAATGAATAATTGATGGACATACTTAGAATGAATAATTGATGGACATAAGG
Organism: Oreohelix idahoensis; assembly: GCA_024509875.1. Taxonomy (NCBI): domain Eukaryota; kingdom Metazoa; phylum Mollusca; class Gastropoda; order Stylommatophora; family Oreohelicidae; genus Oreohelix; species Oreohelix idahoensis. The sequence continues at coordinate 255,486 of JAMPIV010012335.1, read as the reverse complement.
ACATACTTAGAATGAATAATTGATGGACATACTTAGAATGAATAATTGATGGACATACTTAGAATGAATAATTGATGGACATAAGGACATACTTAGAATGAATAATTGATCGACATACTTAGAATGAATAGTTGATGGACATACTTAGAATGAATAATTGATGGACATAAGCACATACTTAGAATGAATAACTGATGGACAACTGATACCCTTATGTTCTTGTGAGCAGGAAACATGAGGGAAAACAAACCAGGACCCACACCTTTTGTCCTGCTAGTGAGAGAGTTAATACGTCCATGCATGCACAATTGGTCATTTTGATTTGCCCTATTTACAATGATTTGACAGATGTGATGTCATTTCCCGTATCAGCAGTTATTCACCTTATTTGAAATTGAAAACAATATATATCCTAATTATAACCCATCAGAGGTTGAAAGGGATATTTTTCATCATTAAAATTAATAAAATAATAATAATAACGTCCAGTCAGAACATGATCATCACATCTTGTTAAAATCTCACTGCAGGTTTTTGACTGGCATCTCTCCAACATTTAAGGGCCAGTCAGCAAACAATAGATCAACCTAGCCAGGACGATTTCTAGAGGGCTAAGAAATAATTATGCTCAAAGGGGCAACTAGTACAGGGGCAGTGAAAAGTCACTTTTTATTTTTAGATAGTTATTTCTTCACACCCATCCAACTAACTCATATAAAACAAACGTCAGGATAAAGAGAATTAAACCGCCATTTCATGACATAAAATGCTATTTCACATTAGCCTTACAGCTCAACATGAGATCCGGCCTGGTCAACACATGACGTCATAGCGGGCAGCAATTTTAGCTGTCCATTGTAATGTCCCTTTATTGGCCATTTGAGATTTTTTTAAAATTTTGTTTCCAGGAAAAAATTAGTAAAAAACAAAACTTATTAATTCAATGAGAGTTATAGCCTCTTGTCTACCCACTCTGTCAATCTGGTGAATAGGCACGGTAAACTTTAGAATTTATTTCCTCTTGTACTGAATACAGCGTAGGATTGGCAGAGTGGTTAGAGCGCTGGTCTCTCGCGATAAAAGTGTGGGGTTCAAATCAAAGTATTGTCTCGCTCCAGTCTACCCAGCTGTAAATGGAACCTGGCTCTGCTCTTGAGTTAGGGAAGGAAAAGGCAGCGAGAAAGGAAGCTGGTCACCCCACCTCTCGATGCTGGACCTAGTATAGTGAAGTCTCTCACACTTCACTCCGCCACGGCAGTATCTGCTATGAGACAACTTTAAAAAAAAATACTGAATAGGGAGGGGTACGGGAAGCTTTACTGAAGGCCAAGTGGGAACGAGAGCCGACAAAGTTTGAGAACCTCTGCCCATGACGGTTAATAAACAATTAATACAAAGGGGCAGCTCTCTAAATGTAGGGGTTGTCTAGGTTTGGGGGTCCCGACAGTAAACAAATAAACAAAACAACACACAAAGGTAGTTATCAGGCACTCAGTGAGAAATAAAGAAGTAGAAGACCAGACAACAGAAAAACAACAGAAGTGATAGGCTTACCAGGATCGAACCAGGACCTTCCGAACGGCCGTGGCTAGGCGGTTGGGTGCCGTTCGGAAGGTCCTGGTTCGATCCCGGTAAGCCTATCACTTCTGTTGTTTTTCTGTTATCTAGTCTTCTACTTCTTTATTTCTCACTGAGTGCCTGATAACTACCTTTGTGTGTTGTTTGTTTATTTGTTTACTGTTTACAGGCCTCGGGTTTCCCCTCCTTATATGTTTATGGGGTCCCGACAGTGCAGCATGTTATTATAAAGAACGTGCCACACTTCAGAAATGTGAATGATGACGTGACGGTATACGGTAGCAGCGCTACTGCGGTTTGGCTTACTGATGGCAGTGATGACCTTGGTTGTGTCAAGGACCAGCAGATCTGATTCATATTGTCGGACGTGACCGCGGAGCAGAAGTAACTACGGAAGTATGGCTCTGCCGATGCTGGACCTGATATCATGTGCTCTCTCGCCCTCCCTCTCGTGCGTGCGTGTGTGTGTGTGCGCGCGTGTTGATGTGTACGTGTGGAAATAAACAGCGAATATGTCGTAGGCGTTATATTTTTGGCAACTTTTGTTAACAGGAAATGGAAAGACAGCGGAATAGCATCAGATGAGCTTTATTTACCTCCGGCCATCCACTAGATTGTGTTCTTCGTGTTTCCGAATCACACAGTAGGACTGATTTGACATCTGAACTGAAGATTCTGATGTTTGGAGATTTCTTTTGGTCTCCACACATTTCCCAGCGCAATGCAAGCTCCTCTAAATCATGGCAACTGAGCATATTGTTTAACATTTCTGACACTATATCCTCTAACAGTAATCCAAAGGTTGAATAGGGTGGGTTTTTTTTTCCATTAAAAAGAGAGAGAGAGAGAGAGAGAGAGAGAGAGAGAGAGAGAGAGAGAGATAAAAGTACGCGAAACCGACACAATATATCAACCTCAGTAATGAATACTTCCTTATATGGATTTGATGATCCATAATCGCCATTAGACGAAGTTCTTCAAATTATAGGCACCCTCTCTCCCTCTCAAACGCACCTACTGGCACCAGACACAAGTCGCACATTTGTGGCAATTAGCATCTACTGAAAGTGTAGACAGAACACACAAACTGGACGTTTGAGTGTGTTACTGCTTAAGGCAACGGTCGGTAATTAGGAATAAATTACCCCGGCAGAGTTTTTTTGGGTGTAAAGAGCAAATATAGTTGGGCAGTACCAATCCATCGCTTTTTTTCTCTCTCCAAAGATTTTCACTTTCCTCTGACGAAATGATCAATAGTAACAAATATTAACTCAACCATTAGACTAGCTAGGATGAGAATCTGGTTCTGTAGTTTTACTCAATTTCACAAATCCTTTCCCTTTGCGCCCCTTACGACGCATATGACCACCACAGCAGCTGGTCCTGCAGGAAGCCTGCCCACAGCAGATACATGCTATTGCAGCCGTGGTTTTTTTGGCAATTAGTTTGACATGATGAGGTTGCCAGTCCCACACAAAACCTCATATGTGTCGCCTGGTACGACATGCATGAAAGTGCATTTATCCTATTCTTTCTTTGTCTCATCAGAGACCCCGGGAGGAAACAGCAGTTTATCTTTTATATAAATAAAACAACCTTCAGATGTCTTTTACATTTGGACTTGAGCTCTAATATAACCTTTAGGATCTTGTGTCTAGCTGAACGCATTAGTTAGTGTGTCTAGTTGGCAGGGAGGATATTGTGGTTCGCTTCCTCAGCTAGGCGGTGGTGCCGTTCGGAAGGTCCTGGGTTCGATTCTCCGGTAAGCCTCTCACTTCTGCTGTTTTTCTGTTGTCTAGTTTTTTTTACTTCTTTATTTCTCATGAATGCCTGAAACATACCTTTATGTGTGTATTATTTATTTACAGTCAGTAATTAGCCTAGTTTTTCGTTAGTCCCCCCCCCCAATTAATATAACAAGTAGTTCCTGTAGGCCGGTTAACGGCGATGAAAAAGCTTCTGTCATTGCGTTTTCGTCAAAAGTTTCCGATGACTTGCTTAAGGAAAGAGACATGGAAGTAAGCTAATTCGGCGTGTTAATAATCGTGTAATCTGAAGTTTGAATAAAAGCGTTTATAATATATAAGGAAGGGAAACCCGAGGCCTGCAACTGGGTAAGCCACTCACGTCTGTTGTTTTTCTGTTGTCTAGTGTTCTACTTCTTTATTTCTTACGAGTGCCTGAAAACATACCTTATGTTTGTCTAATATTTATTTATTGAATAAAAGCGGCAGTGCCGAAAGAGAAAGAAAAGAAAAAAAACAAGTCATTACGTGTAATTCCTGACGTCAGTGTAAGAATGTCAACGAGGGAAGAAGACAAGAGGAGGCGAGGCCTTCGTCTAAATACCACCATCCTTCTTGCTTTTTTTAAAATTCTACGAGGCTTTTGCCTTTTTTCAACCTGGACGTAAGTCCGTTGGTTATATGAGAGCTATTTTCCATTCAAAAATAATTGAACTCTGTCAACTGTAGCGTAGTGTTGATAAAAACTAAGCCCTGAAAAGGACTAATAGCTTCTATAAGCTAGCATGAGGTAGCCTTGAAAAGGGCAATCCTGAAAAGGAACACTAGCCCGTACAAGCGTTGGCAGATACTAAGTACTAAAAATGGCTACCGTTATCTATCCGCTAGCATTAAGAAGCCCTGAAACGGAATGTCAGCTACGCCAAAGCTGTCCGTACGTCCACTGTGTTCAGCGAACAGAGTTCCAGCCACTGCTCTGCTGCAAAAACATGTCACTCTGAGATCTCACCTATGATGACAGACACACCACAGAACCACTGGCTGACCTGTGGACGACACCCGCTGCTATGTGCTCGAGTGAGGAATAATGACAATAAAATAACGCAGACGGGCTTACAAGAGAGTAATCTTCTGCTCTAACTTAAGTATCATCATCATCAGCTGCTATCTCCAAACCGAAGGTCGGCTGCGATGGTTCTCGAACGTCTTCTGTCAATCTTGTCTTGATGATACACTCTTTCCTGCCCATCTCTTGATGTTATGATACACTCTTTCCTGCCCATCTCTTGATGTTATGATACACTCTTTCCTGCCCATCTCTTGATGTTATGATACACTCTTTCCTGCCCACCTCTTGATGTTATAATACACTCTTTCCTGCCCACCTATTGATGTTATGATACACTCTTTCCTGCCTACCTCTTGATGTTATGATACACTTTCCTGCCCATCTCTTGATAGTATCTACCATGTATAATTCTGTCTTCCGCTTGCATGTATGCCTTCAATATTCCATTCATTATGGTCTTCAGTACGGTATTATGTCTTTTATATGACCAAAATATCTTAGCTGTCTAATTTTGATTTCCTGCATTAATTCTCTTTTCATTCTGGAGAGAATACGTCACATGATGATGATGAAGACGAGGAAACAGGAGGATAGGCAGGATAAGGCATTTAGAAACAATAGGAAGAATAAGTAGACGAGGTGGATTATGCCGACAACATTAACAACAAACAAAAAAAAAAACCATGAAAATATGACGAAGACTGAAGATGAAGAAACGGGAAGAAGAAAAATGAAAACTACGAAAGGAGGAAGAAGATACAGGATGAAACGGAGGGGGGCGGAGAAGAGGACGGAACAAGATGAAGATATAAAAAAAAATGTAAAATGAGAAAGAAGGCAGGAGAAGACACCGCCCACACAAGAAAAAGAGGCAGCAGAAGAAGCAGAAGACTGAAAAGCAAGAAGACGAGACACCATCAATATAAACCCAATACATTATACTGGACAACGTGAGCGATTTCAAGTACATTTCCGAGCAAACTGTCGACACCGGAGAGCCAAGATCGCAGACAGTCGAGACATTTTAGCGATAAGGATCGGAACTAATGTTTCTTTGATACCCCGATCGATAAGAAAATCATCTAGAGAGGGAATGACTCCAGAATATAAATCAGTAGTATGGGGGGAAGGAAAATCACGTGACGGTAGGGGGGAAAGGGGGGGGGGGGATAAAAAACAAACCAACAAAACATACAACCAATGAGATTGCAGTGGCCCAACTTTATATATCGTTCTATCAAGCACGTGTTAAGATTGAAACGTCCAATGTGACAAGATCATCAACTTTCTGAGCAATCATGGATGTGATGCTCAAGGCAATTTTGAGGTACATTCTTCAGCTTTTCACTCTTCGCTTCCTATGGAGCATGAAGCAGCCACTGCTGTCCCCCACCCCCTTTTTTTTTTGCAGGAAGCCTGCAGCAATGCATTCATGTGTTCTATAAACATAAATGAGCGTCTGATTGACATAGTGGTTAGAACTCTGGTATCTCGCGGCCAAGGTGCCGACCGTCACGCTCCAGTTTACCCAGCCAGTAAATGGGCATCTGTCTCTGCTCGAGAGTTAGGGAAGGAAAAGGCATCGAGGAAGGGAACTGGTCACCCCATCTCTCGAAGCTGGACCTAGTATAGTGAAGGCTCTAACACTTCGGTCCCCTAAGGCAGTATCTGCTATGGGACAACTTTTACCAACATAAATGGGTATATTGCAGGAACTCGCAAGAAATAGAAAATTAGACAACAGCAAAGTAAAACATAGACCTATACTATATTAGATCTAGCTTTATGAGGTGGAGTGACCAGTTAACTTCCTCACTGCCTTTGCTTTCCCAAGAGTAGAGTCAGATACCCATTTTACAGCTGGGTAGAATGTAAAATGTTACTACCATGTTTCGATCCCGCAACCTGCTAAATGTGCCGCGAGAGGAAAACGCACTAACTGCTTAGCCAACCGGACGCAACAGAAAAGCAACAGAACCGGACGCAACAGAAGTGATACTTACCGGGGAATCGAACTCATGACCATCATGACGGCGCCATCGTCTCGCTACGGGAGTGAATCGCGGCTACACACACCGTCACAGGTCTCGGGTTCCCCTCTTTGTTTGTTTCTATGTTCATACGTGCGTTACCCTAAACAATGCATGGAGGCATATCTGGATTCACAGCTAGACACAATACCATAGTATATAGATGTGGAAGTGAACCTATATCTGTGCGGCTGATTACACCTTCAATGACTCTTGAAAACATCCACACACTTCCAGGGATTCCCTTTGTGGTGAAACTTGTTGAGAACCCAGCATTGCATACTAAGCTTGGAAGAGTCACTTCAGTCCCAGACGTAACTCAGCTTTTACCTGGTTGGATGCATGCAGGAGGATCTTACTATGGACCCAATGATAGGCAGGGAGAGCCATAAATAGCACTCTGTAGGACGTGACAATTCCATGGGGGAGCCCAGAACCAGAGCCCAGTATTCTAGCAATGCATATTTGCAGAGCCCCTTTGGATGGCGGGAAATGCACAATTTAGCCACGTGCTTCTTCCTCCTAGCTTGGGAACCAGATGTGGTGATCCTTTAAATGCAAGCCAACCTGGGTGTGACAGAGTTATGTAAATATAGATTACATGCACCCACACGTTTTGCTCCCACCTTGCTTCCTTATTAGTTATGCACGTTTTGTTAAGGCAGAACCTTCGTACTTCTATATTTGTCAAACTCATAATTGTAGCCACGCCTATTTTTTTCGTTTCTCTATGTCTTATAGACACTAGGAATGTTTACGAACAGACTATGAACGCGTGTAGAGAGAGAGGGAACGGGTTGTATATTGGTAGAACTAAGGGCGATTATTCAAAAGTTGTACCTTTGATGGATTGCACTTTCTAAAGGGGAATAAGCTAATGAAGAAATCAAGGGGGAGATAATCACAGTTAAACACACCCCCCCCCCCCCCCCCCCCCCCCCCCGTTGGTTCGGAATGTTATTAAGCTATGGAACCAGTGGAATTTCTTAGTTTTTCCGATTGGAGATAGTCATATTTCTGTGTTGCGGTAAATATTATACTAGAATTTTGAGTGATTTAATTGTTAAGTCCGACATTATATTTCACTAAGATTTTCTGTGTTGAGTGATTTAATTGTTAAAAGTTCGTCATTTATATTTCACTAGGATTTACTGTGTTAATTGGCTAGCAGAATTAAAATAATTTACAGCTAAATTGTTCCGGCTGTAGCGTTTATTTAATTAATTGCTATTAACCAGAACTCCGCCCATGCCGGTCCCAAGCCCGGATGAAAAAGGAGGAGGGCGGCCTGCATGGAGGCCGTAAGGAGGCAGCCCCTCCACCATGCAAAGGCACAACAGGCCAATCACCTGTTTGTCTTAAACTATGATTACGAGCAATACAAGAGAGAAAACCGGACTGATTCTAAAGGCGACGAACTGGAACGGACTACGACTTATGGAACTTGGAACACAAGAAGTATAAATGGGAAGGAAGAGGAGCTGGTGGAAGAGATGAGGAAAGCAAAACTAGAAATCCTGGCTATAACGGAAACGAAGAAAAAAGGACAAGGAGTCATGGATCTCGATGGCAACACGTTGCTCTACAGTGGTGTACCCATATCTGAAAGAGCTAAAGGGGGCGTGGGTTGCATTGTGGCCCAAAATCAAAAGATAGTATCAAGGGATGGAACTTTGTCTCGGAGCGCATTATGGTTGTAAAACTAAAAGAAGGAGAAACCATAGTCAACCTGGTCATAGTGTATGGGCCAAATGAGGATGAGAGAGCAGAGGTCAAGGAGGAATTCTTCGAGCTGCTTCAAAGGACAGTGGATGACTGCCTAGATGAAGTTATCATGCTCGGAGATTTTAATGCCAGAGTTGGAAATGACCATGCTAGATGGGGTGGAGTTATCGGAAGATATGGAGAAGATACTCTCAATGACAATGGAAAGCGACTCCTTAGATTCTGCAGTGAGCAGAATCTGATCATTACAAACACAAAGTTCCCCATAAGCGCATACATGCATACACTAGATGTGAACCAACCAAGAATGAGAAGTCAGTGATCGACTATGCCATTGTTCGGAGAAGCTCATTCAGATATGTCCGAGATGCAAGAGTCTGGAGGGGGCCAGAGATTGGAAGTGATCACTACCTGCTAACAATCAAACGAACAACTGAAAGAGTTGCTCAGCCTAGGAACTGCCCAACATCACGCAAGAAACCAAGTAAACGAGCAGGAGAAATGAGCATTAGGACCTACAAGCTGAGAGAGCCAGAAATAAAGACCAGATATCAGGGGCTTATTGCTACAGCAGTGAGCAACACAGAAGAACGACCTGATGACTTGGAAACCCTCTGGAACAAATTCAAGGATATCATAAAGACAGCTGCTGCAGAAGCATGCGGTGAAGTCCGACTTGGGAACCAGAGAAAAAGGACACCTTGGTGGACAGAGGAAGTCAAAGAGAAAATAAGAGAGAAGAAAATGGCATGGAAACAATACTTAGGAGCTAAAAACACAACAGGACAAATGGAAAAATATAGAGAATATGTGATACTCAGAACAGAAGCAAAGAACAAAGTGCTAGCAGCAAAACAGAAGTCCTGGGAAGAATTTGGAGAAAAGCTAGAAAAGATGCACAAGAAAACCAGAAATTGTTCTATAAGACCCTAAAGAACATGAGGAAGGAAAAACAATGCCCTCTCAAATTTATAAAGGACAAGCAAGGCAAATTGCTTACTGCCCCGAAGGAAGTAATGGAAAGATGGAAAGAATATTTCTCAGAACTCCTGGATGGTGAGCATGGTGAAGCAACAGAAATGATAACCACTAGCACAGAAGAGAAAACCAATGATGGTGAAGATGACATAAAGATGGAAGAACTGGGGGCAGCACTAGAGAAAATCAAGATGGGCAAAGCAGCAGGGCATGATGGTATAACACCAGAAATGGTTAAGTACATGGGAGCATCAGGCGACCTATTACTCTTAAAGGTCCTACAGGCAGCATGGTGCAACAAGACCATACCAAAGGATTGGGAGATTGCCATCATAACACCAATTTTCAAAAAGGGTGACAATCGACAATGTGGAAACCATTGAGGCATATCCCTTCTCAGTGTCCCTGGTAAAATCTACTCTAGAATCCTAGAGCAGAGACTCCGACGCCTAGCTGAGCCACAACTGGATGAGGTCCAGTGCGGATTCCGAGCAAACCGAAGAACTCAAGATCTAATCTTCACACGCAGACAGCTGAGTGAAAAGGCCCTTGAGTATAAGAGTGAGATCCATCTTTGTTTCATAGATCTGGAAAAGGCGTTTGACAGAGTCCCCTGGAGCAAACTTTGGGACTGTTTGGCAAGGAAGAATATTCCAGCACCTCTGATTCATGCTATACAGAGCTTCTACAAGTCTTGCAGAAATTATGTGAGGACAGCAAACCATAAGTCAGAAGAGTTCAGGACCACCACTGGTGTAAGACAAGGTGATATCTTGTCACCTTATCTTTTCATACTCCTCATGGACGATGTCATCAAGGCATGTAAGGAGAGAACAAGAAAGTATTCAGTGGGGTACTGGAAGATGAGACAGGTCTATATTTCGGAGCTGGCATTTGCTGATGATGTTGCCCTGATTGCTAAATCAGAGGCACATCTCCAATCCAACCTGCAAGTCTGGAAGGAAGAGCTGGAGAAGGGAGGGATGGTCATAAGCAGCTCTAAAACAAAATCCATGGTGATATCACGAGAAGAAAGAAAACATCAGATTAAGTTGGGAGAACAGGTCCTGGAGCAGGTCGACCACTTTAAATATCTCGGAGCTATTATAGATCGAAAGGGAGGCATCAAAGAAGAGTTGGCCACTCGAAAAGCAGCGGCTGGGAGACTTTTTCAGGCCATAAATCGTGGATTCCTCAGCAAGAAAGAGGTTGGTAAGAAAACGAAGATGGCTGTATACCGCTCCACCTATGTCCCAGTTTTGACATATGGATGCGAGTCGTGGGCAATGACTACAACCCACAAAAGCCAGATCCAAACCTCAGAAATGAGGTATCTGAGGAAAGTGGTTGAAGTAACAAGAAGAGACATGGTCCGCAACCAGACGATCCGTCAAGGCCTAAAATCCCATCCGCTGCAGACCCAAATAGAACAGTCCCAACTAAGATGGTTTGGCCATGTCTGCAGAATGGGAGAAGATCGGCTACCACGACAAGCATGGGAAACAAAGAGCCAGGGATCCAGACCTCCAGGACGACCCAGAGTCCGCTGGGAGGACAACATTAGACAATCTTTGAAGGACCGAGGACTAGAATGGAACCAGGCTAGGAAGAAGACAGCTGATAGAATGGTCTGGCGCTCTCTCTTCCAAACCTCTACACCTCACGGTAGAAGGGGAACGACTAAGTAAGTAAGCTATTAACCAGTAAGAGATATTTTAATCGACTAGTAAATGCACTATTCATTATGAGTACTGACGAAATATATATTTATTTCTAATTCGTTATGAGTAATTTTATAAATGACCAGCGCTTATTTCACGGGTTTTTTTTTTAACGATAATAATAAATTATACCTTTACGCGGATTAGGATTGAATTGAGATTATGGTTAAATGTTTGTATTTTTCTTCCTATATCTAGTACGGGTCACAAACCCAAAATCTATCAGCGGCCTTAATCTGAGAAAGGGTCTAAGTCTAGTCCAACAAATACAAGAAAAGACATTCTTATTGTAATTATCGGGTCTTCGAGGTTGACCTGGTTGGCCTCTTGTCTCACCTAGAGAAAGAGAGAGAGAGAGAGAGAGAGAGAGAGAGAGAGAGAGAGAGAGAGAGAGAGAGAGAGAGAGAGAGAGAGCGTACCAATATATGACACAATAAGAATAAAATTTAACTGGACATTTAGCTACACAGATTTCTTTTGCATTTTCATCTACATTCAGCTCGCTGTGTTGAAGAATATCAAATTTAACATTTCCCGATTACCGACCACTGTGTTGTGGCGAGGATTTATCCAGAAAAGATTTATCTACTTGACATTCTATTTAACTATCGAATATTTCAAGCTACTGTACCCTGTGCACATTTGATCTCAACTATTTTCCTACCTGGACTAATTGCGGTGACATGAACCGATTCAATAAACAGTAACAAAGCAAGCGTTCCCCAAATAAGAGGATTAATCAGTAAATTTGAGGAACTGGGGCTTGTTTTGCCAAAAAAAACAAAAAAAAAAACCAACACTGGATTTGTGCATATACCAAGGAGTTCTGTTCCAGACGTTGTAAATCAGCAATTAGGTAAACGAGATTGAAAATGTGGCCACATGTTTGTCAGAGCGGGAGAAAGCTTACTTACTTACTTGGTCGTTCCCCTTCTACCGTGAGGTGTAGAGGTTTGGAAGAGAGAGCGCCAGACCATTCTATCAGCTGTCTTCTTCCTGGCCTGGTTCCATTCTAGTCCTCGGTCCTTCAAAGATTGTCTAATGTTGTCCTCCCAGCGGACTCTGGGTCGTCCTGGAGGTCTGGATCCCTGGCTCTTTGTTTCCCATGCTTGTCGTGGTAGCCGATCTTCTCCCATTCTGCAGACATGGCCAAACCATCTTAGTTGGGACTATTCTATTTGGGTCTGCAGCGGATGGGATTTTAGGCCTTAACGGATCGTCTGGTTGCGGACCATGTCTCTTCTTGTTACTTCAACCACTTTCCTCAGATACCTCATTTCTGAGGTTTGGAGCGGGAGAAAGCAGGAATGAATAATTCTTATATTGTATAATCAATGTACTCACTTTGTTTTTTTCTTCTTATGGTTGTTAATACTGTTCTTTTTTCAGGATAGATTAATTATAAACTCTGTTCTTGACAGTATATTCAAATCCTATACCATAGTGCCAATCTTTTAACCTTTTGGGGGTTAATTAACTTCTTCTGGTGGGATCTTGTCTCAACAGAGGGGATTGCACTTATGTGTCTATTTCTTTATTAATTCTGACACCTATGATTTTTATATTTTTATATTTGATATTAAATGTTGTGAAGTTCTTTTCTTTATGATAAATAAACTTAACATAAAACTTAATTACCTGTGTCGGTCAGCTCGCCCCAATATCCCTACTCCATTGATATAGTTTCACGTTTGTGCGTCTAATTGTCGTCACTTATCTGTGTGTGTATGTGAGTGGTTATAGTGTATATGTTAATATATACAGAGAGGTATACTGTCTGATCAACAAATCTCAGTCGTAAATGATAGGCTGGACTAGAGTATCTTCTCAATCCAGGGGACAGACTCTACCTTTCACCATTTCACTCGTGAAATCTATTTCTTTACCTTATCTCTCACTGAGTCACCACCTGTTCTAGTTCTATTCAGACGGGACCAAAATCGATCATAATTACCTATCAAAAAACTACAACACTGGGATAGAATACCCAGGAAAGAAACTCGAGCTCATGACTTAAACTCAGCACATTTCGGAATGGCAGAAAAGCCTCAGGATGAGCCTAGATCTACAGTGTAGATAATACCAAGGAGTCTTTAACTTGGTATTGGCTGCAAAAAAGCAAGAAGCTCAGCAGCCCTAGTTAAACAACAACAACAACAACAACCCTAACAATAAAACCCTGCTTCCAGCTATTCTATTTCAATTCTTATTTTTCTATAATTTCCTATAAGCAGTCTGGGTCATTTCCCGGTCTTATATTCCGCAGTTGCGTGATATGTCGTGACAATTACCACTGTCCACGAAGCACGCACTATCTTTGTGGTGCTGAGTCAGCAGTGTGGTTAGTTACGATTCACTCCAGTAGTGAGGGAATGGCGCCGTTCGGATGGCCTCGGGTTCGATTCCTCTGATACTTTTATGTTGATTAATTTTCTACTTTTTTATTTAACATTTATAACGAGCGCCTTAAGGTACAGTGACTTCCAGTATAATCATTTCTAATCGCTTTGAAATAAAAATGATAGAAATGGTTTTCTCTTTTCTTAAGAGCACCTGAAACATACCCATTCATGTCTATTATTGGGGGTGGTAGGGTGGTGGTAATGAATGACCATGATAAAGTAACAATAAAGTAAAAAGGAACAATTAATATAAATAGGTTCAATACATCAGTGACCAAGAAATGGAAAGACATGATCACCAACCGCCCAGTCGGCACGGAACTCAACGATAATGATAGCTCCGTACACGCGACTCCATCCCAAACAGCAAAGCGCACGCAAAACGTAAGAACATTCAGTACATTTGTCTCGTTTCTATTAAAGCTTTAGTTAAGATAGTACCCTATCACAGCAGAAAACACAATAACCAACAGAACAATGTATACGAACATTTAAAAAAAAGGTAAATAATTATTAAATGAACGACATCGGCAAACAAATTTTAAAAAAAAATGTACATAAATTAACATTTGAAAATCCTATTCAGTAAATCAAATATCCCGTAAATACTCAAGGATAAATCAATGAAGCAACAAAATTCTGATATGAATATACAGGGTGACACAAAAGTCAGGATCCATAGAGAAATAAGCTAAATAATTTATTAAAATATCCGAAATTACAGTAAATGTCTTGTGCATATGAGAACAATCTCTGTGAGTTCATCTATTGTTAGTTTCAAATCCATATTGACACTGAAAAAAAATAAATGATTTAAGTTAGAAAGAAAACATTTATATATAGCGAACTGCTTATGGGTCCACACTTTTAGACCACCCTGTATATCGCTCCATGCACTATCACTTATAAACAACTTTATGTTGTTAATGTCACGCAAAGTTGAAAATAAAAATACAATGAATACCCTAGTTATAACCGAAGATTAGGTGGAACAGAGTAGAGCCTGCTGAGATAGTGGAAGAGCGGAGGCAAATGAAGCTTATCTGATGCTAATCCGCTCTTTTCCCATTTCTTTAATACAACATTTTTTTTAAAAAACGTGTCAATCATCTGAACACATAATGATCATGATTTAACACTGAGCTAAGCCTAGTTTTGTTTCTCTTTCTTCTCGCACATTTGCCTCATTTATACATTCGTCTCCACCTCTTTTAGATTCTTCTCCTCCTGATGAGGTGAGGTGACATACGAAGTGTGAAACAGTGGAAGGCTTTTCATTACATCATAAAAACCAATCCGGGAGCTCTTCTCACTGCACTACCGCTCACGCTCATAACGTAATTCAAAAAACATGTTGCACTGGCTACAGTGTTTCCGGCACAATGATGAATTCTTATTCATGCAGTTATTCTACTCCTAGACGCATTTCCCGTTAATAATATCAACATGGTAGTGTATGTAAACATGGGAATTCTCATCGATGGCTGTATTATAATTTATTGGCATTACTAAATTATCCATATTGTTCGTTGCAGTTTTTGTGGTAAAATTTTTCTTTTTTATACTCCCAACTAAGATGGTTCGGCCATGTCCGCAGAATGGAAGAAGATCGGCTACCACGATAAGTATAAGAAACTAAGAGCCAGGGATTAAGACCTCCAGGACGTACCACAGTCCGCTGGGAGGACAACATTAGACAATCTCTGAAGGTCCAACGATAGGATAGTATGGCGCTCTCTCTTCCAAATGTCAGTAAGTAGTTTTTTTTTTTTTTTACAGGATGGGGTAACCAGCCCCATGCCCAACCCTCATTAGTCGCTTTTTACGACAAGCCCAGCGTGGTACAGTGTTACTACTCTTTGCTCCACTTTCGGGTCCCGGTAACACACTCTCATTGCTTTGGAAACTTGGAGATTCAGAGAAATCATGTCCAACACACGAATAAGAATCTTCAACTCAAATGTCAGGTCAGTCCTATTTATTGTATGGCTCTGAAACATGGATAACAACAAAAACAACAACCAAAACAATTACAGACATTCATGAATGGGTGCTTGTGTTTACTAGAAGGATTGAAATGTGGCGACAAGGTCACTAATGTGAAACAAGATGACAAGAACGAGAGAAGCGCCAGTGGAACAAGGGATGAGAAGAAGAGGAAACCTGCTGATAGCATTACATGGCAGTCCTTGTTCTGGAATCCCCCAGGGATAGAGAGGCCGAGGTAGACCAAAATACCCACGGAGAAGAAAGATGGAGACAGAAGTGAAAATGTATGACTGTGGCGTAGCGTAGGAAGGATAAGAATTTATTAGAAGAAATAATAGATATGAATGTGAAATTTTCCTGGATCACCCCGAGGAAGATTTGGCTCAAGAAATCCTGTTGGGTTTCTCCACCGCTGAAGGGAGACGAAGAGGGTAAATTCTCCTAACTAGACAAGGTCTGGGAAAGGTTGTAAGGAGATATTGTCGCAAAATTGGTTTCAAGTCATTGCAAATGGGTTCAGTTAGATTTATAAACCCATCTACGATCGAGTGACCGCTTTCAAAATGGCGGCGTATCAGCGAAATGTGTATCGGACAGAGGAAATCGCCAACGATAAATAAAACGAAGGGAATCCGTATGAAAAGGATTTTACATTTCAGTACAGGGAAGGATGGTGTATAACTGCATATAAGATGGAACGGTAGGAAGTTCTCATTTACGGAGATATATGCGTATTTCGGCTGCCCACAGTTACGCTAAAAGCATGTAAACCCACTTCTGTTCTAAATATTAAAATCAACAAATAACAGTTTGGGAATTTACATGGATAGGAAGATAGAGTTTTATCAGCTGTATAAAACTAGATAAGATGGAACAATATGGATATTATATATGCCGAGAATGATAAAGGCAAAATTTCAGTCGACGCACAGATCGGCCGAAATCACTGTTCGGGAAGGATTTTTCAGGTTAGGTTTAAGCTGTGACGTCGGTACTCTCCGATACGTCCGCGCTTTGCGTATAAGTAGCGGATCGGTAAACTGAGAGAGATACACAACGAAAGAGGTTTGAGCCAGACTGGAGACAGAGTTTCGCCACTATCCATGAATTGTGAGCGGATCGCCAGAAACAATTTTAAGTCCAGTATCTGAAGTCTGAGGGTAAGCGAAATTATGATAACTACCGTGTATAATATTTGTTATTTCAGGTTCATATAGAATTCACAAAATGTGCCTGTAAAATAGTCATTGATAATATGTATTTGTATTTTTAATATGATCTAACATGTACATTGTGGATGATTGTTGCTTGTACAAAAATTAATCACAAATAGCCCCACAGCCTAATGAAGATATATTTATCATATTGCTTTATCGCTTACGAAGATAAAGGCAGTCCCATGGCAGAGATTGTCATAGGGAAATGAAGTGTTAGAAACTTCATCATGGAAGATCCCAGTTACGAGGCTAAGGTGACTAGTCCCCTTCCTCGCTGCCTTTGCCTTCCCTAGTTCGAGCGCACAACTTTGTACCCATTTACAGCTGGTAAACTGGAGTGTTCTATAGCCAGTTTCAGTAGAAAGCAACCTGATCACGTGGTCACTCACTTTCTTTATTTATGTATTACTTTTGTGTAGATGCTAAGGATAGCATCAGTATTTGAATTTGTACTTGATATGATTTGGAAGGATCAAGTTATAGCATATGAAGGGATGTATAGGAGCGGAATAAACCAGATGATGTTTATTACTGATAGGTTAATATTAATTCTGTATCATTGAAATGATGTTACTTGCTATGACTGTATAACTTTGACACCTGATGACTGACTTGTCTGACTTATGTGCTAGTCAGTTACACTTAATTGAAATGTTATTAATGCTATATCACTGAAATGATGTCCTTGCTTACTATGATTGTATAACGGTGACATCTGATGACTGACTGGTCTGACATCTGTGCTAGTCAGCTACAAGTCTAGCCAGATACTAGCCAAGGCTGATATGTTGCAGGTTCCATGAAATAACTCAAACCAGACTGTCCAGTATCAGAAGCCGGTGCAGTTCATCCGAGGCAATCCCACAAAAGTGCAGGACCCCAAAGAGTGAACTTCAACTGGTCATTGGCATCCCTACTGTTGGGCCTACCAAGTCTGATATCAGCAAAGGACAGTTTCAGCAGTACCAAGTTGGAAAGATAAGTGTCCTGTTTGACACTGACCACCTATACATGTGAAACAGCCAATAGTTCAAAACAATAATTAACCATACAGAAACTCAGTCAACTGATGACAGTTATCCTTAAACTCAAAGGACTAATAACAGTGATTTCAGTAACTTTATTATTTAAGATCTTGAAGTCTAAACAGACAATAATAGTAATTGTGTGAATATTTATATATATATATATATATATATATGTATACTCTTTTCCAACTAGTAGAAATAGAATATTAGTGTAATTATTAAACTATTTTAACTGTACCTGAGGATTTATTCACTTCTTCCATTTGTGGTTTCAGTGAATGTTCACTTTATTATCCCCTAGAATATAAGTAATCATAAGATAGTCATAGGGAGGAGACACCTTAAATCCTGGTACTACTTCTTACCAACTGGACCAGGGTTTTTACAGTCTGACTATTTTTATGATAACAATACACCAGTGCTTATTTCTAAGACTGGGGTATTACTTGTAAGGTCAGAACTCTTTACTGGCATACTCTTACAGAATATATACTTTTAAATAACCTCCCGCTACAGTGGGGGCTCGTCTGCGGGATATATCTTTGATATTCCTGAGCCATCTTTCTATTTCTGCTGTGTAGGAAATTTTCTTTTTTGAACAAATATTTTTGGAAAGAGTTAACATAGTAGGAAATAATTATATTTTTGTAGGAGTACCATTGAGTACAGATAAAGAAAGCTGTTTCATATATGGTGAAGTCAGTTTAATTAACTTTAATTTTAAATAAGTTAATTATATTGTAGTAAATTAGTTTGAGTAAGATCGCTTGCCCTACTAGACTACAGATACATCATGGCTGACTTGGTCAAATTTAGGTCTGCTACACTGCAGGTGGGAAAAGAGCTTGGCATGGATGGTGACGTTCTGATCCGGTATGTCACGACGGAATGTGAAAAGTACACCGAGAGAGAAGCAAAGCAATTGGAAGCAGAAAGAGAAGCCAAGAAATTGGAAGCAGAAAGAGAAGCCAAGAAATTGGAAGCAGAAAGAGAAGCCAAGAAATTGGAAGCAGAAAGAGAAGCCAAGAAATTAGAAGCAGAGAGAGAAGCCAAGAAATTAGAAGCAGAGAGAGAAGCCAAGAAATTAGAATTAGAAGCGGAGAGAGAAACAAAGAAACTAGAAGCTGAGAGAGAAGCCAAGAAATTAGAATTGGAAGCAGAGAGAGAAGCCAAGAAATTAGAAGCTGAGAGAGAAGAAAGGAGGTTACAAGCAGAGAGAGACCATGAGCTGAAAATGAGACAGCTTGATCTTGAACTTCAGGCTGGGACTATCACCCATGGTAATAGCTCACCTCATTCTGCGAATAGCTCTTTTCAGAACACAGCAAATGGGGCCATGAACTTCCACCTAGATCCATTTGTTGAAAAGGAGGACGCAATAGAGTCGTACCTGGATAGGTATGAAAGGCTAGCCTCTACCTATGGACTGGAAAAGGAAAAATGGAGTCTAAAGTTATCCCAGGGATTGAGAGGTATTGCATATGATGTGTTTCTGAAACTCCCCAAAGAAGATCAGGAAAATTATGAGATACTAAAGCAAGCCTTACTGATCCGGTATGAAAAGAACTCTGAGGCATATAGGAAGAAATTTAGAACTTCTAAACCTCTACCTGGAGAAACATATAACCAGTTCTCAGCTAGGCTAGAAACGTATTTGTTGAAATGGAGTAGTTTAGGTAAGTATCAGAAAACATACGAGGATCTGAAAGAAATGGTTATGTTAGAGCAAGTGAAAGATTCCATGTCTCAAGAAATGAGGAAATTCCTTATGGAACAAGGAGCAGAGAGGCTGGAAGACATTTTGAAATGTGCAGAGAGATACCAAGCAGCTCAAGCTGAATTGGTTGGAACAAAAAGGAAGCAGGTAGAAGGATATAAGCCACCACCGCAGAATACCCAGTCTTTGACCAGAAGGATCATCCATACAGAAATAAAGCCAAAGATTTGATAATAAGGACAAGAACCCTCAGACTCAGGAAAACAAACCCTACAAACAGGGAGATAAGTGGTGCAAATTTTGTAAGATGAGCAACCACAACACTGATGAATGTGGGAGGAAAAAACCCCTTCATCATGCTGCATGTCTACAGGTGAGGACTTCTGTTAGGAAGGAACTGACTGTGAGTCAGAATAGCCTCCATCACCCACCTACCCAGGAGATAGTGACTGTGAATGGCAAACAAGTCACAGGAATGTATGACACAGGTTTGTCCTATGACGCAGTCGTGTGTGCATCTCTGGTGTGCCCTGAACAAATCACCACAGAAACAGTAGAGATTCAAGGGCCACTAAAAGGAACATCACCCCTTACATTACCCATAGCAAAGATTCATGTCAGTTGTCGCTATGTGGAAGGGGAGATAAATGCAGCTGTGATAGATGATCCCTTTTACCCCCTAATGTTGGGGCGTAAATATGTTTTCTTAGGAGACCCGGTAAAACCTATGGTTATGGCAGAAATCCAGACCAGGTCTGACTCCAGGAACATAGAGAGGGACACCAACTTAAAATTTCATTCGACTGAAATGAAACGGGCTCAAGAAGCAGACAGCACATTGAAGCCTTGTTTTGGCAAATTGTCAAAAACACATAACACACCAAGGAAAGGACACTTCTATATGGAACATGGACTCTTGTACAGGAAAGCTGGAAGAGGGACGAAAAGTCATGGTCAAATCGTTGTACCATCCACCTATAGGAATAAGGTTATAGGCTGGGGACACATATCAACTTTGAGTGAACACCTGGGTAATGGTGCCACAAAACAAAGAATAGCCACCCAGTTCTACTGGCCAGGTATTACGGAAGACATAAATCAGTATGTAAATTCCTGTCCAGAGTGCACCTATGTAGATTCAGAAAGTCGACGGAAGAGTCTTCATCAAAAATCTACAAGCAAACCAGCAATCAGGGGTACTCCCGAGATTTGCACGGGAGGGGAAAGGAAACATCCCACACAGGTTCAATGGCAGTCTGAACCCCATGCGCTGGAAAAAAGGAACAAATCACGTAGCGAAAATCAAACACCTACGGATTTGCGAGGGAAAACCACATCCAACTATCAACGAAAAGAGGGCGGTAAACTTCATGGGAAACCTACCGACCCCGTTTCACCAGCAGTAAGAGCCTGGATGAAAAGCCGAAACGGAAGGAGAGAGATAGTAAAGGATGAATATATTATTGGGAAACAGAATGTGGGCGCAGATTTTCTTAGTCGCCATCCCACAGAGCTTGAGGAGGATAGAAGGAAGGAAAACTAACCTCGGAATGGTCGATTTGCAATTGTCTTGTACCCAATAGTTAAGCTAGATATCATCCAGCTTAAAATATGGGGGAGCTATGTCGCAAAATTGGTTTCAAGTCATTGCAAATGGGTTCAGTTAGATTTATAAACCCATCTACGATCGAGTGACCGCTTTCAAAATGGCGGCGTATCAGCGAAATGTGTATCGGACAGAGGAAATCGCCAACGATAAAATAAAACGAAGGGAATCCGTATGAAAAGGATTTTACATTTCAGTACAGGGAAGGATGGTGTATAACTGCATATAAGATGGAACGGTAGGAAGTTCTCATTTACGGAGATATATGCGTATTTCGGCTGCCCACAGTTACGCTAAAAGCATGTAAACCCACTTCTGTTCTAAATATTAAAATCAACAAATAACAGTTTGGGAATTTACATGGATAGGAAGATAGAGTTTTATCAGCTGTATAAAACTAGATAAGATGGAACAATATGGATATTATATATGCCGAGAATGATAAAGGCAAAATTTCAGTCGACGCACAGATCGGCCGAAATCACTGTTCGGGAAGGATTTTTCAGGTTAGGTTTAAGCTGTGACGTCGGTACTCTCCGATACGTCCGCGCTTTGCGTATAAGTAGCGGATCGGTAAACTGAGAGAGATACACAACGAAAGAGGTTTGAGCCAGACTGGAGACAGAGTTTCGCCACTATCCATGAATTGTGAGCGGATCGCCAGAAACAATTTTAAGTCCAGTATCTGAAGTCTGAGGGTAAGCGAAATTATGATAACTACCGTGTATAATATTTGTTATTTCAGGTTCATATAGAATTCACAAAATGTGCCTGTAAAATAGTCATTGATAATATGTATTGTATTTTTAATATGATCTAACATGTACATTGTGGATGATTGTTGCTTGTACAAAAATTAATCACAAATAGCCCCACAGCCTAATGAAGATATATTTATCATATTGCTTTATCGCTTACGAAGATAAAGGCAGTCCCATGGCAGAGATTGTCATAGGGAAATGAAGTGTTAGAAACTTCATCATGGAAGATCCCAGTTACGAGGCTAAGGTGACTAGTCCCCTTCCTCGCTGCCTTTGCCTTCCCTAGTTCGAGCGCACAACTTTGTACCCATTTACAGCTGGTAAACTGGAGTGTTCTATAGCCAGTTTCAGTAGAAAGCAACCTGATCACGTGGTCACTCACTTTCTTTATTTATGTATTACTTTTGTGTAGATGCTAAGGATAGCATCAGTATTTGAATTTGTACTTGATATGATTTGGAAGGATCAAGTTATAGCATATGAAGGGATGTATAGGAGCGGAATAAACCAGATGATGTTTATTACTGATAGGTTAATATTAATTCTGTATCATTGAAATGATGTTACTTGCTATGACTGTATAACTTTGACACCTGATGACTGACTTGTCTGACTTATGTGCTAGTCAGTTACACTTAATTGAAATGTTATTAATGCTATATCACTGAAATGATGTCCTTGCTTACTATGATTGTATAACGGTGACATCTGATGACTGACTGGTCTGACATCTGTGCTAGTCAGCTACAAGTCTAGCCAGATACTAGCCAAGGCTGATATGTTGCAGGTTCCATGAAATAACTCAAACCAGACTGTCCAGTATCAGAAGCCGGTGCAGTTCATCCGAGGCAATCCCACAAAAGTGCAGGACCCCAAAGAGTGAACTTCAACTGGTCATTGGCATCCCTACTGTTGGGCCTACCAAGTCTGATATCAGCAAAGGACAGTTTCAGCAGTACCAAGTTGGAAAGATAAGTGTCCTGTTTGACACTGACCACCTATACATGTGAAACAGCCAATAGTTCAAAACAATAATTAACCATACAGAAACTCAGTCAACTGATGACAGTTATCCTTAAATTCAAAGGACTAATAACAGTGATTTCAGTAACTTTATTATTTAAGATCTTGAAGTCTAAACAGACAATAATAGTAATTGTGTGAATATTTTTATATATATATATATATGTGTATACTCTTTTCCAACTAGTAGAAATAGAATATTAGTGTAATTATTAAACTATTTTAACTGTACCTGAGGATTTATTCACTTCTTCCATTTGTGGTTTCAGTGAATGTTCACTTTATTATCCCCTAGAATATAAGTAATCATAAGATAGTCATAGGGAGGAGACACCTTAAATCCTGGTACTACTTCTTACCAACTGGACCAGGGTTTTTACAGTCTGACTATTTTTATGATAACAATACACCAGTGCTTATTTCTAAGACTGGGGTATTACTTGTAAGGTCAGAACTCTTTACTGGCATACTCTTACAGAATATATACTTTTAAATAACCTCCCGCTACAAGGCTCCACCATAGACTACTCAGATGGACTCTAATCACAATTTAGACACGTGGCTTCAGTGCTTTAATGCGTGAATTCGCACGATCTGGATTAGGTCTAGCTTTCTTGGTTCCCTGGGCGTAAGTGAAAAAATGGCCGTGTTTGGCGCACTTTTAGCGGGTGATTTCCGCTTGGGCACGTGATCCAAAGCGTGCATCACGTGGCTTTTGCATCATAAAGACGCTCCAATCAATAACGTTAAAAGTCACGTGGGGGTTTCCTAAAGTGGCATAAACTGGTTCTACCTAAGTTTAAGCAGTCGGTCCTAAATTAAAACAGGTTTCTAGCTACCGAGGTCAGGGGTCAACAATGACGTCGTATCTAAAAATAGTATTAGACTCTAGGAGAAAATCAATGAACGCTAGGAGAATATCCACGAGCGAAATTTTCCGTGATTTTACCGGCTTCTCGATCATGCATTGAAGATGATAAAAAATGGCGTCTCGTAATTAAAAATAAAGAAGAGAAGATTGGGCAAGTCGTCACACAAGCCCCTCCTCAAGTTTGACGTTCCGTCCAACTCCTCTGGTCCTGTCTTCCTCTTCTTTTACAGCTTCTCATTTCACCTTCATCCTCAATATTCTCTCCTATTTCTCCTCGTTTGCATAAGGGTGTTTACTAAAAAATCTGCCCCTATGTTGTTCTTCCCAGGTAAGTATTCTGGTTTTCTTCCTGGTTTTCTTTGGATGCCTACGTCTGCAGCAATGCTTCCCTAGGTCCTGTAACTGGTCTACCCTATGTGTTGAGGTTACCTGGTTACACTCTGAACAGGATTCACATATCGAGCTATGTCTTCCATGATGCCGGGCCAATAATAACGGGTGGCTATCCTTTGATTTGTAGCACCATTACCCAGGTTTCACTCAAAGTAGCAACGTGCCCCCATTCCATAACTTTATTTCTATATATGGATGGCACCACAATCTGTCCATGACTTTTTAGCCCTCTGCCAGCTTTCTTGTGCAAGAGTCCATGTTCCATATAAAAGTCACTCTTTCTTCGAGAGTTATGTGAGTTTTTCAATTTACCAAAGCAAGGCCCCAATGTGCTATCAGCTGCTTGAGCCCTTTTCATCTTATTCGGATGAATTTCTAATTTAGAGTCCCTCTCTATGCATTTGAAGTCAGACCTGGTCTGGATGGCAGCCATAACCACAGGCTTTACCGGTTCTCCTAAAAAGACATATCTACGCCCTAACATCAGGGGGTAGAAAGGGTCCTATAAAACTGCAGCATTGATTTCCCCTTCCACATAGCAACAACTGACTTGAATCTTCGCTATGGGCAAAGTTAAGGGTAATGCTCCCTTGAGTGGCCCCTGGATATCCACTGTTTCTGTGGTGAGTTGTTCGGGGTGCACCAGAGATGCAGAAACGACCGCATCATAGGACAAACCTGTGTCATACATCCCGATGACTTGTTTGCCATTCACGGTCACTGTCTCCTGTATAGGTGGGTGATGGAGGCTATTCTGACTCACTGTCAGTTCCTTCCTGTCAACAGCCCTCACCTGTAAACATGCAACATGATGAGGGGGGTTTTTCCTTCTGCAATCTGCAGTATTGTGGTTGCTCATTTTACACGTCTTACACCACTTTTCTCCCCGCCTCTGAGGCTGGAAAGCTGATCTCTGAGTAGTCTTATGGGCATAGTCTGGTTTGTCATGTTTTCTGAAGTGATGGTAAGGTAGATTCATTTTGGGGTCCAAGTGTGTCTGAGGTGTCGGCCTCGATAATTCTTCCGGTTGGTTCCACTGGGATGGGTCATTCTGTTAGCGCTGCCTGATAACGTTCCGCCAACTGGACGATGGATTCTAAAGTGCTGGCCCCATTCTCTGTCAGGAATCTCCTCATGTCAGAAGTCATGGTGTCCTTCAGTTGTTCAATAATGACCATCTCCTTCAGACCTTCCCAATCATGAGAAAAATTCCCTAGGGCACCCCACTTTTCCACGTATGAATTCAGTCTAGCAGCAAATTGAGCAAACTTCTCTCCGACTTTCCAACTAGAGCTACGGAACCTCTTCCTATATGCGTCAGCATGTAGCTCATAACGTATCAGGAGTGCCTTTTTCAGAGAGTCATAGTCATCCTGTAAACCTGGAGGAAGCTTGCTATACACTTCATAAGCAGTTCCTCTAAGCCCTTGTGACAGTTTCAGGTTCCACTTGCTCCTCTCCAACCCAAATGTGGTGGCAAACTTCTCAAATTTGTCCAAATACATATCGATCGAGTCGGCTTGTTCCGAGAAAGCTTCAAATGGAAACGTCAAGGGTCCCAAGTTTGACACGTGTGAGGATGGCAAAGGTCCTATGCTCCCCATTTGCAAGGAGGGCATATTATCTGACCATGGCGATTGGTTACCTGATGATGTAGATGCTGTCGCACCGGTTACTGGTTCAACTCTTTGAGCCTGTCCCTGCATCTCTAACTGCTTCATCTTCAGTGCATGCTCGCGTTCATCTCTCTCGCTTCTTTCCCTAGCGTCTACAGCTTTTATCCTCTCATCTATTTTGGCTAACTTTATTCGCTCTTCTCTTTCAGCTTTCGCTGTTTCTCGAGCGTAATACTTATCAGTCTCGACACTGACATAATTTGCAAGGTCCACCCCACTATAACCTAGATCTCGACTGGCCTCTCCTAGTGCTGCCTTAAGCTTAACTATTTCAGCCATCTTTTGCTGTTATAATCCACACTGAGTAAGCTAGTGCTACCTTTCAATAGTATTTCTAACAACAAGCAAAAACTTACAAATTATCAAACTCCTGTAGAATGAAATTACTACAGTTATGGAGACTTAATGTCTGTAATTCAATTAGATACAAAATCATGAACTAACTTAATTAAAACACAACATATATAAAGGGATTCACCAATCAATGTCTGAAATTCTAGAAAAATTGTTTTCTGTCTTTCTAGAGCTACTGTGTGAAAATACATGTGTTCAAATAGTATACTGTAATGAATGAATGAATGATACTATCCCAGAGGTATGATATAAATACATAAGTTCAAATCCCGGACTGAGACGCCAGTGTGGAGAAGCGTAGGAAGGATAAGAATTTATTAGAAGAAATAATAGATATGAATGTGAAATTTTCCTGGATAACCCAGAGGAAGATTTGGCTCAAGAAATCCTGTTTGGTTTCTCCACCGCTGAAGGGAGACGAAGAGGGTAAATTCTCCTAACTAGACAAGGTCTGGGAAAGGTTGTAAGGAGATATTTGGTCTCTCGCTACCATAGTCCCCTTCTCAGTTATCTATTATTATTATTCTTAATTATACTGGGATTATATTATATTTTACGAGCCCCCCTCCCTTAAAAAAGGAAGATAAACATCAGACAATACGTAACAGCTAATAGAAGAAACAAGGCATGGGGTACATTATATACACCCAATAGGTTTATTAAAATTAAAATGAATAGATGGTGGATGATAGTATTGTCAATGGAATTAGTGTCTGCTGTATGTAATATGAGTCTCACAATTCAAGTGTTTTTTATCATGGATGACTAAAGATAGGTGTTACCAACAGATTACTGGTGACAATGTATATAGTTATTATAATATGTATCTGTCTGAGGGAAGGTATTTGTTTTTAGAATCAGGATGTTTTCCTGGCCAAAGATATATCACTGTGGTAAAGTGTGATGATATAAATATTTATAGGGGACTTAGGGTACTGACTGAGATCAGCTGTGAAGGTATCTGTATCTAATAGGTGTAGTGTTTTACAGATAACCTTACTTTGCTACCACATTTAGACCTCAGTCAGAATTATTCTGGAATATTGTGATGACTACGTTGAATGTCTAGGGTTATGATAATGATGAAGTGTAAGTCACACAACAACAGACAGATAAACAATTTAATTTATTCCACAACACTTTACAACACTGTGACACTCACATACATATAACACTCTATAAGACTATCTTAAATGAGTCCAGTGTTAAAGTTTAAAAATATATGTATTAATTCCTTCAAATATTAGATATCCTGATTCAAATACAAAGTGAACCAGGAATCACAATCAAATGTAATCACAATTTGTATGTACACAATTTATATATATGATCTTTGTATTGACATATATTATTATTATTATCATATGTGTGTAAGTTGTGAAGTAGTACTATGAGGTAATACTGGCTTTTTCAAGTTAGGTTGTTGTTTGTCATCATGACTTCAAGTGTTTGCTTTTGGTGGAAATCATATTGGGAAAAGATCACAGTTCCTGTCATTTGAAACAATTTATTGTCCCTCTTCAATTAATATACTGTCAATTTTTGAGGGGGGGTACATAGGATTGAGCTGCTCTGGCCACAGATTCTTATCTGCTGTGAGGGCGGCAGGAAACAGTCTCCTCTGCTCGCTTGCTTCACCGTGTTCTTGAAAAGCAATAATGGTCGCTATCTTGACCAAGGAGTAAGCTACCAGCCTCTGGATTCAGCAAAACTCAGACTAGGTGCTGCTTCAATAAGTTAGGACCACGGTCCCACAATTCATGGAAATAATAAACAAATACGTTGACTGGCGATGAATTATGGCACAATTCCGATCTGCCTCTGTCCCAGGCTTTTATTTAGAAAAATATGAGCTGGATCTCAACGCACTGTTTCTTAGTAAGTTTATTTTAAAATGTGGCACTGAACAGACGCTTCTAATTGACTATATTAACGGGTCTAGCCAATAGGACCATGTTTACACAAGCTTTTGAAAAAATGTACCTTTCCTACGTTTCCCCTAACAACCAAAGTTAGTATTTGCAATCCAACTAATCGTGTTTCTCCTTACATATACTGCCCGCCAATCAAATCGGATTTAACATGGTGGCCTATTTCCCGTAAAATGGTGGTTTCAAAACATGCCACTGTGCAATTCTGATTTGGTGCTGTCAGACAACCTCACTATTTTATTTTGGCTATAATTTGTTAATTCCTAGACTATTTGCGTAACCTTTAACATATTCTTTGTCAGCAAGTCCTAAGGAACCCAAATATATAATTTTAATGGAGCTAAGTGGCTGCGTTCCAAATATGCATTTTCTTCTACCACCCGTTCACTTCGATACGATGTGGTGTCTGGCTACTGTCAGGCTTTCAGACATAAAACAGTATAATGTCATGTTTACTAATAAGCATTTAACAGGTTTTTAAACCTAACTCTCGTATGGGTAGTGTTTTTTATCACTGTCTATTTGAAAAAAAGTTAGTGCTTCATGCCTTACGCTTGGGGTGGCATTAATTTTATATAGCGAGACGCGTGTTAGTGTTGCATGCGTTCCTTCGTAGATCGCTCTCTCTCTCTTTCTATCCTAAGTCCATCTGTCTTTTCATTACGCAGTGTATAAAATGAAATTAATGCTAGTATTAATCTAGGTCATTAATCAGCTTGCGTATCTCAAGGTTTTCTAAGAAACACAGTACTAGTTGTATTTTTCGAACGTGTGTAGTTTTATGCAGACGGAGCATAAAAGGGGGTTTCTTGTTCAACTAGCATGACGTTCTACTAACACAGGCGTACGCTAGTGAAAGCACGGGTCTTTAACCATTCTTCTTTCCCTTTTATTGAATTAATTCGTTAGGCTTTACCTTTACTTTTTAATTTAGATATGTGGATTTAGAATGTTTCACGACAATCACCCAGGATTGATTGATACTTTTGTTATATGGGTTATCTCCCCTGGAGATCGAATTTGGCGTATGAATCCAGATTTCGTTAGTCTGTGCCTTGTTGGGTCAGAAAACAGATTGTTCTTGCTTAGGTTTATGCAGGAATGTTTATGGTCCGAGTCTATGTTTACTCTGTGTCTATTTCAGACGATTCGGTCTTATATCGTGATATCTTGGTATGTCTAAGTGGAACTATTTTTCCTTGTACTGAACTTTGGGGTCAGGGAGTTTCTGCGCATGCCGAGAGGAAAGAGGGTCTTCTGTGATGATGGAATGTCTGGCGAAGGCCATGTCGAAGACGAGTCCTC
This sequence comes from Oreohelix idahoensis, assembly GCA_024509875.1. Taxonomy (NCBI): domain Eukaryota; kingdom Metazoa; phylum Mollusca; class Gastropoda; order Stylommatophora; family Oreohelicidae; genus Oreohelix; species Oreohelix idahoensis. The sequence goes on along the minus strand of JAMPIV010012335.1, from coordinate 226,367 downwards.
AGTCTGTTGATCTCTGTGATTTGTTATGGGGACGAAGATAATTTCTGATATGATTATTAAGTCTATTAGTCCCCAGTGTTTATTCTATAACGCCAGGAGAGGGGCGTAAGTGTTCTGCTAGTGTATTTCCCATGCCCAGGTAAAAGAACTTTTTTGCTGAACTTTTTCGTCCTAGGCTTAGCTGGGCAGGCGTCTACATTGTGATTATCTATATCCATATGTCGGGATGACATGTTACCTAGCAGCACTGAATATGATTGTATGCAGCAGTTATGATGAGAGAATATGCTGATTCTTGTAGAAACATTTGCGTTTATGAACAAAGCTTATATTGAAGATTTACTATACATTTGTATAGTGAGCGATGCTCAAAGGGAACCAGAAGCCATTTTGGATCCTAACTTTTTGTCGATCATCAGGTGATGATTAAGAGATCACAGTTATAAAGAAAACCCAATACTGGTGGGTTAACATTGTCTTCAGATAGATTTGCTGAGCTTTACCTAAAGGAATCTTCGCTAGAAAAGAAGTTCTGTCTAGGAGTCATGCTTGAACAGTATTTATTAACTGACACGCTCGGTCAGTAAGGCCTGATGATTATATTGATAAACAGTGGAAATCTAAGTGCTTGTCTACGGATGTTCCATTGTAATGTTCTTCAACATGAATGCTAACTTAAGATGGTAGACCAATGATCAACAGTATGCTATTTATGTCGACCTGTTGTCCTGTAACTATACTCGTACTGTCCAAGTGTGTGCGTCCAATTAAACAGTATGAAACGACCACAGTAGTCTGCATCATTAACTTCTAGATACATGTGAGTGAGTGTTTGATCTTCTAGTCAACTCTTCAGAACAATCCATGCATTCGCGTACTGACACTCACATCAACACCCAAAGTCAACATTACATCCTTGTCGGGGCCTCATTACGTTTTTGGACAAGGTGACCTGTATGCCCAACACTGTGTCGGTTTTGAGTTGACCATCTACACCTATACCAGCTGTATTAACATTGTGCCTGTACGAGCTATATCACAAAATAGCACTTATTAACGTGGTGACCGAAAATCAGACCTTATCAATAGGGCATTGACATGGTGAGTTCCCTTTTTCAAGGAACTTGTCTTTTCAGCCCCTGGCTGATAGTGAAGCGTGGTTAGTTCTCCGGTCTCCTTATGACGTTGCACCAGGTAGGTCTTGAATGGTTCGGATTTGCCTTCACTGTGCTCGACTCCGTATTCTGCTCTGAGATTGGACTGTCGTGCAAGGCTCCACCATAGACTACTCAGATGGACTCTAATCACAATTTAGACACGTGGCTTCAGTGCTTTAATGCGTGAACTCGCACGATCTGGATTAGGTCTAGCTTTCTTGGTTACCTGGACGTAAGTGAAAAAATGGCCGTGTTTGGCGCACTTTTAGCGGGTGATTTCCGCTTGGGCACGTGATCCAAAGCGTGCATCACGTGGCTTTTGCATCATAAAGACGCTCCAATCAATAACGTTAAAAGTCACGTGGGGGTTTCCTAAAGTGGCATAAACTGGTTCTACCTAAGTTTAAGCAGTCGGTCCTAAATTAAAACAGGTTTCTAGCTACCGAGGTCAGGGGTCAACAATGACGTCGTATCTAAAAATAGTATTAGACTCTAGAAGAAAATCAATGAACGCTAGGAGAATATCCACGAGCGAAATTTTCCGTGATTTTACCGGCTTCTCGATCATGCATTAAAGATGATAAAAAATGGCGTCTCGTAATTAAAAATAAAGAAGAGAAGATTGGGCAAGTCGTCACAATGACAAAGACAGAGGAAAGAACTTGAGCTCATGGCACTTGACAGAAGGACTTGGTATGTGTTTAGAACAAATTATATAATACATTTTAATACATTATTATTTACATTCAAGATAGGCTTACTTAGTCCATTCCACTTCTTCATATGATTGTTAAGTGTACAGTTTGACAGGTGTCTACTGTTCAATTCCAGAACAAATTATACAATGCATTTTAATACATTATTATTTACATTTAAGATAAGCTTACTTAGTCCATTCCACTTCTTCTTCCTGTCAACTTCGAATACCTAATCATGTATCACAATTCTCTACAGAAATAACTGCAAGAAGAGCACGTGATTGCTTTGACGCAAGCTTTCCCTTCCTTATGTGTTATAAATATTTTAACAGTACGTACTATCATAAGTGTCAGATGACACCCCCTTCCAGGCTGTCACCCGGGGCGGACTGTCCCCCTCGCACACCCCCCCCCCTTCCTCCTTAGTACGCCACTGCAGCTGAGTAGTATTGTGAGAAGTAGTTGCTAGGAAGTCGGAGTCAGAGTCCCTAAGGCAGCCTAATGTTGATACGACATTATTCTGGTAACTCCTGGTACCATATGTGACGAGATGGTAAACATAGGTGTATCTAGATGATACTAGGTGATAGTGCCAGACAAGAACTCTAGACTAAAAGAAATATCCCAGTCTCAGAAAAGAACACTGGTGTATGGAAGGCACAGGTTATAGTCAGGCTGTAATGTACTCTTGTCCAAGTAGAAATGTTGCGGATCAAGAGCCTATGGTGCCCTCTCGTTCAGATTACCCTATGCTTACACAGTAATGTAATTCCCTTTTAAAAATTCAAAATTGAACAAAAAAGGAATTTACAAAGTCCCAAGGTACAATTAATGAATCAATTTATTTATAATTAATTTCTTTTCGTCTTGTCTTCAAAATGAATAAGAATGAGTTTTTATAAGATGATATATAACACAATAATTCACAGTTTCCAATTATATTTACACTAATAAAGTGTCACTAGAATAAAAGATTTCCTACAAATTGTTCTGTGATTCTATAAAGTTTCTTCATTGACAACTCGCACTTACATTGCTACAATAGTTCATGTGATGTTGAACTTATCTTAAAAGTCTCTTGGGCTGCTAGATTGCAATGTCCCAGACCAGAGTTGATAGGGTTACACACGATGATGAAACTCTTCACTGATGTTCATCAAACACTATAGTTAACAGTGAATTTGAGTGGTCCCACTGCAGTGATCCTTGACAATTATGCAGGATAACACTAGGAGTTCCCACTTCAGAGTTCCTTGATGTAGATCAGTTTATCTTCTGACATGAACTGAATTGAACCTGCAACAATACCGAGCCCGTGGATAGCATCTTCTTATAATATCCACAAGTCTACTGTGGTGGGTGTGAGTGTCTCTGCTGATGCATGTGTATGAATGCACACATGCGATTGTTAAGTGTACAGTTTGACAGGTGTCTACTGTGCAATTCCAGAACAAATTATATAATACATTTTAATACATTATTATTTACATTCAAGATAGGCTTACTTAGTCCATTCCACTTCTTCTTCCTGTCAACTTCGAATACTTATAGAGTGATCCTTAGACCAACTGTGAGTATCTGGTTTGGTTCCCTTCCTTAAATTTATCAACACCTGTCTTTAAAATATTCATCCATCGAATCATTAATCATGTAAATAATAATAATAATAATAAATTCTTTAAGCGCCAAACACGGCGCATAAGGCAGAAACCAGTGCTCTCCAGGTTGTTCGTTGTGACGCCACTCCTCTTAGCTCTTGCACATTATTTAGGCCCAACGTTCTTCCTTCTCTTATTATTGTTCTTCTGAGTGTTTCTTTTGGTCTTCCTTTTTTCCGCTTACCCTCAGGAACCCAAGTGAGCGCCTGTAGTGGTATTCTGTTGTTTTGCATTCGTAGGACATGACCGATATATGACCATCGTCTTTTCCGACTATATAAGGAAAAGACGATGGTCATCATGTAGTTACACAATAACATATCTTGCATATCCTGAAACAGACATTTGCAATATATATACAGATGTATTTACAGTAATCCAACTTACCCTTCTAGCTTTCAGAAATTACACAACTGGACAACTGACTTGGTCAAGGCAGGCTGCCACAATACACAAATAGTGAAAGTAGTCGTGAAGCTCTTTCCTCTGTCCGTCATGCAAAAACTGATTTCGTGTGTGTCCACATTCAAATTTAGCGCCACTTAAATAGCTTTGCATCGGCGCAAGTTAGAACTGTGACGTCACTAGAACTTAGTGTGAGATTTTATTTTGCTGAACTGGTACATTTTGGTCATCTGTGCTATTAATTCCCCACGGTTCTTCGTCGTGCTCATCTCTTATACCAGCTATTGTGTCCATCCTTATCTTTTTTTATCAAGCAGAAGTGTGGCTTTCTTTCCATACATCGATTTTCCAAATCTGTTCAGCTTCCGATTTGCTATGCTTTGCAAAAGTGAACTTTAGCCCTATTTGCTAACAACCGGACACACTTACTTGCTATTATCACCGAAAATACAACAAGCTATACACTTTGTAATATATCCACATATACGTTGTCTTCTCCTTGAACAAAAGGATTAAGTAGAATGTCACTGTGTCCATCACTTTTATTTTACTTCTACTGAAACGATGTCGTCCTAACACAAATGCTTTCGCTGCCTTTTTCCCTTGTAAGTTAGGCAACGCGTTGTCGGCAAGCTTGCAGAAAATGCGCGAATCTGATTGAACGCTATTTCAGAAACACTACTAGGCGATTCCACGGTATGTTTCATTCTTCGACACCATACTGTATTGGCTTCTGCCGTTTCTTTGCACTTTACCGGCAGCGTAAAGAGGGGAACATGCTGCATGAGCAACAGCTTGATCTCCATATAACTGTGCCCAAGCTCGTGCCCTGGAGAGGACGCCCCAGCTTCACCCTATAAGTGTCGGCACAAAACGGGAAGTTGCAGTTACCGGTTATAAGCATCTCTCAACTTCGTTTATTTGTTTGTGTCTCGTGATCGCAACCATCTTAGCGGTCCCCAAACAGCAAAAGACCAATACAGAAACTCCAGCGGACATATCCAGTTAACCGCTACGAAAGACTAACTAAAAGCTACATCCAGTATTCTGTGTGGTTCCCCGGGGGAAAGGGGGGGGGGGGGGGGGCTCTGAAGAGACAAAGAAAGGAAATGGCTACTGTTTTCCGAAGCATGTCTTAAGAGGCAACTATTATGAGGCTGTGTAAGAAGGGACTGGCAACCTAATCATGTATCACAATTCTCTACAGAAATAAATGCAAGAAGAGCACGTGACTGCTATGACGCAAGCTTTCTGCACGAGGACCATCTGCAGTGGTGGTTTCATGCTTTATAACAGGTCAAGGTAATCCCATAGCAGACACTGCCGCACGGGAGTGAAGTGTTAAAGACTTCACCATACTAGGTCCAGCATCGAGAGGTAGGACGACCAGTTCCCTTCCTCGCTGCCTTTTCCTTCCCTAACTCAAAGTCAGGTGTCCATTTACAGCTGGGTAGACTGGAGCGCGTCGGTAGCGAGATTCGAACCCGGCATCTTTGCCGCGAGAGACCAGCGCTCTAACCACTCTGCCAATCGGACGGTCTTCATGCTCTATAATAAGAGAAAATAGGACTGATAATGGCATCCGACATCTAACACTACCATGGGCAATGAAATACTCTTTTGCGACTATTACTGTGAAAACTGCTCATACTACCCGAGATATTATGGATAGACAGTTAAGGAACAGATATTCTAGAATTGCTGGTGGAAAGGGCAGAACAATGTCCCGTAACTGACGTTTGAGAAACGTGATAGCAAATCAAAGTCCTTCACATGTGCCAAAAGTTCCAGGCAGGCAGCATAATCATACATTTATTTTTTTTCCTCCAGTGATAGACATTCTAGAGAAGGCAGAGATACCCACGCACTCTGACGATGCTAGTTGTCCCAGAAATGTGATATCAGTACAAAAGACATTCTTCGACCACAGATCTTCTAAACATACCACAAGAAGACAAAAGCTTTCCATGGGCAGAAAATGAAGATGCCAGGGAGGAAGACAAATACATGATCTGGTTACTGATGTTTTAAAGATAACTGGTGGAGGAATATTTACGGAATGCAGCCATTATAAACACAGGAAAGACAATGAGGATATTCTCTCTGATAGCATATATTCTTTCAATGATGTGTGAACTTACAAACATTCTTCGATGGCATAAATTTTATAATGAAACAACCAAGTAGTTAGACTTTCCTAACAGGGGGTGCTTGGGTAGAACAAAAGGATTAAAATAGTTCGACAAGATCTCCCATGTGGAACTGATGATCAGAACGAGTCAAGTTCTAGTGGAACAGGAGATGAAATGAATAGGCTGACGACGGATTTGACACACAATGAGAAAACCTGCTGACAGCATTACAGGGCAGTCCTTTTTTTCTGAATCCTTTGGGCAGGAGAGGTTGAGGTAGACTGAAAAAACACTAGGAGAAGAAAAATGGGGATCAGAAATGAAAGGTTTGAGCAAGACATGGAAATACCTTGAGCTGACAACGCGGGACAGCATAACCTGCCACTATTGTTCCTGAGCGCCCATGTTCCTGGTAAAGCTCGTTGGTAATGACTGCATGAATATAATTCATCAACGTGGTATGAACACAAAAGAATTCTATGATGACACATATTCTATTACAGCGGCGTGACTATACAAAAACACTTCCCAAGGACAGACATCGCATACGCCTAGAAGGGAGACAGGCATTTCCCTATTACAGACATTCCATACACGCAAAAGCCACACAATAACAGAATACAAAACAAAACATTACATGTTACGTTCATTAACCCATTAATCTCCACAATGACACATTTATTTTCAGAAAATCTTGTAATCTCCACTGTTAGTCATCAACACATGGCATCCATTCACGAGTTCTCCCTTTCCCAATTTCATTCCACAAAGAAGACTGCCTGAATGGATCTTTATGTGAGCTTTTTTTTTTTGAATAAGTTTTTTTCGCTGTAACCCAATACCTCGCTCGTCAGCTCGCGCTGTGGTCTATTGTTCGCGTCCTGCAAGCTTCCATCAACGAGCTGTCGATGTTAATTGTAAATGCACTCACCTCAATGCACGTGCGCAAAAAAAAAAGGTATTCCGAGATTTTCGGCAAATACAGCTAGGAATAATTCCAGGACGACCCAGAGTCCGCTGGGAGGACAATATTAGACAATCTTTGAAGGACCGAGGACTAGAATGGAACCAGGCCAGGAAAAAGACAGCCGATAGGATAGTCTGGCGCTCTCTCTTCCAAACCTCTACACCTCACGGTAGAAGAGGAACGACTAAGTAAGTAAGTAAGTAAGTAATAATGTACGCAGCGGCTGCTGGCGGGAGGTGTTGAGTGGTAACGATGATAAATGAGTGAGGTGAGGAGTATGTCTGTGTCGTTACAATTGTAGATGAGTGAAAGAGGAAGAAATGAGACAACTGTCCTGTGTAGTAACTGGTGTTCTCTGAAGAGACAAAGAAAAACAAACAGGAATAGTGCTCTCTCTCTCTCTCTCTCTCTCTGTGTCTCTCTCTCTCTGGCATCTCGTAAAAGGCGACTAATATGCGGTAGTGAATGGAGCTGAGATCACGTAACCTCACTCATCTTTTTTTTTAAAACAGAAAAAAGTATTAGTGAACCTTAGGATTGCTGTCAGAGTGTGGAAATTATGAGCGCGCGCTGATTTACGAAAATAGGAACGGGGAGACAAGATGACACGAAGAGACAACACTCATACTTTTAATAAAACTACGCAGTCTAAAGATAAAAATTTCTAATCAGTCACACACATTAATCATTAAAATTTGTCTTCGCGGCTGTAATAATAAACAATGGGGTATTTTGCACTGCTCCTATTACCCACGTGGGATTTTCCAGGCATACTTTATTGATCGTATTACACATACGTCAGGCCACGAGCTCTATCTCGTATAAAATATATTTTAGTTTCAAGGTACTGGCGCTATGAGATCACAAAAAATACAGACAAGGGTGCTTGCGTAGAGTAGAAATATTGAAAAGGTAGGCCAAGATTACCAATGCGGAACTAATGATAAGAACCAGACAAATGCCAACAGAGATGAGAAGAAGATACGGTGATGAACTGGACAGAAGCTGAGAAAATCTACTGATAGCATGACATGGCAGTCCTTGTTCTGGAATGCCCAGGGTAAGAGAGGTGTCCGAGACTGAAAAATGCAAGGAGAAGAGAACTGGAAAGAGAAATAAATGGAATGAGAAAGACATTGTAGAGCATGATTTAAAATGACACAATCTGAAGCCATTATCTTGTTTCTGCAGGCTGGCATTATAATAAACGATATATGGCTCAAGATCTTATTTACATAAATCACTGATAAGGTCGAGAGAGAGAGAGAGACAGAGAGAGTGAGAGAGACAGACAGAGAGAGAGTGAGACAGAGAGAGAGTGAGACAGAGAGAGTGTGAGACAGAGAGAGTGAGAGACAGACAGAGACAGACAGACAGAGAGAGAGTGAGAGACAGAGAGAGACAGAGAGAGAGTGAGAGAGAGAGACAGAGAGAGTGAGAGACAGAGAGAGTGAGAGAGAGAGACAGAGAGAGTGAGAGACAGAGAGAGTGAGAGAGAGACAGAGAGAGTGAGAGAGACAGAGAGAGTGAGAGACAGAGAGAGTGAGAGAGACAGAGAGAGAGACAGAGACAGAGAGTGAGAGAGAGACAGAGAGAGTGAGAGACTGAGAGAGTGAGAGAGAGACAGAGAGAGACAGAGAGTGAGAGACATAGAGAGTGAGAGAGAGAGACAGAGAGAGACAGAGAGAGTGAGAGAGAGACAGAGTGATAGAGAGACATAGAGAGACAGAGAGAATGAGAGAGACAGTGAGAGAGAGACAGAGAGTGAGAGAGACAGAGAGAGTGAGAGAGTGAGAGAGAGACAGAGAGAGTGAGAGAGAGACAGAGATAGACAGAGAGAGTGAGAGAGACACACACAGAGAGACAGAGAGTGAGAGAGAGACACACAGTGAGACAGAGAGAGTGAGAGAGACACACAGAGAGACAGAGAGAGTGAGAGATAGACAGAGATAGACAGAGAGAGTAAGAGAGACACACACAGAGAGACAGAGAGAGTGAGAGACAGAGATAGACAGAGAGAGTGAGAGAGACACAGAGAGAGACATAGAGAGTGAGAGAGACAGAGAGAGACAGTGAGAGAGACAGAGAGAGTCAGAGAAAGGGAGAGAGAGTGAGAGAGACAGAGAGTGAGAGACAGAGAGTGAGAGAGAGAGTCAGAGAGAGACAGAGTGACAGAGAGCAATAAAAAGAAGCTGTGGTAGGCAAGAGTAGCTGTACATGTGAGCTGGTAACCTCATCACGTAACACAAACTACTACATAAACCAACGCTGTATAGGCCCATGAATACTTTGATGCAACAGGACCAGCTGTAATCGTGGCCCTCATGCTCAAAAGTGAAGCGAAAAGGAAAATGATGGATGATGTTTAATGAAGTTTGTGTGGCTCAAGAACGAAAACTTCAGCTCCTCACAACGTTTAGCGACTAAAGTCAACCACACATTTAAAAGTCAAGTTAAGACGGATGATTCCCTGTGTGGTTCCCTCGAATCTCTGGAGAGAGAAAGAAAGAACTGAACTACGGTACCCTCAGTCGTGTCATACAAGGCAACTAATCTGAGGTTGTACATAGGGTTGGAAACCTCATCAAGTCAAACCAATAGCCACAGAAACGATCGCTGCAAGAGAATGTGACTGGTTCAGGCTGTCTATAAAAAGACCAGCTGCCGTGAATGCCCCATGCTCCGCGAGGAGAGAAAAGAAAAATGAATGGCGATGGATGACGATTTTGATGAAGACGATTACAAGTATATCCTGGGCATGTGACAAGACAGACCAAACATCAGCATGTGACAAGACAGACCAAACATGAGCATGTGACAAGACAGACCAAACATGAGCATGTGACAAGACAGACCAAACATGGGCATGTGACAAGACAGACCAAACATGAGCATGTGACAAGACAGACCAAAAATGAGCATGTGACAAGACAGACCAAAAATGAGCATGTGACAAGACAGACCAAACATGAGCATGTGACAAGACTGACCAAACATGAGCATGTGACAAGACAGACCAAAAATGAGCATGTGACAAGACAGACCAAACATGGGCATGTGACAAGACAGACAAAACATGAGCATGTGACAAGACAGACCAAACATGAGCATGTGACAAGACAGACCAAACATGGGCATGTGACAAGACAGACCAAACATGAGCATGTGACAAGACAGACCAAACATGGGCATGTGACAAGACAGACCAAACATGGGCATGTGACAAGACAGACCAAACATGAGCATGTGACAAGACAGACCAAACACGGGCATGTGACAAGACAGACCAAACATGAGCATGTGACAAGACAGACCAAACATGAGCATGTGACAAGACAGACCAAACATGAGCATGTGACAAGACAGACCAAACATGGGCGTGTGACAAGACAGACCAAACATGAGCATGTGACAAGACAGACCAAACATGGGCATGTGACAAGACAGACCAAACATGGGCATGTGACAAGACAGACCAAACATGGGCATGTGACAAGACAGACCAAACATGGGCATGTGATAAGACAGACCAAACATGAGCATGTGACAAGGCAGACCAAAAATGAGCATGTGACAAGACAGACCAAAAATGAGCATGTGACAAGACAGACCAAACATGAGCATGTGACAAGACAGACCAAAAATGAGCATGTGACAAGACAGGCCAAAAATGAGCACGTGACAAGACAGACCAAACATGAGCATGAGACAAGACAGACCAAAAATGGTCATGTGACAAGATAGACCAAAAATGGGCACGTGACAAGACAGACCAAACATGAGCATGTGACAAGACATAAAAAAATGAGCATGTGACAAGACAGACAAAAAAATGAGCATGTGACAAGACAGACAAAAAATGAGCATGTGACAAGACAGACCAAAAATGAGACAGACCAAACATGAGCATGTGACAAGACAGACCAAACATGAGCATGAGACAAGACAGACGAAAAATGGTCATGTGACAAGACAGACCAAAAATGGGCACGTGACAAGACAGACCAAACATGAGCATGTGACAAGACAGACAAAAAATGAGCATGTGAAAAGACAGACAAAAAATGAGCATGTGACAAGACAGACAAAAAAATGAGCATGTGACAAGGCAGACAAAAAAATGAGCATGTGACAAGACAGACAAAAAATGAGCATGTGACAAGATAGACAAAAAATGGGCATGTTACAAGACAGACTAAAAATGGGCGTGTGATAAGACACAGACAAACACCAGACATGAACATGCAGGCGCCTCACCTCGACCAGTATGTAGTAGTATTTATCCACGATTCTGTAGTAGTAGAACATGTCCACTTCCAGATCTAGTAGAACCATGGTTAGCCTTCTCACCGCCCGCCTCACAAGCTTGAACGATTTACTTAGGTGACAATGTTCAGTTTAACCAACTAGTTTATCTAATGTAACATGAATAGTCAGTTCAAACTACGCAATGTAAAATATACAATGTTACTCACACGGGAAAGGCCGCATGATTACTTTTGTCACTTTATTTTCTATATTAGGCAATATCATGCTGTTTCATAGCAAGTTTGATATCCTCATTCACTCATACCCTTCTGATCCTAAAGGAGAAAAGGTAAAAAAGGTAAAGGAACCCGTTACACGCCTACTGAGGCATATTGGGAAAACTGTGTTAGGCCAGTATTTTCTTGATCATCGGCACACTAGGGGTGATGTGGTCACGCCGGCCGCCTTAACCTTCCCAGAGTTGTTCTGGTACCCAATTCATGAGGCTGGGTCGACCCCGGAGCCGTTTGCGGTAAAAAAAAAACCCACCTCAACTGGGGATCGAACCATGGACCACTGAGCTAGGAAGCCAGTGCACTAACAACTGCGCTACCGCGGCTCACTAAGCATAAAGGAGAATAAGCATGTAACACACGTATGCCAAGTCATCCTGTCACGTGACATCAGCTCAAGGTCTGTCCATGACTTCTTCACTTTTATTTCTGTCTCCAGTTCTCTTGTCTATGTGGTTTTTTTATCTGTTTGTGTGTTTGCTTCTTGGTCCGCCTCTGCTTCTCTTACACTGGGCACTCCAGAACAAAGACTTGCCTCATAATGCTACCAACAGGTTTCCCCAGTGTGTCCTGGACCATCGCCAGCGTCTTCATTTGACATGTGGAGAAAAGTTCATAATATGACAGCAATAGTAATACAGCAAGATCCCCATTGTGTTACTAATGACACGAACCAGACAAGTTCCAGTGGAACAAGAAATGAGAAGTAGACTAGTGATAGATAGGTCACACTATGAGGAAACCTGTTGATAGCATGATAAGACAGTTCTTGTTTTCTAATCCCTATGATAAGAGAGGTATAATAATAATAACGACAAACACACGGAGAAGAGAAAAGGGAGACATAAACGAAAAAGATAAGGAATACATGGAACAACTTTGAGCTATTATCATACAGGAGCACTTAGCATATATTTGTTGAAGGCCTATGCTCCTTGGGTGTCTGTGTGTTAATATTAATATGAAATAGGAAAATGGTATGTTTTATTTCATGGCCCGCATTCTTATCTAGTCGTAAAATATTCGAAAAAAAAAAAAACCAAACGCTATACTTTGATCCGAACAGAAGTTCACGGTTATTAAACAAACAGTCGTTGCCAAGCAACCACAGCCATTCCGTGGGCGTTATGCCAATTCGGATCCGTTACTAATTCGATTATGTCACCATCGATACATCACCTGGATACCTGTACACGACAGATCGATAGAAACGCTCTGCGATACTAACACTAATGAACAGCGATTGGATTCAAGCATGGACTACCTTGTTCTTCAGAGCAAAAGGTATTAAGAATTAAGCCGAGGGTACAGCTTGGTCCTGATCTGATTGGTGAAATACACGGTGGTCAAGAAAATAATCCTAATATAATAAAGATACACTTTTGATGTAACATCATGGATGAGTGCTTATTCAGAATAAAAGTACCCCCCATAGCGGGTCTCTGATGAGGTAACGAACGAACGAACGAACTTTATTTTCAAAGGGTTGAGAATTGGGCACGCAGGCCCGTCTGACATTCTGCCCTACCTTTCTCTCACCTTTCATACTGAATTCATTTATTCCCATATGAATTTTACATATCAATGTCAAGGAATTCAACGTTGCAAAGTAAAATAAAATAGCACACTCATATTAACATTAACTACTTATAAACATGACATAAAATAACAGAAAGATGAGGACTACTGCTAAATTCAGGCATGTCGTACAAGGCAACTAACAAGAGGTTGTGCTTGAGGCTGGCAACCTCATCAAGTACAACAAGTGTCTACAGCAACCACCGCAGCACGAGCACTGAATGCTTGGGGCAGGCTTTTCTAGAAGGGGCCGGGCTGCTGTGGTGGTCCATGATCCACAAGGAGCAAAACAGATACCGATGAAGATAGCATATACTGCCGTTGGGGAGTAACGTGTTGGGGATCACAACCTATACTAGGTCTTAGCTTTAGGTGGTAGGGTGACTACTTCCCTTCTGTATTTACCTTCCCTAACTCAAGACAAGTGTAAGGTAACCAACTTTTACAGCAGTGCAGATTGGACCGTGACGTGACCTATTTCGAAACCGATCCCTTTGCCTCGAAAAGCAAGTGCTCTGACCAGTTTACCACTCGCATGCTCTTATCCAGAATATAAAGATTAAACGGAATGGCAGAATGACCTCTGAGTAAGGGACAAATATTAAAAAAAACCAGACAAATACAAGTGGAACAACAGCGGAGAAAGTAACGCCGATGTGGATTGACCAAATGGGAAAAACAAACATGCGCAGAAGAAAACTTGAGACATATTTAAGAAGAACACAGAAAAACGAGGAGAGTACTGAACACACTCTTTAGACAGGAAGGTGTGGATAGAAATGACTGACGACCAGTGTTGCCACTCAAGTTCTAGAGATAAACCCAGATGCTCTTCTTAAAAAAACCCAGAAATACCCAGAATATTTTATGCCTGAAATACACGGGATAGACGATGCGTACATAATCTTTTATGTGCATCTTTAGCACAAATAATCTGTGTGCTACCAATTTTTATGTATTTCTTCTTTTTATTTTTTTTTAATTACAAAAAGTTCACAATTAAATAAAAATGATTTTAATAACACACCAATATATGAACTCTTGAAAATGAGATATTTTAACAGTAATATACTTACATTAGTTACATTAACAAAATGTTCCTCAAATTAAATATAAAATGTTAGTTGTAACTTGTTACTGTTGAAAAATGTCACTTGTCAGAGACTCGGTATTCATGTCGACAACTTCTCCTTCGTCAAGATCATATGCATGAATTGACAACGTGCAATCTTGATTGTGAAGTTCCAGAATCTTTGCATATCTCTGCCGACAACGTCCTTCACGCACATCTTCAACCACGCTTTTACTAGGATTAAACTTATGACAAACTCCGTCTTTGGCAACTGCTTGCTTGGCTAGTATTCGATTGGAAACTGTTTCACACAAAAGCTTGTTGGTTTGTTTAGTTTTAACTAAGTTAACCTTCGAAAACACTCTTTCGACGCATGCTGAGGAGTGAGGTAGTGCCATAAGCGTGCACATGAGGTTAGCCAAAACATCAAATTTCTTCTGGTTATTAGCATCTGTTACTTGTTGCAGTCCCAGCCAGAATGCGGGCGGATCCTCATCCACTAGATGTCCAAGATCTTTTCGGTACGATGCCAGTTCTCGCCATTGATCAGACAGACGCTCAAGGCTCTCTTCTGAAACAACTGTTGGGAACTGCGCTGCTAATGGAATGACAGAAGGTTTGTTGATATCGAGAGCTTGCTTTGGATCCAACAGCTGCATTTGCGCCAGAACACTGTTTTGTTCAAGTGGGAACCTGCGTCGTATTTGAGTAAAAAGTTCAATCAGGTATGCAAATGCATCCTTGCGAAACTGGACTTCTTTATCTCGTAACGGTTGTCGCATTAACTGCGCTTCACATCGTCCACCCAGCTCAATGTAATTCAGTTTCTTGTGCACCTGTACATCCGAAGGATCAATGTCGGCAAGAGTGCGATGCTCATGCTGCAATACTTCCTGCCTAATAAACATACTGAGAAGAAAACGATACTCTCTTGTTACACTCGTGTACACTTTGTGAAGACGGAAGTTCTCGGACTGGAATTCCATGTTCATGACGTTAACTTTACCCAGTAAGTAGCCGACAAATAGAAGCATGTGCTTCGTGCCAGCAGTGTTCATCGTCTGCAGGATTTGCCCCGCACCGTCGACGTTGTCCACTGAAGCTTCGGATTGGAAATACAAGTGCAGAGCATCCCATTGCTCAAGGATCCTCTCAATGACTGCTTCACGGGACAGCCAGCGTGTTTCACACAGCTTCAACACTATGTTTCTGGGCCTGAACTACATCTTGTATTAACTGGAACTGGAGATTTCTTTTACTACTACGCGAAAAATAGAAGCAGACATTCTTTATGAAAATTTCAAGCCAAGACGGTAGGTGGTTGCTGGCAGCATTTGCACAAAGTGCAAATGAATGACAAACACAGCCGAGAACAAAGACATATGGAATCTCTTTCTTCAGATGTGCCTGTAAACCACTTGCAGTCCCCATCATACTGGCACAGTTGTCTGCAGCAAAACCAATGACGTTACTAAGCGGGATTTCATGCGTGCTCAACAATTTCGTAACAGCTGTAAACATGCCAAGACCAGTCCCATCCTCCACCTCAATGAGGTCTAACAGAGAATCAACTACTTTTTTGTTTTTGTGTCACAGAATCGCACAACGACTGCCAACATCTGGTTCGTAGAAATATCAGTACGGTACTCTCATCAACGATTATAGAAAATTTCTGATTTCTGCAAATGTTTATAACTTCAAGCCGCTCAAAATGAGCAATGCCGTACTGCATCACATAGGCAGCCTTGGTGCGCTTCAGTGACATATTTTGAGCAATTGTGCTGTCTGGAAATATCTGCTTGCAACATTCAATCAAATGATCAGCTTGCGAAAACGGAGTATTATGTTCTGCCATGAAAGCCGACAACACTATCTCCGCTTTAGCAATTTGGTCATGGAGACAGGGCTCTTTTGGTTTGATGAAAAACTTGTTAATGTTCAGAGTTTTGCTTTTGGCTTCGAAGTTTTTTCATGTGCTTCTGTGTGCTTTTATGTGTCAATAAAGCTGTTTTGTTGGCATTAGTTAATGTACAGGAACAGACCGTACAAATCGCAGCATAGCGGTTACCAGAGTCCGGCTTTATCTAATCATTCAGTTCGCTGGCTGTTAGCCATTCCGCACAAAAGCCTGCTGATACCATGGTTTCACTTTTTTACGCGGTGGCGTGTGTCGTCATGCTGCTACAACTACCAAGCGTACCTTCATCATCGCTCATTTCATAATCTTATAATAACAAAATAAAAACCAATATGCTGTTTATCTGCTTAAGTCTAATAATGTAAAAAGAAGACTTTATAACACATCGCAAAAATGACCGAGTATTGCAGATGACAGTCAATAACAGAATAACAGGAAATAGATAGCTGATGTAAACGAGTCAAAAAACAACGTCATTGATGTGGTTAAAAACAAGAATTAAATTTAAGTGGAATAAAAAATATATAGCACATAATGTTTTACATTTAATTATAATACAAATATAATGTATAATTCTCAGTGCACAGAATATACATACATTGTAAATGCCAATTGTCAAATATACCCAGACTAATGCCGATTTTGAAAAAAATTACCCAGATACCCAGACGGAAGCCCAAAAACCCAGATCTAGTAAGAAATACCCAGCTGTGGCATCACTGCTGACGACATATGCTTCGCGGAGAGTTTCAAGACAAAAAGGTAGAAAAAAATTACAATTTAAGCACTGACCGCCTGTAGAGACCTCGTACACGAAACAAAACGTGTACATTATTATAACGTAAACTACAGCAATAACCACTGATCACTATCACAAGTCTTAATCTTAATCTTAATTAAGATTGTAAGAGAGCTGTGTACTTTCTGTGCTTCTCTATGGTGCGGAATGCTGGAGAGTAACAGAGAAGGAAATGTCGAAACTGTCCTCCTTCCACACAATCTACCTGGGGAAGGTTCTCCGAATCTTTTGGCCAAACACCATCAGCAGCCGGGAGCTGCTTATTCGGAGTAGCCGGGAGGACATGCGCGCCATCGTGGCTGGCGGACGATGGAGTTGGGTTAGCCATGTCCTCAGGGGGGGACCCTGATACCATCGCGGGAACAGCTGTGCTGTGGGCCCCCCGGGGCGGAGGGGGGGGGGGCGAGGGAGAGGCCGGCCGGAAACGACTTGGCGGAGAGCTGTGGAGGCCGAGATGCAAAGAATGAACCAGAGTTGGGGCACTGTACGAAGGATGGCCGCCGACCGAGCAGGGTGGAATCAATTTGTTGCTGCCCTACAGGACGCCACCAGGCGTGATGGCCGCTGACTGCTTTGACGATTGGCGGTTATGGATCAAAGAAGAAGAAGACTATCACAAGGTTCTGAACAGAACACAATCAATGGCCCGTTGTTACTTTGAAGATCATCCCATAACGAGTACGCTTGTAGAATGTTTTTTATTTTTTTTGGTCTGAATACATCTTTACAGAATCGCAAACGACTTGATGAGAGATCTCAGCAAGTGGGTCCAGAAATACACAGGAACAAGACAAATATAATGAGAATAAATGGAACGATAGCAAGATTGCACTAGAAGAAACACCTATACCAGAATCATACATAAATCTTGGCAGCCATAGAGTTAGAGAAACAGACAGTGATATTATGAAACAACAGAATTGAAAACGGCAGGAGCAGCATTCAATGTACTGGGTAAAATGGAAATCGAAAGAGATCCAGTCCAAAACACAAATAAGAATCTTCATCTCAAATGTCAGGGATCGAAGACGGTAGAGAGATGAATGCAGTCAGCGACTCATAGCTTGACTGCTTCCGTCAGGGTCAGCGAACCAGAGCTGACCAAGACCCTACTTCACCTCCAAGTGGTGGTTCTGGAAACAGGCTGCAATACTGCAGTCTGGCTGAGAGAGTAGGGATCGAAGAGGGAAGGCAAACCCGGTCCCAAAAAATGCCGTGCTGAAGTCGGATGTGTCGGTCGAAAGGCGCAAATATCGCAGTGTCGCTGTAAACGGACACAACGCTACCAACGTCCTTTTCAGGACGAACGAGGAAGAAGAAGCAGAAGAAGAAATGTCAAGTCATTTCTATTGTATGGCTCTGAAACGTGGAGAACAACATCCGATAAGTTATAGACTTTTACAAAAACAGTTGAAATGGTGTGCTAAGGTCACCAATGTCAAACCGAAAACAAGAACCAGTCAGAGGAACAAGATTTGAGAAGACAGCGCTGGACTTGGATAGGACAAACACGGAGAAAACCTGCTGATACTCGTAGTATTACCAGGCAGTCCTTGTTCTCGAATCTCCACGGGATGAGCAGACGTTGAGCGAAAACTAATGGAGACGAGAGCCGGAAACAAACATGACAATGATAAGTAAGGCATGGACAGAACTTGAGCTGATGGCACGTGACAGGAGGACTTGGCAGACGTTTGTTGAAGGCTTATGCTCCTTAGGGAGCTGAAAGGTGATGAAAGAGGAATATGTACTAGTTGCTATTCTAAGCCTCAGTCAGGGTGTGGTACGCACTTAACACGTACAGCCGCGATACATATTTTTAACATTTCTTAACAGTAGAACAGATCGTACTCGTTAAATTTTATATTCTTTTTTTTTCTGGTCAATTAAAATCAAATAGGTCCCTCGATATTTGTGTTCTGGTGCAAGACTGTATCGGCTGATGCCGTTCCTCTTTGGACTTTGGACCCACCACCTTCGGGGAGTATGCTGCATGTGCAACACCTTGAGCTGACGCCCCGCCGAGACATCATCTCGGGGGCGCGTTCACATAGTCAGTAATGACTAATGGGGATACTACTTTACTTATAAAGATAACCAGAATTAGTCCAGTAGCAGATGTTATCGAATAGGAGTGACGGGTCCGACTTCTCTTACAACAGGTCTCGGCTTTATGAAGTGATGTGTGGCCAATTCTCATTCTCGCTGCCTTCGCCTTCTCTAACTCAAGGGCAGGGCCAAGTACCCATATCACAGCTGGGTTAGACTGCAGCGTGACTCGACCTGGTTTGAAACCCGGCCCCTTTACCTCGATAAGCAAACGCTCTCACCACTCGGGGGCTCAATGTTGTACTTTAAACATTTAAAACACTTCACTATTAAAAAATCACGCGCCACAAACTCAGTTTTCCACTTTAATTAAACGAAAATGTAACACAGTGATCATTATAACACAATAATACAGCATTAACGAGGACTGAGACAAGGCTCCTGCACAACATATGCCGCAAATGTCGTCGAGCTGTAATGGAGCATGCGCTTTACTGTTAATACTGCATTTGAAACTGCCCAATAATACTGACAGCGTATCAAATGAGATGTCCAAGTAATCACTCTTGAGGTCGATTACTGTCTATTTTAGGCTAACAATTTAAATTACAAGGCGATGACAGTTTTAAGGCATATTCTAAATTGCCACTTTCCACCTCTCAATATCCCCCACCCCGCCCGGGAAAAAGTACCTAACTGATACGGTTTCTGAAACTGTACAATAACATTGATAGTGTATGAAACTAGACGTCCCTGAAACATCTCTTATGGCTGAATACGGGTCCATTTAAGTGCCAGAAATAATAACTGATAAACGATACACATGGGTTAAAACGAACAACAGTGGGGCGTGTTCTTCGGCGCTACCCAAATAAGATGTCCACGTCGTTAGGGTTAGAATTTTGGTTAGGATTCCTAAACATATCTGATTCCCATCTTTTAAAGGCCATATCGAACACATGTTCCTCTTTTCTTCATTTCAAGCCATAGGCGATGTGAAAGTGTATTATATATATATATATATATATATATATATATATATATATATATATATATATATCTATATCTATATATATAAAATATATATATATATAATATATATATATATATATATATATATATATATATATATGCCACTTTCCCGTATCGGCAGGTATTCATGTTATTTGTAATTGAAAACAATATATATCCTAATTATAACCCATCAGAAGTTGAACGGGATATTTTTCATCATTAAAATAAATATTTAAAAAAAAATGTCTACATAATTAAAATAAATATTTTTTTTTAAATGTCTATATAAGTGGCAATATTTCTAAATTCACACTCGCCACCTCTCAATATTTTCTCGTCCCCTCCCCACCCCCAAATTACAGCGTAACTGTTAATAGTGCATATGAAACTGCACAATAATACTGAAGGTATATAAAACTAGACATGCATGAAACCACTCTTGCTCCTGATAACTGTCCATTTAAGTACTAACAATTTAAATTAATAACCAATCTCACGCTTAAGTCAGTATATACGGAATAATCTTTCTAAATTCACGGTCACCTTTCTCGATACTATTATTATTATTATTTAAATAATCACAACCTAACACTACTTAGAACCTCAGGTGCGTCAAGCTTCCTTGGTATGACAGTTACTAATAAAACTATGATAGACCACAACACTGTAGCTATATATTCTATTTGTCCCTCACCATAACTGTACTACCGCACACAGTTGCCCGAACGGTTTTCATTAGCGAGCGCTTCTTGGAAACGACCAATCAAATATAAGTCTGCCGGGCGGCGAAAACGTCAACACGAGACACGAGTGAGTGAGAGATGTGATATTTGTTTTGGTCAGTGAGGGGAACATTCGGCAAGTCGTGAGTAAAACAGTCAGGATACTTGTAGGAAAGGTACTTTTAAAAAAAAAGGCAGCAGAAAACCTTTTGTTCACAGGGCTTGCTCACACACTTACACAAACAGAACTTGAATTTGTTGAAGGCATACGCTCCTTGGGGAGCTAACGGGTACTGCTGAATGAATGAATGCGTGTGTGTGTATGTATATATAAATATACTCAACCCCTTATATGAACGAGTTCCATTCGTGCGAATTCGAATATACGCGAGCTATCTTTTAGACCCCTATTTTTGTACGTGATGTAAATTCGGTTATACACGAGTTGAGAATTGCGATTGGTAATCAAATACAAAGTTGGATTTGTATTTTATTCCAAATTATATAAACAAATGTACAGTAATTCAATGTAATAAATGCGCTGATTCGTAATATCTTCTAAAGTACACTGTAGCATAAATACTAACAAAGGTATTGCACATTGTGGTGTCTGCCCATGCACACCACATGTTAGATTTATTGAGTTTGAGTCAGTGCTGATAAATGCGGCACTATTTGCAATATTGAAAGTGAGATGTGTCACAGTGACTGATAATTTATTTTACCATTCCGTTCCATATGTTATTACTTTTTTAATGTCCTGGTTTCCTCGTCATTTGTATTCTTCTTTTCTTTCATTCTTCACCTTCGCAAACCCCACCCGAGGTTTGTTTACGTTCTGGCTGGCCTTCAGTAATAAATTCCTACAGCGGTCAGCGAACGGTAACGTTACATAAACGCACCTGTGGTACGTTTGACCAGAGAAACATTTCTGTTACGCTTAGAGTGTTTGAACGAGCGAAAGGGTTTCTGTGAAAGAAACGGCTCGTTAGCAGGGACCAATCTTCTGAGGTCGGTAAACGAGTTTGATCTTCAATTCAGGAGAGATTTGTTGTGGCCCCTGACCATAATATTATGCATCGCCGATCTGGGGAACTTTAGCACGGGGTCTGCTGTCTTTGATGTAGTCTCTAGAGAAACCTGTCTTACTCTTTATTAGGCATTACGCCGATACATCTGTAGAATCAGGCTATGCAGGTGTCCCGGGTAGCGTTGTTTGTAAACTATAAGACTTGAGAATTTTAATACGTCAAACACACTCGTAAACGTTTCCTGCCCGAGATAGACCCTTATGGAAATAAGGCAAACATTAACACAGAACTAAATGTTTTTGCCTATTTCTTGGCATTTTCTCGGGGTGAGTTGACACATCTTATTAATATATAAATATTCATGTTAGTTTTTTATATATCTGATAGGAATGTGACGTGAATTCATTTCTGAGGACTTCTCCTAGTAATTTAGTTCAGTGATAATGTAGCCTGTTTACTGCCTTAGTTAAGTGGTGCTTAAACAGAAGGTTTATAATGGGTTAAATGATAGACTTACAATAACAGACACTCACTAGGCGTAGAATCAGTCCACAGATGCTTATCATGGGTTAAGAATAGGCTAATTAACTGTCATTTCTGTAAGATAATGTCAGAGGTGTGGATTATTCACTTAAAACTGAATAGTGAGATACAGGCACTTAAACACTGAATTATTGGAGATAGTCGCTTATTCCTTTTTGATAGAAACTTCTAGTGGCTGGGTAGATTCATGATATGCTTATTTGTGTAGCTAGGCACTAGTCTATAACTTTCACAGAAAGCAGTCACCAGCCATAGAAAACATTTTATCCTATGATTCAGTCACAACTGTATTATTATAGCTAGAACATTGCATTTTCTATGTATTCATTTGTGGAATGTTAATTTTTCCCCAAAAGGACATTAGACTTATTTTTGTAATGTCAAATGCTGTAATCTGTTTATGTAAATTCACTTAATGTTGTAAGATGAATAGAATCCATTCAACTGTAACTACAAGGTTAGGTTTCCTGTATGTTTAGTTGGAAGAAGAGGAGTAGTTTTTGCTGTCAGAACATTTACTGACAGGTACCTGGGTGTACAAAATATATTAAGCCTATGCGGGCACATGCTGATAATTGATAGACTGGAAGGAGCGGAGCATAACTATGTTATATAACATTAGTGTGATTTTGTTGTTGCTTAATGTAAAGGGTGTCTCTTTTGGGTCTCAGTTTCAGGGATACCGAATCGCTAGAGCAAGATTCCAGTCAGGCGAAGAACGTCCCATTCTCTTCGTTCTAGAGGGTTTCTGAGTAACACCTAGCATTCACGAGTTGTCAACCCCAAAGACCTGAACCAAAACCCTTTGTCAACGCCAAGTTAAGCTCACGCAGTGCAACGAGCCAACGCTAAATCTGAAATCATCTATTGCAGTAGTAGTTTCCTACTCGCCTATTGGATTACCAGTCAGAGCAATGCGGCTTCCAGCATATCAATCAGCCCAGCATGTCTATAGTAGAATTTCAATCACCAGCCTTTGTGTGCCTAAACGGGGCACTCAGTCAAGCCACAGTCAAGCAAGCCCAAACTGGATTTAATGCCAAGCAAGCAATAGCGCCGGATAAGAGCGCCTGGGACGCTTTGTCCCCAAATAGCTTCGTCTGTTGTAATCCTGGGTTATGTAAAACCTCGCACTTACGAGCGGCCAGCCAAAGATAGACAGAGTTCCAGCCCCCCTCACGCAATTAGAGGTCACCAAAGTTAGCACCAACAAGGAAAGTTTTACAGGTCAATTCCATCCCCCATGGAGTATATATTTACGTAAAGACACTTTCTGGAGCTGGCACATTTGGTCCCACGAAAGCGGACAGGCTGTCGCTCAGTTTGTTTATTTGGTCAGCAGGAGATAAACAGCGTCTTCCAGCCCACCTCGCGCAATTAGGGGTCACCAATGATAGCACCTACAGGAAAGTTTTACAGGTCAATTCCATCCCCCATGGAGTATATATTTACGTAAAGACACTTTCTGGAGCTGGCACATTTGGTCCCACGAAAACGGACGGACTGACACTCAGTTTATTCATTTCTCTGTGTTTTACAGTTTTTATGACAGGTGGTGTGTGTGTTTGTGGGTGTATATTTGCATATTTGTGGTTATTGATGATTATTGATGATTATTGTGGTTATTGATGATTATTGATGACGATTGATGATTATTGAGAATATTGATGATTTTTGGATGTAATTTATGTTGTTGTGATGAGATGCATTATTTTCATACATGCTTCTTCATTTAATAAAGTTTACACATTTATTAATGCGCTGTTCACGACCCTTCCATCCATAATTTACATTTTTCAGCTCTTTGCTATACTCTCTGTGTATGATTAAGAGAAAAGAGTGAGAGCAGGAGGTGCTTAGACAGTATAAGTGAGTTGAGGGCTTGGAGAGAGTGATAACTTTAATAAATCTTCTCCAGGTTTGTCTCAAGTCCATCTCCTATTACACTTTATCTATGTGTAATCTATAACTCTGTCAGTCCACTATCCCTTGTCGATTTCACTACTATTGTCCAACTCGACAAATACTCTACACTCTAACTCAACCACGACAAGATGCACCAGAGATATGACGTATGATTGTTATGTGTAGGACCAAGGGGTTGACGAAAAACCCTTGAGCAGTGTGGCAGTTGGGTTTTGGCTGTGTTTTCATTTGCGTTCCATTGGGAACCCATTACGAAGTGTTCCCCTTTCTTAAGGGATGTGGATTGTACAATAGAAGGGATACTCTTGGAACAGGGTTAATCCTGTCATGATGATTTTCTGTGAATATGGATCAGTCTTTACGAACGGATATGTATGCTACAATGGATATAAGTTTATTAAAGAAAATTGAGTTCGTTTATGAAGGAGAACTGTCTTACTTCCTTGTCGTTGATTGGGTCAGTTAAAGAGCCCGTATTTATGTTGTGGATTTCGGAAGAACACATAAATTCGTTAGGAGATTTCACCCTAGACGTAATAGAGCAACGAGCAGTAATAGGTAACAACAGAAGGAGCAATCAATTACAAATTAGCATAATGATTATAGGTTTCGAGTGTGGACAGGGGAAGCTAATTACCCGAAATAATAATAAAACGAACGCAAAATGTGGACACAGCGCCCCACCACACACATTTTCCTCTAAAATAATTTCATACAATATAACCTAATATTGGCGCAGAAGAGGAAAAAGGCATGACAGCCAACGATAATGGTGTTCAAGACTCGGTGCCGTAGTGTTTCTGAACCTTCTAAATTTCAGTTGTTAGCCTCTTCAATAGACAACCCAAGTAATCAGCAAAGACCTTCAGAAACAGCATGCCGTTTTATAATGTATACTGATACAGAATATGAGTTTGATTAGGTCTTGTTTGATTGATCTATAACATTCACATAACACTTTTAATTTATGAAATAAGTGCAAAAATAAACAAACTAAACTTACTTATGCTACAAAATTGTTTAATCACCTTTGATCTGCAATACCTTGCTTATTTGCATTAATATTAGTGCAAACGTACATAAATGACGCTCTACCTGAGCTTGGAATCTAACCCATAATTTCCTATAGCTGCCAAAGCTCCATTCACGCGAATTTCATGTACGCGAGGCGAGGTTTATGAAGAATCGAACCCTCGCGAACATTGGGGCGTGCGTGTTTGCATTAACATATATATATATATGTATGTATGTATGTGTGTGTATATATATATATATATATATATATATATATATATATATATATATATATATATATATATATATATATATATATATATATATATATGTGTGTGTGTGTATTTTTTTTCACACTTGCACTTAGTCGCTCGTCTTATACCCTGGGGTGTAGGGGTTTGCCATTGAGAGCGCCATACTATCCTATCAGCCGACTTGCTCCTGACCAGGTTCCAATCTGGTCCTCGGTCCTTCAGAGATTGTCTAATGTTGTTATCCCGACGAACTTGTTTTCCTCGTGCTGGAGGTCTGGATCCCTGGCTCTTAATTCCCCATACTTGTCGTGGTAGCTCATCTTCTCCCATTCTGCAGACATGGCCGAACCACCGTAATTGGGACTGTTCTAATGGGGTCTGCAGGGGTTAGATTTTGAGGCCATGCCGTATCGTCTGGCTGCGGATTTCAACCACCTTCCTCAGATGCCTCATTTCTGAGGTTTGGATCTGGTTTTGTGGGTTGTAGTCATTACCCATTATTCGCATCCATAAGACTGGAATATAGGTGGAGCGGTATACAGCCATATTCCTCTTCTTGCCTTCTCTTTTGCTGAGGAATCCTTGGTTTATGGCCTGAGAAGTCTCCCAGCTGCTGCGCTTCGGGTAACAAACTCTTCTTTTATGCCTCCCCCAAGTATATGACATCTCAAAGGTGTTTAAAGTGGTTGACCTGTTTCAGGACCTGTTCTCCCAGTATTATCTGATGCCTTTTTTCCTCTCGTGATTTCACCATGGCTTTTGTTTTGGAGATGTTGATGACCAAGTCTCTCTTCTTCAGCTCCTCCTTCCAGACTTGCAGGTTGGATTGAAGATGTGCCTCTGATTTAGCAACCAGGGCAATGCATGCACACACACATATACATATATATATGCACATATGTGTGTATGTGTATGAATGCATGTGTTCAGGAGCTGTAACATAAAAAACCGCATGTACGGTGAATGCCCAAGACCAGATTTATTAACAAATAAACAACTGATAAACAGTAATCGAACGAACTATTAATACCACCACCTCCGAATATTGCATTATTAGGCACATTTTTTATTACAGATACAGAAGTTTCTCATGAGTATTTGCTGAGAAATCTAGCCAGACTACATCAAGTACACGGCAACATCTGGTCGTGGGATACAGCTGCAGTAAAATCTGTCAAGCAAAGACTATGAACTTTTTTTTTTAATGGGACTGGGCAAGCTCTTTATGTAAAACCAATGGGTACATAAACCACCATTGCAGGAGCATGCGAATGCATTGTGCAGGCTTCCCGCACGGTGATCAGCTGCAACGATGGATTCATTCTCCGTAAGGAACGTAAAGGAAAATTATGCGGATATCCTCACTTGTATCTGTGGGATATACACTTGATCATTCGACTAATAATTTTTTAATTTTTTTTTTTATTTGCAGAAATAAAACAAAATCTAAAATGAAAAAAAAAAAAAAATGACATCACAAGAGAGAGTAAAAATTTGCTACTCGCTATGATGTCATATGTTGAAAAGGACGGATCTCACTGAGCCGTAATGTTCATGTGACACTAAATTATATAATTAAAAAATGAATAAGGGGGCTGCTGTAAAACTGGTCCCTGTTGCCTATTTGTAACTGTGATTGACAAAGGGTGAAACCCGAAACGTTTCGTGTTTCATGTGTACCGTTAATTTGTAACTGTGATTGACAAAGGGTGAATTCCGTGTTTCATGTGTACGTCATAATAAAGCTAATGGTTTTTTTATTATATATATATATATATATATATATATATATATATATATATATATATATATATATATATATATATATATATATATATATATATATATATATATATATATATATATATATATATAATAAAAAAACCATTAGCTTTATTATGACGTTTATTTCACATAAATTAGTTGGATAGGAATGAAGAATTACACATCCTATATATAATATCCCAGCTTTTTCTGTCTGTAAATAACGCCCGAAAATAGTAACACTCGACAAATAAAAGTGCGCAAAATGTGCAAGCGCAATTTGAACGGGCGTGTGCATGTTCGGACTTTTTTTTAACCTCGGATGTAAAACAAATATTTTTGGTTTTTAAACTAATAATAAGAGAAACTAATACACTAATAAACTAATACACAGTCGCTTGCGACATTCTAGCCCATCTTACTTTGGTACTAAACCGTGCCAACGCCGGATATGCAAGACCTGCCCGTTTGTACTCCAAACTCAGACAGTCACTTTTCCTAAAGGAAAATTTATCATTAGAGAGTCTTTTACGTGCGAATCCAGAAACCTGATTTATGCCATCATCTGCAAGAGATGTGGCATGACCTATATTGGTGAAACTGGTAGGCGTTTGGCAGACAGGTTTCGTGAGCACTTGAATGACATCTATCAGGACAAACATTTACCGGTGGCCCTTCATTTCAATAGACCTGACCATTCAGGTAATTCCGATATACATGTCACTGCCCTGCGTTCATGTGCCGGTAATGACAAGACTCGCTTTTCGTTGGAGAACCGCCTTATTTTTAAAATGGGCGTTCTAGCTCCCGGTGGTTTAAATATACAACATCATTTTGCATAAATTCTGGTAGCTTTTCTCTTTTTCATTCTTTATTCGTTGTCTTTATGATCTATCTTCTTGTGTTTTTGTTTTTGGTACGTCTCGTATCTTTTTTATATCTCTTGTTTTGTCGCTATCGTACGTCACTTCCTTGTGAATTCTGTGACAAGAGACTACCGCTTTCTTCCACGGATTCTTTGCATCGAGCTAAGCTAACTTTAACTAGTTCCACAGTTTTGTTTATTCTTCTTTTTTCGTTTCGTTGGATTATTTACTTTCTTGTTTCAGTATTTCTTTTAGATTTTACGGTTTTCTTGGATTGTTATTGTTTACTTTTTCCATCTGCTTGTATCGCCCATTTGTTGTATGTTTCTCATCATCGTATAGTTTTGTAGTACCTATATGCAATTTTTGTCTTTGTCACCTGTTTGTGGCTGACGAAGGGTAAAACCCGAAACGTCCCTTGTCTCATGTGAACTGTTATTTGTAAAACTGATTCAATACCGTGTTATTAGTTTATAAACTTATATTCCTTACCAGTTTTACTGCAGCCCCTTAATTTAATTTTGGTGTTTTAATACTCTCCCGAAAATAGTAACGCTCGACAAAGAAAAGTGCGCAAAGGTTGGTGTGCATGCGCAATTTAAACGGCTTCCATGTTCAGACTTTGTACAAAATTATTTTACTACTATAATTAAAAGGAATGCGCGTACAATGATTTAAGTTTCACGCTTTTGTTAGAATAAAATCAACTGGCATTTTCCTAATGATCGGCTACCACGACAAGTATGGGGAATTAAGAGACTTCACTATACTAGGTCCAGCATCGAGAGGTGTTGTGACCAGTTCCCTTCCTCGCTGCCTTTTCCTTCCCTAACTCAAGAACAAAGTCATGTGCCCATTTACAGCTGGGTAAACTGAACCGTTATGATACCGTGAATCGAACTCAGCACCTTTGTCGCGAGAAACCAGCGCTCTAACCACTCTGTCAATCGGACGCTCCAGAACTAACGTAGCGACTTTTAATAGCGGGCAAACAGCCGTGTTCCATATCACTTAGAGTTTAACAATATTTTCTTGATCGAGCCAGTTTTCTCTCACGGACAGCTGTACGTCGCATTGTCATGATCAAGAAATCACAACAAAGCAAAATTAGAAATTAAAACAACAGAAAAGCAGTGTACTCTTCTGATGAACAATCAGATATTCACATCTAACATTATTTTTCACAAGTATTTGAATAAGTAAAATTGCCGTTAAGTATTGGTGCTTTTGGATTTAATTCCCGTCTTATGACGGGCTTTTACACTGGTTTTTAAATAAATAAATATTAGACAAAGATAAAGGTATGTTTTCAGGAACTCGTAAGAAATAAAGAAGGAGAACACTAGACAACAGAAAAACAACAGACGTGAGTGGCTTACCCAGGACTCAAACCCAGGACCTTCCGTGCGACAACCCCGCCTAGCTATGCCAGCGAATCACACTATCCTCCGTGCCATCTAGGCATCACCAAAAAATGATGCTTCGATGACGGGTCATTAGTGCCAACCGCAAGACATAACTATTCAATCACCCCGTAGAAATCTGGTTTGGTTCGGTTTGATTTCGTTTTAATGACTATCTTCATTGCATACGGACAACTCCATCAGTGCTCCGATTTCCTCCCATAGGTCACACAAATAGGATCTCAGAAATCTTGGTGACAATAGGAAAGATCGAGAACGACAAAAAAAAAAAAAAAAAAAAAAAGACTAGAGGACTGGAAGAAAAAACAGAGAGTAGAAGGAATAATGAAAAGATTGGCCGTTGCTGAGATCGTCAACGTCTCTAAGTATGAAAAAAAAAACACAAAAAAAACGATGGCGATTACTCACATCAGAAGTCTTTGAGTTAAATTTTAAAAAAAGATAAAGGTAGGCCCATAGTATATACTGCCGTAGGGGAGCGGAGGCTTTAATTATACTATGTCCAGCTTTACGAGGGTGGGGGGAGAGACCAGTTCCCTTCCTCGCTGCCTTTGCCTTCCCTAACTCAAGAACAGAGTCAACTAATTATTTACAGCTGGGTTGGCTGGAGCGTGACACTATTAGGTTTTGGTCCCGGAACTCGGTAACTTTGCCTCGAGGGGCAATAGCTCTAACCACTCTGCCAATCGGACGCTCCGTTTAGTTAAGCAAAACCAAAATGTGACCGGGGGGGGCGGGGGGGCGGGGGAGGGGGGATCTAAAATGTTTTTCGGGCAATAATTTGAAAGTCTCGACTTTCTCCGTTATATTATTGTTTTCTTCCGTTTAGCAAGTTCTCATTCCCTCTAAACCAGGGATCGGCAACCGGTCGATCTTGTTCTGCCGGAAGATCCCAATCCATTATTTGGTAGATCTCTAGGTGATGGAGGGGGTAAAATAATTTTTAACCTAGGTTAATTTCGGACTAGCCCTCTCCCACCTGCACTTAAAAGCGCGATGTTCCTCAGGTTTCAAGGTACTGTCACCGCATTCCGAGTGAAAACCCGCAGTTTGCTTACCAAAATTCACTGTATTCGGTAACTGTATAAGATAGAAAGATGTCTTTTCTATGAAGTTGAGGTGAACTTTCGGCAAAATATTTTGTTTTAATTTTTTTTCACAGCGCTACTAATGGGATAGCTTCTTCTGCTGCGTTCAGACTGTAGTCATGATAAATATGCAGACCTGTCACCAAGACTAAGTCCAGTCTTTTCAAGGTCAACGCGACAGCCCCATATCTTCTGTCTGAGCTCAACAACATCTGGCCAGGTCAGGCATCGTGGGTCATTATGGATTGGGCAGTTTTGGAGAATGTGTTCAGGGGTCTGGATTCTGGTTCCACATGGACATTCGTTTGTATGAGATTGTGGTGAAGTGGGATGTTATAAATATTTATAGGGGACTTAGTGTACTGACTGAGATCAGCTGTGAAGGTATCTATATCTATTAAGAGTAGTGTATTATAGATAACCTTACTTGCTACCACATATCTATATATCTCAGTCAGAATTACAAATAACAATATGTATTCATTTTTGTCATAAAGGTATATGTGTCCTGATTCAAATACAAAGGAACCAGGAATCACAATCAATTTTAATTACAAGTATATGTACAGACTTTATCAATATGAATATTGTAGTGACACATATATTATTAAAAATATCCTATGTGTGTCAGTTGTGTAGTAGTAATATGAGGTAATACTGGTTTTGTTTTGTTCAAGCTCTGTTGGTATTTGTCATCATGACTTCAATAGTTTGTCTTTTGGGACTAGTATTGGAGATGTTCTCAGTTCCTGATATTAAGACAATTAAATTCCCCTCTGAATGTTATTTTTATAAAGTCATTTCAAGATGAGGGGGCATAATGTTGAGCTCAGCTGGCCAAATCAGCTTATCTTGCGTGATGGCGGCAGGCAAGGACTCCTCTGCTCGAATTCTCCTCTGGGCTCTGGAGACACCTCACTGATAGCTAAATGGACCAAGGAGTATGCTGTCCGACTCTGGATTCAGCAAAGCTCTGACCAGGTGCTGCTCAGTACCATCAAGACCACGGTCCCACAATTTCATGGAAATAAACACAGATACGTTGATTAGCAATGAATTCTGGCACAATTACTGGCACAAATTCCCATCTGCTTATGTTCCAGGCTTTTATTTAACCCAAATATGAGCTGGCTTCAACGCACTGTTGCTTTATCAAGATTATTTGCACTAGTGGTCTCGAACTAACGCTCCTAAGTGAGTATATCAGCGAGTCTAGCCAATGAGGCCACGTTTCGACAAGTATTTGAAAAAATGTTACCTTCCTATGTCTCCCCTAACAACGAAAGATAGTATTTATAGCCCGACCAATCGTGGTTAGTCTTTCATTTGTTGCGCTCCAATCAATTTGGAGTTTACATGGTAGGCTATTTCTGTAACGTAAGATTTTTTCAAACACGTTATAAAAAAATTTTATGAGCAGAAATGATTTTATGTTGTCAGGCATCCCCACTAGTTTATTTTGGTTATAATTTATTAATTCCTGGACTATTTGCGTAACGTTTTACATATTCTTTGTCAGCCAGCCCTAAGGAACCCAAATATCCAAATTTAAAAGAGCTACGTGGCTGCGTTCAAAATATGCAATTTCTTCACCTCCTGTTTCGAAGATGTGCTGTCTGGGTACTGTAATGTTTTCAACGTAAACCCATCTATTGTTATCTTTCCTAATAAGCGTTTTTTGTGATTTTAAAACCTAACTCTGGGAAGGGTAGTGAATTTATCACTGTCCGTCCGAAAAAAGTTAGTGCTTGTAGTCTTACACGCGTGATGGCAGCATTTGTGTATCGCGCGACGCGTGTTGCATGCGTTCCTGATTTTCAGCCCTCCCTCTCTCTTTATCCTTTAGTCCATCTGTTCGTTCGTTTTGGTAACGCAGTATAATTAATGTTAGGATTAATTTAGGTCATTACGCAGTCTGCCTCTCAATGTTTTTCCAAGAAATACAGCACACGTTTCATTGAAGAAAGCGGGTATAATACAGTAAGCTTTTACTATCAACGAGAAAGCGTTACAATTTGCAGACGAAGCAGAAAACAAGGGGGATTTCGAGTACAGTCTTTGTGACAGCACTGTTATTTACCATTCTTCTTCCTTTATTTATTATATGTATTTATTAGGCTTTATATTTACTTGATAATTTATATATGTGGATTAGAATATTCCACGACACCTCCCCTCTTAAAACAGACATTATATGTCAGTCCTTTATTCTATATACACATAGAGAAATTTATTATTATTTCTGGGGTTTACGGTGATTCTCATCACACGGATGGCGGCTTAAAAAATCCGCTCCCAAATTGGTTTTTCCAGATATATACTCAATGCTAAAATTATATGGAGCCAAAAGTAAAGACCATCGGAGTAACCTGGAGTTCTCATGCCTAGCCTGTGCTAGAAACGATAACGGTTTGTGGTCTGTTTGCAACTTAAATGCCTTCCCATATAGATAAATATTGAATTTCTTTATCGCCCATATTACTGCAAGACATTCTTTTTCGCTAGTTGAGTAGTTGATTTCAGCTTTATTCAACTTTCTGCTAGCATATGCCACTGGGCTTAATTCCCCATCCAATGCATCTGATTTCTGTAGTAGAGTTGCACCTAACCCAATATTACTTGCATCCGTCCTTACTATGAATTCTGACTTAAGTCAGGTAATTTCAAAATGGGTTTACTTGTGAGCTTTTCCTTCAATTCTTGGTAAGTCATTTCACATTGTGGTGTCCATGTAATGCGATCTGGATGTCCTTTACGTGTCAAATCAGTTAACGGTGCACATATGGAATTAAAGTTTTTGATATACTTCTGGTAGAAACCACATAATGAGACAAAGGATCTCACGTCCTTCTTGGTTTGTGGTCTCGGGGCTTTCTGTAGTTTCTCTAAATTCTTTGGGTCAGGGGTCATGTTTCCCTGATAAACTGTGTGTCCCAAAAATTCCAATTCTTTACATCCAACGCAACATTTAGTTGGTCGGGCTGTTAAATTTGCCTCCCTAAGTCGATCAAACAGCATGTTCAGAGAGTCAATGTGTTCCTCAAATGTTTCTGTTGCTATAAGGATATCATCCATAAAATTTGTTATACAGGGATTATTCAGAGGATCCAATAATTTTCTCATCATTCTAGAGAAGACACTAGGCGCATTCTTCAATCCAAATGGCAATCTATTAAACTCATAGTGTCCTTCTGAGGTACTAAAAGCTAGGTATGGTCTAACCTCAGGCTTTACTGGAATCTGATAGTATCCTTTACTCAGATCCACTTTTGAGAAATATTTAGCTTTATTTAGTCTGGCAAACAGCTGATTTGTATCCGGCAATGGATCCACCTGTCCTTCTGTAATAGCATTCAGTCTCCTGTAATCTATACAGAGTCTATGTTCTCCAGAGGGCTTCCTTAAGAGTACAACACCGGAACTTTACGAAGATTCACTGTGCGAAATAATTCCTTCCTTCAACAGATAGTCTATCTCTTCCTTCAAAGCTTTCTCCTTAGCAAACGGAATCGAATATGGTTTCATACAGACAGGTGTGGAGTCTATTAGTTTCATATCATATTCCAATAGGTTTGTATGCCCTGGTCGGTCTGTTAACACCTCTGCATGATTATTTAGAACCTGTTGCACTCTCTCTTTCTGAGTTTTCGTTAAATGTGTACTGATTTTTCACCTGTGCTGCTGTCTCACAGGGGTGTAATGGATATTCAAATGATGAAAGTGGTTCCTTTTTCATCTCCATGGCGATGGACAAGGTCAACAAGTGTGTCTCTTCCTGATGTTCTCTTTCCAAATATTTCTTCAGGAGATTCACATGATAGATTTTTTCTTTCCCCTTCTTATCTATCTTATAATTTGTTCTAGACACCTTCTCTAGAACTGTATATGGACCCTGCCATCCAATTTGTAACTTATTCTGACTCCCGGGCAAAAGAAGCAGTACCTTCTCTCCCACAGCCAAATCTCTGTCTTTCGCCTTCCTGTTATAATAGGCAGCATGTTTCTTCCTGGCTTGTTTCAAATTTTCATTGGCAAGTTTCCAGCCAGTTTTTAACCGAGTGGTCAGCTCATTCACATATTGGTATGAAGATGTAATGTTTTCCTCTGCCTTTTCATCAGTCCACGTTCTTAACATAGCTTCGAGTGGACCTTTTATTGTGTGGACCTATTTGTCCATGCACCGGTATGGTCTCTTCCACTCGAAGCTTTATAGTGATGATTTTTCTTCCCAGAATTATCATTCACAAAACGACCGCTACCAATTCTTTTGGGGCTTTCTCCCCACTTAAAATTCTTGATGAGAGATTTCCTCTCTACATCCTCTTCCTCCAGTTTGTTTAAGTCCGATTGAGGGATTTTCGGCTTATCCTGGGGTAAGACATCTTTTTGCACTCTCCGCATAGTGGCCATTGTAAAACAGTTAAGTGAAGCTTGTCCGTGAAAAGGGGCTTCCCATTCCATTTGGTCCACCTTATCAAATCTATATTTCTTTTTATTATCAGGCCTAATTTTGCCCCGTGGCGTGTCCAGGTCCTGATCAATATTCCCACTTGTGGGTGTTCCCTCATGTGCTATGCTACACCTTTCTACAAAATTCTCAATGTCCCATCTTGCTTTGGGCCAATAATAATTGTGAGCCACCTTTTGAATGATGGTACCTATTTTCTCATGGTCCCCATCTGGTTTCACATGTAGGCTCCTTATTAAGTCTGTCCTATATCTCTTTGGAAGAACCAGCTGTCCGTGACCATTGGATCTAGCTCCAGTCTTCCTATACATCAACTTGTTTTTCATGTAGAAATCTCCCTTGCCTGGAGTTGTATGACAAGTTGACAATTTTCTGAAACAAGGCTTGAGTGTTTTATCTCCAGCCTGTGCCTTCCTCATCTCTTCTGGAGTGGTATCCAACATAATATCCTCCTCCTGTCTTGAGGTCGACCTGACCTGAAGGGTTGCCATATACACAGGTTTCCTTCTGCAACGGTCAGTGTCATGATTGTTCATCTTACAATTTTTACACCACCTTTTTCCTTGGTTGAAAGATTTTCTTTCATCATATTTCCTTTCATCGAATTGTGGGGTTTATTTTTATTTTCATACCGTGGCCTATCAAACTGGTGCTTACCTTTATTTTGATCCCTAGGATCAAATTTATTAAAGTTCTGTGGTGCCCTAAAGTTATCCACTTGTTTCTTTTTATTACCTGTTACCTCTGCTTGAGCTGCTTGATACCTTTCAGCAACATTTAGCACCTCACCCAGCCTCTCTGCACCTTGTTCCATGAGAAACTTTCTCAGGTCTGGAGCCATGGACTCTCTTAATTGCTCTATAAGGACCATTTCCTTAAGATCTTGGGTTTTCCCCAGAGAAGTCCATTTCTCCAAGTATGTCTCTATTCGTGCAGAGAACTGGTGATAGGTTTCACTGACAGTAGTTTAGCATTCCTAAATTTTTTCCTATAAAATTCTGCATTCTTTTCATACCTTAACAAAAGAGCCTGCTTTAGCATGTCATAATTTTCCTGATCACCTCTGCTCATTTTTGCAAAAACTTCATAAGCTGCCCCACGAAGTCCCTGAGATAACTTTAAGCTCCATCTTTCTCTCTCTAACCCATACGTGGTAGCTAATAGCTCATACCTATTTAGGTAGCTCTCTATATCATCGTCTTTCTCAACAAAATGATCTAAATGAAAATTCATAGCTGAGGTTGAGGCTCCTTGAGTAACCGTAGCATCAGAGGCAAAGGGACTGGCACCATTTTCAGGAGCATGGCCTTGAAACTCAAACTCCCTTAGTCGTAACTCATGTTCCCTTTGTAATCTTTTATCTTCGGCTTCCCTTTCTGCAGCTAATTTCCTCTCTTCCCTTTCTGCAGCCAATCTTCTGTCTTCTCTTTCTGCCTCCAATTTCTTAGCCTCAGCCTCAATCTGCAACCTCTTAGTCTCAGCCTCAGCCTCAAATTGCAACCTCTTAGTCTCAGCCTCTAACTTTCTTTCGGCCTCTTTTTCTAATCTTCTTTCTTCGCGTTCAATAAATTTGTCACATTCCGTGGTGACATAGGCAACCATAACTTGCCCATCTAATCCTAACTCTTTTGCAGTCTGAACAGCAGCAGATCGAAACTTGGCCAGGTCCGCCATTGTCTATCAGGTAAATTTCTACAATGTCTAACCAACAATTTAATCTCTAAATATATCTAATGGACAACACAGGCACCGTGAGCTCAACCTTATTTAATTCCACCCAAGGATACCTTTTAATTCTTATATTCCCTGAAGTGAATTACCCCCAATATTTTTAATAGGGAAAGATTCAAAATCCCAAGAGCGAGACCCCAATATATGTGGTGAAGTGGGATGTTATAAATATTTATAGGGGACTTAGTGTACTGACTGAGATCAGCTGTGAAGGTATCTATATCTATTAAGAGTAGTGTATTATAGATAACCTTACTTGCTACCACATATCTATATATCTCAGTCAGAATTATTCTGGAATAGTGTGATGACTACGTTATGTGTCTAGGGTATGTGTATGATGAAGTGTAAGTCACAACAACAGACAGATAAACAATTTAATTTAATCCACTACTCTTGACAACACTGTGACACTCACATACATATAACACTCTATGAGAATATCTTAAGGAGTCACTGATAACTTTTCAAATAACAATATGTATTCATTTTTGTCATAAAGGTATATGTGTCCTGATTCAAATACAAAGGAACCAGGAATCACAATCAATTTTAATTACAAGTATATGTACAGACTTTATCAATATGAATATTGTAGTGACATATATTATTAAAAATATCCTATGTGTGTCAGTTGTGTAGTAGTAATATGAGGTAATACTGGTTTTGTTTTGTTCAAGCTCTGTTGGTATTTGTCATCATGACTTCAATAGTTTGTCTTTTGGGACTAGTATTGGAGATGTTCTCAGTTCCTGATATTAAGACAATTAAATTCCCCTCTGAATGTTATTTTTATAAAGTCATTTCAAGATGAGGGGGCATAATGTTGAGCTCAGCTGGCCAAATCAGCTTATCTTGCGTGATGGCGGCAGGCAAGGACTCCTCTGCTCGAATTCTCCTCTGGGCTCTGGAGACACCTCACTGATAGCTAAATGGACCAAGGAGTATGCTGTCCGACTCTGGATTCAGCAAAGCTCTGACCAGGTGCTGCTCAGTACCATCAAGACCACGGTCCCACAATTTCATGGAAATAAACACAGATACGTTGATTAGCAATGAATTCTGGCACAATTACTGGCACAAATTCCCATCTGCTTATGTTCCAGGCTTTTATTTAACCCAAATATGAGCTGGCTTCAACGCACTGTTGCTTTATCAAGATTATTTGCACTAGTGGTCTCGAACTAACGCTCCTAAGTGAGTATATCAGCGAGTCTAGCCAATGAGGCCACGTTTCGACAAGTATTTGAAAAAATGTTACCTTCCTATGTCTCCCCTAACAACGAAAGATAGTATTTATAGCCCGACCAATCGTGGTTAGTCTTTCATTTGTACATTCCAGATACTCTGAAACATGAAAACATATTTTTGTCAATGTTGGGGGATGCTTCATGGTGTGTAGTTATCTTGGCTGGTCTATTTTCGGTCGAGATGATTGCACCATGTGCCATCCCCAACTAAAGACATACTTAGACGCATCGCGTAGAATAGGATGATGCGATATACCTAGTGACAAGAGAGTCGACGTGTGGCACTCATGCCTATCAAATGTGTTTCTGAAAAGTATGTGGCTTGGCCGCTAGTATATACTTAGCCATAGTCTGCGTTAAGGCTTCTGAGCCCATAGATAGTGTTTCTAATTAATGTGGGTTTTATCCACCCATCAGTGGAGTGTAAATCTGACCGATGCCATTGTTCGAATTATCGATAAGAAGTGTTTTAGGGACTTGAATGTCCAAAAGAATTTAAACAGTAAGTGAAACAAAATTGATAATATGGCGTGACAAGCCAAACGGAATATAATATAACTTCAGGATTTAAAAAAACTGAGTCTAGCCTTGCTAGAATATTTTCGCAGACATAAATAATATGTAATAGTATAATTGAATAATCTCGATGAGATGGCAGAAAAAGTTATAGACAGTGAGAAGTCTAAGAACTGCAGCTAATGCAGAATGGTCTATGAAGAAACCTAAGAACTAGATCAAGTCTAATAATTAAAATAATAGTGTGAAGTGACAGTGTTTTACTGTGAAGGATTGTTTTTGTAAATAAATATTACCAGTCGTCTGAGACAGAGTTATATTTTTGATGAAGTTTTTTTTCGTCGAAAGTACTGATGAATTACGATCGTTACTTTCTTGACCTTGTCGCTAGTATTGGATATTCAACACTGAACATTATATCAACCAGCACAACCCCTATCTTCACTTGGCACAAGATCGTAAGAAGACGAAAATAATAATAATAATAAAGTTGAACATACAATTATACAACACAAGAACTTTAAAACAATAAAGAATAGATTCTGTAACAAAAATGAGATCGGAAGAAATAACTCAAGTTTATTCAAGGTTGATACTGAACCCGAGTTACCAAAAATCAAGGTAGATCGTTAGAGAACTCAGAGTTCCCAAAGTAGATCCCCTCTATTCCTGGTTTACCGATCCCTGCTCTAAACTTTCATCCATTCTACTTTGCACATGACTACAGGAAGTGGTTAAAAAAACAAACAAACCGACGACCACTACATTGTGAACATACTAAACGTCAGAAGAAACCAAACGAGAAAAATTGACAAAAAATGCAATCAACAGAGACATTCTGGGTTAGAAGATAGTCCTGCATGA
This sequence comes from Oreohelix idahoensis, assembly GCA_024509875.1. Taxonomy (NCBI): domain Eukaryota; kingdom Metazoa; phylum Mollusca; class Gastropoda; order Stylommatophora; family Oreohelicidae; genus Oreohelix; species Oreohelix idahoensis. The sequence goes on along the minus strand of JAMPIV010012335.1, from coordinate 186,918 downwards.
ACAAGGCTTCGTGTCACAAGCACAGACAGCAAAAGATCATCAGCTCGGTTCCTTTACACGTCCAAAAGATTAATCTTTCTTAGGCTTCCTTCACCAAATTTACGTTTGAAACACATACACACTCACAAACTCATGTATGTGCACACAAACTATTTTCGTGTTTACATTCTCCAGACAAACCGCATCGTAAACTGTTCTTATTCATAGCAACTTTACGCACAAAATGGTTCCTTACTTACTTACCTAGTCGTTCCTCTTCTACCGCGAGGTGTAGAAATTTGGAAGAGAGAGCGCCATACTATCCTATCGGCTGTCTTCCTCCTGGCCTGGTTCCAATCTAGTCCTCGGTCCTTCAGAGATTGTCTAATGTTGTCCTCCCAGCGGACTCAAAATAATTGTTTCAATATTTGTAAATAATTTTATGACAGCGTTTGAACTTCAAGCGTGCCCAGTAAAGAGACTAACATTAATATTGTGAAAATTAAAGGCATCGTAAAAGAAGTTGTATTAAAATATTATATCCTAAATAACTACAATTCACGACTTAATACATATGAAAAACAAAACATTGTGACCGTTAAAATATGATTTTTACTATACGTTTGAAGGTTATCAGCTATCTAGGCGAGACCAAGTCATCATTTTCCGGCTACATACTGGACACACCAGACTGCGGTACCATTTATACCAGAGGTATAGAATTGGTGCAACAGGTCTCAGCACCTGTGTCATCAGCTCCATGACAGCCAAACATCTGCCGCAGTCCTGCCCAACACAACAGCAGTGAACGGAGTAGCATATGGCAACAACACACTTCTCTCGATGAAAAACTGTTTGGAGATGTCAGGAACCTTGAGCTGACTACTGCCTTTATAAGAGTTATTAATGTGGAAGCCTGAAGGTGAACGAGGACGAAGAAAACGATCTGCAAGTAGTTCGGCAGATTGTCTGCAGACTTCTTGGAATAGATACATGGATTCTTTCCAGGATCCATGGATTCAAACCTAGGATTCGAGAATCCTATAACCTTTCGATTCCTGGTAAGCCTATCACTCATATTTTCTTTTCTGTTGTCAAGTGCCACCCTTTATGTCCAACGAGTACCTGTCAATTACCTTTATACTTATGTACTTATTTATTTACTATCCACTGGAATAAGGTTTCCTTCATTATTTATTTAAGAATTCATTCATCCGTAACTTCAACCTACCCGTCTGTGATAAACGAGCGCCAAGGCCTTATAGCTCTATATTTTCCTACATCTCTCGAATTTTATTTTCTCCCACATTTGTGCTATTTCATCCCTATTTTGCTATTTCATCGTTTTGATTATTCGCGACCGGTATCTAGAGAACCACATTTGTTCTTTCATCGGTGGTAAAATAAAGTCTTTTGATTAAGTCCCCATACCTGACATCATCGTTTGAAGTCCACATCGCATCGTGATAAATCTGGTGAAAACACATCTAGTCATCCAAATCAGACATCTGGGCATTATACCATTTCTGGGGACTATTGTTATCTTTGTTGCTCGGCCGCTGTCCATACAAGCGACGGGTCACCACATTGGACGCCCAGCTTGGCCAGGTGAAAACGTCTCATGCTGTTTAAACCAACCGGCCTGTAAATCAATAGGCGGCACCACAGAGGGGACATGTTAGCATGCTGGCGACAATGGACAGAGGTAACAAAGAGTGCCGCAAACACACGGAGCGATAGACAATCAGAGAGGAATGTGACAGCACTTTTGCATTGGCCAGCCAATTATCTCAATACCTGTTTGTCAGGCAAGCTATGCAACGAAAGTTGGTCGCGAATTACCCCACCCACTTTTGGACTGACAGGGGACAAGAGCGATCCTGGGAATGAGTGACCAGAGGGTCTCTTAGGTATTGGTTGTATGGGCGGAGTTGTACGTCACCGGTCCAAGGAACCCACATTGGACTTCTAGAGATAAAATACCGCGTAGCTCGCTAGAGAGGGGAGTCGAGTTTTACATTGTGAAGTAGAGAGTAAATCCCTAAAACGCCTAGCCTAAATACACATGTTTATTCAGAGTGGATAATAATTCATTTCTGTGGTGAATTGTGTTCTTAAAGGATTTTGCGAAGGGAAAAGAAGGTTAGTAGATCTTATACAGATTATTAATACATTTTATTATTCTTTGTTTAGTTTAACCTCGCAGCTAAATGTGCGAACGATAGAGTTTCAATTAATTCTTTTCATAACTGGTCAATAAAATCAGAAGATTTTCCTAGAAGATGATAGAAGGTAATTAATAGTTCATACTTCACCTTCATCATCATCACAGTCTCCAATGCGCACACACTCTCATGCACAAGATATTTAACATCATTAGAATCGAACTCAGAAAGACATCAATAAAAAGCAGTAGTATAAATGAAAGTCAACCAGTGATGTTAAGTGTGAAAACTTACGAAGACTTTTGTGTGTCTTCAGTTCATCAGAAGTCTGAGTCTACACGCAACGTGTCTGACGTCTAACTAGAAATAAGTTATCAAAAAACGGACATTTGGCTAGCAGAATTCACCATAGGACATCTTTCATTCCTCAATTAAAAAGGAATATTTTCTCAACCACAATTCAGAAAGTGGACGCAGCATTTTTCGTCACCATTTACTGCTGGCTCACAAGTTCAATACATAGTTATCACAAGTTCAAATCACTCGAAAGCTTATTATCTGAAGTCAAGCTAAAGAGCTCAAGAGTGGAATCTCATATTTATACCAAGTGCAACACACTCTTAAGCGCATTCTATGAAGCAGACTCTAAAGTATATTTTATGAATCACGACTATAATAATAATAGCCCCTTCAGTCATAACTGACTATGGGAATGCGCCCCTGAGGTGACAGCCCTCAACTGCTTATTTTCCTGGTGCTCCTTTCGACGTTTTCTCCTCACCTCTGCTTCTTGTGTGAGCCTCTCTTCGCCCAATCTGAGGTGGTGCCGTAAATAGCATCGCCACTTAGTGCGATCGGCAGCTTCATCCTCCCATGTTGCTGGATCCATGTCCAGTGCCCTCATATCTCTCTTGCACACATCTTTGAACCTCAGCTATGGTCGCCCAACTGTTCTCTTGCCATCTGCTAATTGTCCGTAGAAGATATCTTTTGGGATGCGACCATCTTCCATGCGGCGAACATGGCCAAGCCAGCGAAGTCTGCGCTGTCTAAGCAGCGTATACATACTTTGAAGGCCAGCACGTGACAACACCTCGACATTTGTCACTTTATCTTTCCACGAGATGCCGAGGATGCGGCGTAGACACCGCAAATGGAAGGTATTGAGCCTTCTTTCTTGCTTAGCATAGGTCGTCCAGGTCTCGCTGCCATATAGGAGTGTGCTGGTGACGCAGGCATTATATACCGCAGCTTTGGTCTTCATTGTGAGTTTAGAGTTTCCCCAAACACGCGATGTGAGGCTAGCAAAGGTAGCCGCAGCTTTGCCAATGCGGCTGTCGATTTCTGTATCCAGTGAGAGTTTGTCATTGATGGTAGACCCTAGGTATGTGAAGTGGTGCACCACTGCCAATTCATAGTTATCGATAGTGATAACTGGTGCAGCACCCACATACTGACTCAGCACATTCGTTTTCTTTAGACTTATTGTGAGGCCAAAGTTCCAAAGGTTGTTATTGCCGGGAGTTGTAGTGAGGATAAGCTCTCACTGCAGATAAAATACTTCTATGGCACGCGCCTCAAACAGCCTCTGACAACCAAGTCCAGCTCCCGGCCTTCACGTGTGGCTCAATTTGAGCCCGGCGGAACTGTTTCCACTGACGGGAGAAGGGGCAAAGGCGAGCTACTGGCGCCTTAAAACCAGCAGCTTCGGGCAGATAGGGCTCGTAATCCTTGGTTGGTAGCTTATCTAAGAGAAGGAACTCTGAATTCAAACCACCGCTGCCTTGCGGGAATATCCATTTATGGAATTGGCTTCGGGAGTAAACCCTGAGGATAAATCCGGAGTCGGAGTCCCTAAGGCAGTCTAATGTTGATTCGACATTATTCTGGCAACTCCTGCGACATGGCTGGTACCAAACTGTATCGGCTACTGCCGTTCCTTTGGATCTACCGGCTGTGTGGAGAGGGGGAACATGCTGCATCGGCAACAGCTTGATCTCCATATAACTGTGCCCAAGCTCGCGCCCTGGAGAGGACACTCCAGCTTCACCCTATAGGTGTCGGCAAAACACGGGAAGTAGCAGTTACCGGTTATAAGCATTTTGCCCAGTTGGTGTAGGGCATGGCGCCAGGGGCTACTTCCGACAGTGGGAGAGGTTCTAGGATCTCACTGGACAGCTACCGCCCGCTTCAAGCTGGGCAGCCCCCAGTCAATAAGGTGTTGTCCCGCCACTGTCTGCTTTCCCCATTGGGTGCATGGGGATTAGGGTCAAACCCGAACTGTGGACAGAAAATTTTGCACCAAGCAATTATCGAAAAAATAGAAATAAGCAAACTCTCAGATTGGGATGCTGGAACGTCCGGACTATGTTGACTGGACTATCCGAAAACCTACAGGATGTAAACGATGTAAGGAAGACAGCCATAATTAATGATGAGCTTAAACGACTTCAGGTGGATATAGCTGCACTTCAGGAAACGCGCCTGGCGGGCTCTGGAATGGTGAGCGAGAAGGACTACACATTTTATTGGCAAGGGAAAGATCTTAATAAAGCTAGAGAACACGGAGTAGGTTTTGCGGTCAAAAAATCGCTAACTAACATGGTTGAACCAGGCGAGAATGGATCAGAACGCCTGTTAGCGCTCCGCCTGCAAACTAGCACAGGTCCCATCACCCTTGTCAGTGTGTATGCTCCTACTCTGTACTCTGCCTCAGAAGCTAAAGATGAGTTCTACGAGAATCTAGCAGCAGTAATCAAGAGCATACCTAGGCAAGAACAGCTTGTTCTCCTTGGTGACTTTAACGCTAGAGTGGGTGCCGATAATGTTTCATGGCCTTCATGTCTGGGCAGGTTTGGTATTGGCAAGATGAATGAAAATGGACAACGGCTCTTAGAGTTGTGCGTCCACCATGATCTCTGCGTGACCAACACCTACTTTCAGACAAAACCCCAGCATAAGGTGTCATGGAGACACCCACGATCCAAGCACTGGCACCAACTTGACCTGATTCTCGTCAGAAGGCCACTCCTCAGGTCTGTGCTCTCCACGCGCTCGTACCATAGTGCAGACTGTGACACAGATCACTCCTTGGTTTGCTGCAAAATCAGAGCACAACCAAGAAAACTCTATCGTGTCAGACATGAAGGGAAACCATGCATTGATACCAGCAAGATGTCAGACCCTTTCATGATCGCTCATTTCACTGCGACCTTCAAGAAAGTGCTCAGTAGCCCTCAGCATGGTGATACTATTACAGAGAACTGGGAGCATCTACGGAACACCATTCAAAGTACTGCACTTGCCACCTTTGGTAAGAAAACAGCAAAGTCAAATGACTGGTTTGACGCTTCATCAGAATCACGACTACATACGCAAGATAATGAGTCTACATATCACTAACATTTCGTGAAGATATCCAGTCTGGCCAGTACCCTCGGGAGATTAGACAACAGACTTTTTGTTTCATATGACAGCTATTAACTGTTGATCAACACTACAGAGATATACTCAAACAGGGAAGGAATATATATATATATATATATATATATATATATATATATATATATATATATATATATATATATATATATATATATATATATATATATATTCCTTCACTGTTTGAGTATATCTCTGTAGTGTTGATCAACAGTTAATAGCTGTCATATGAACAAAAGGTCTGTTGTCTAATCTCCCGAGGGTACTGGCCAGACTGGATATCTTCACGAAATGTTAGTGATATGTAGACTCATAATCTTGCGTATGTAGTCGTGATTCTGATGAAGCGTCAAACCAGTCATTTGACTTTGCTGTTTTCTTACCAAAGGTGGCAAGTGCAGTACTTTGAATGGTGTTCCGTAGATGCTCCCAGTTCTCTGTAATAGTATCACCATGCTGAGGGCTACTGAGCACTTTCTTGAAGGTCGCAGTGAAATGAGCGATCATGAAAGGGTCTGACATCTTGCTGGTATCAATGCGTGGTTTCCCTTCATATATATATATATATATATATATATATATATCTATATATATATATATATATATATATATATATATATATATATATATATATATATCGTCAACGTTCTCAGTACGACAACAGTTTTCATCAGAACGTCCTCGGCTTAGAGATACCCCACTCGACATAACGTATGACAACTTGGGACATTTTATGCATACATGTGAATCATCGTATCCATGAGAAGCATTTAGAACCCATGGGCTGTGTAGATTACTCACCATTTTGGTAACACGTATCATATCACATCATCATCATTTCGCTTTACACCAGTTCATTCTTAATTAACTACTACTTAATTAACTGCAATTTTAATATCTCATCTGTGTTTTTTATGTGAATCGTCTTTTACCACCATCACGTTCTAACCATTACTAACCCTATATGTGTGGATATTTAATTAATAAACCCAACAATCGTTTGATCATTATCTAGTTTGTTAATGTATCACTCGTGCTGTCGGTGTTACATATTCACATATAGGAACATTTCTCTACTCAGATGAGGTTGGGGGCTTTTTCTGTTACGAGATCTAAGGGCAGAATCTTGGGAGCCGCGCTGGTGTACTGGTTACAACGTTGTACTGGCGATCAGGTTTTCAAGGTTCAAGCCCGGGCGCCGGCGCTTGAAGGAGTGTCAACGACCGGGATTTTGACTGAATAATCTGAACGGCTCCTGAGATAAACCCTCTGTGGATGGGAAGGAGCGAAGCTCCTGACCGGGTTTGAAGGAAAGTCCTCAAGTTCCCCAGTCTCGCAATGACATGTCATTGGGCCGAAGGGCTGAAAGCCCAAGTGCCGCTGGTTAAGAAGAAAAAAAAAAGGGGGGGGGGGCAGACGCTAAGGTCGTGGGGAAACAGAACTCTTTCCATAATTAATTAGGAAACACTGTCCAGTGGAAAGTATTCGCATTCCCGTCTTCTTGTCCCTATCTCGAATAGGTCTTTATTCTTTCTTAACGAGCCAATTTCTAGAGACCTTCCACCTAATATCTCATAGGCTATTCCTGGCAAAAACTACTGTCGTAGTTGCCCCAATACGCACCACACCACACCGTCTATTCTTTGTTATTCGTCTTCCCCTACACATTACTGGACACAAGTATTTCGGCCTTTATTTGGTCTATACTTGCTGATAGGAAAGCTATATTAGTGATTGCCTCTTTAAAACTGTCTGGGTCGTCCACGGGTCCTATTCCATAGTTGTGTGAGTGTCACGAGAATGACCTCAGCCAATAATGCACTTTTTTGGGGGGGTGCAAAATTGGCTCAGCGTCCATTCACGATGTACTGTCACAGCAAGGCGATGGCGCCGTCTGGTTAGTCCTAGGTTCGATTCCCGGTAAGCCTATCACTCATATTTTCTTTTCTGTTGTCTAGTGCCAACCTTTTTGTCCAACGAGTACCTGTTAATTACCAACAGTATTATCCACAGATCAAAGCTTCAGCGGACGTTTCGTTTGTTTTATTTACAATTACGAAAAACGAAATTCTGCAACAGAAATATTATCTACAGATTAATAAAACGTCTTAAACCAAGTTTCCCACTGTTCTCGGCACACGTCATTAGAAAAAAATGCAATGTTTAAAAATATTTCACGAACAGGGTTATAATTCCGCATAAGAAACTTTAAAACCAATTGCTAATAAGCCACACCCCTGATCGAATGAATATATTCAACTAAATCAGTAACTTCGTGTTGCCCATTATTCCCTCAGTTATATATAATGATTTACGATACTAACGGTGAGAGAATAAAACAGGATTCAGAAACTAAAGACTTGCTTACATCAGGTACGGGCGAAAAGCAATCAATGGCATAATCAGATGACACAGTGTTTTGTCCTTTCTATTATTCATGAATACAAAATGATAAGATCTTCACAGTATTTGGTAAACTTCGTGGGTCAAGAAACAACTTAAATCATGTATAATGGGAATAAGGAAATCGAAAAAGAAATGTTCGCCAGGCGGCCCGCCCAACCAACAAATCAACTATCTATTTGTTGGCTTCAAATTTATATTTAACCGCTTTTCCCCGTCTCTCCTTCTCTCCCTCGTCGTGGGTTTCTGCCTGATTACCAGCAACGCATCTATTCATCCCAGTCTGTCTGACTGTGTGTTCTATTTCTGAGCCGGCAAACAGCCTCTTGGCCAGCACTTGTACAATTTCAGCCGACAAAATTGTTCAAGACGAAGCCCGTGTATTCTCAGCCTGGGTGCCGAGTAGTCGGGAGCTACAATTGACAGCTATCTTTTGTTGGTAGTAAGTACATCTTGCTAGGATTTCTTCGATACAAAAACATGGTTGCTTTAATGTCACTTTCCCCAAATACAAGACCGCAAAGTCTGTTATATCTGGACGCGCGCTAATATAACCGACGAACCTTGTATCTATGATGAACGGAGCGCGCCTCGCCAAAACTCCTGTTTAAGAAACAAACAGCATTAGTTGTCATATAGTTCTGGGGGTCTCTCAGAAGAAAAAGAAAGAAGTCTCGCTGCTTCCTCAGGCATGGCATAAAAAAGCGACTGGTGTGAAGTTCTGCATGGGCTGCGCTGCCAACCTTATCTTCTTCTTTGTTCCTTGTCCACTGACCAACAAAGCCTGGTGGCGTCTTGTAGGGCAGCAAGAAACTGTTTCCACCTTGCTCGGTCGACAGCCATCCTTTGTGTGGTGTCCCAGCTCTGGTTCATGCTTAGCATCTCTGCTTCCACAGCTCTCCGCCAGGTAATATTTGACCGTCCTTGTTTTCGCTTTCATTCTGGAGTCCATAGCATGGCAGTTCTGGTGATGGTGTCAGGGTATCTTATGAGGATGTGGCCAACCCAATTCCAGCGTCTACCCGCTATGATGATGCGTATGTCCTCGGTGGCTCCGAGTTAGCACTCCTTGGCTGGTGATGGAATTTTTCTTTGGCAGGTGGTGTGGAAAGAGGACACTTTGGACATTTCCTTTTCTGTTACTCTCCAGGATTATGCACTGTACAGATATTACGCAGTAATTTCTGGCACCCTTATAATGTAAAATACGTCTACTATAGAATCCACCACTGCAATAGCAGGGTTCCCGCAACGTAACCAGCGGTAATGGCAACTTCGTGCCCCGTAAGGAACAAGGACAAATGAAGAACAATAAATTGGGTACTTGTGTGATATTTCACCGCTAAAATAAAATTTTCCAAATTTATTACCAAAACTGACAACCGTACTCTTTCCTTACAATTTTTTCTTTTTTTTTTCCGCCTGCGCGGCTTTTTTTTTCCCCCCGACTGCGCGGGATTAGTCCATTTAACAGGTAGGGGTTGTGGGTTAGTATTATTATGTATTTATTTTTTTTAATGTAAAATTTTTGCCTCGTCTTGGCGGGGCGCGTCCCGTTCAACCTAGTCATCATCATCATCATCAGCTTTCAAGTCCCTAAGGAGCATTTGCTTTATACCAAGTCTTCCTGTCCTGTGCCATCAGCTCAAGGTCGTTCCATGATTTCTTTATCCTCTTCTTGTCTGTCATCAGTTCTCTTCTCCGTGTATTCCTTGGTCTTCCTCTGCCTCTCTTACCCTGGGGGTTCCAGACCAAGGACTGCTTGGTAAAGCTATAAGCAAGTTTGCTCAGTGTGTATCCTATCCATCTTCAGCGTCTTCTTCTCATGTCTCGTTCTTCTGGCACTTGCCTGGTTCGTGTCATCAGTTGCACATTAGTGATCTTGTCATACCACTACAATCCTTCTATTTTAGACAAGCAACCATTTATGAGGGCGTCCGTGGTTTCAGCGCAGGCTTCTCTCGACAAAGGTAGTGGGCTGGAGACATGGTGGCGTCACGCTACAATCTACCCAGCTGTAAGTGGATGGATACCTGACTCTGCTCTGAAAGGTAAAGGCAGCCAGGAGGGGAGCTGGTTATAGCACTACTCTGAGATCATCCAGGTCTGTATTATTTTGGCTTTTCAATGCCGCAATTACTGACTGTGCATCAGAAAAGAAAGCAACCCTTCTCTCTGCGCTTTCTTCTGTCAATATAACCTCTGCTAGTTTTCAGGGCCTCTGCCTCTGCTCTGAAGTTGTTGGAGAATCGTCCTGTCGCCACTGACAGCATTTTTTCTGCACCAGTGCTTAAGGTCAGAAAGACGCCCCCACCTCCATTTTCTGTTGCATTTGTTTCTGATCCATCTGTGTATGCATGGGTCCAGTTGTTGCGGGGATAAGCTGTGTAAAAGTGCTTTTGTCGCATCTGCCCAAGCCGACCATTTCACAAAGGGCAAATGGGACTTATTATGACTACCGCCAGCACATAATGCAGTAGAAAGGAGACCCCACCGGTAGGTAGAAGCAGAAAAGAAGGTGTACAGACTTTCAACAAAAATCCAAAGAAAATGACTGCTTCTGTCCGCAAACAGTTAAGATAAAAGTAATAAAGAGTCACACTAAGTCACCCTGTTATGCTCTTTCTCTCACAATTTCGTGACATCAAATGAAAAGGCGCTAAAGATGGCATACATCACAAGATCATTGGTTTAACGCTCGTATTAGAAGATGACCAAAAAATGATGTACATATTTATTGGCGCGGGGCCCTAAAAGCGCGGGACTCGTAGCAAATGCTACTTTTGCTACTACGTTAATCCGGCTCTGATTAGGTAAATATTTGACAAGGATCAGTGCATAGTGAGGGAGGGGGAACCAACTTCCCACCCAGCCCTCTCCACCCAGCCCTCCACACCCAGCGGTGAGGTTTTTTTTTAAAGTTTTGTCTCGTTTCGGCGAGGCGCGTCCCGTTCAATCTAGTCGGTTATATTAGGGCGCATGTCCAAATATAAAAGACCCTTAAGTCTAGGGAATTGCTAGTCATCGTAATCATCATCATCATCAGCTTTCAAGTCCCTATCAGAGTCAGGTACCCATTTACAGCTGGTTAGACTGATGCGTGACACCTGTTCCCTTTCTCGCTGCCGTTGCCTTCTCTAACTCAAGATCAGAGTCAGGCACCCTTTTACAGCTGGTTTGACTGATGCGTGACACATGTTCCCTTTCTCGCTGCCGTTGCCTTCTCTAACTCAAGATCAGAGGCAGGTACCCTTTTACAGCTGGTTAGACTGATGCGTGACACCTGTTCCCTTTCTCACTGCCGTTGCCTTCTCTAACTCAGAATCAGAGTAAGGTACCCATTTACAGCTGTTATGGAGTGTTAGAGACTTCACCATACTAGGTCCAGCATCGAGAGATGGGGTCTACCTAGCTATAAATGGGTACTTAACTTTGAGTTAGGGAAGGAAAAGACAGCGAGGAAGGAAACTGGTCTCCCCACCTCTCGATGCTGGACCTAGTATGGTGAAGTCTCTAACACTCCATAACCAGCTGTAAATGGGTACCTGACTCTGATCCTGAGTTAGAGAAGGCAACGGCAGCGAGGAAGGGAACATGTGTCACGCATCAGTCAAACCAGCTGTAAAAGGGTGCCTGACTCTGATCTTGAGTTAGAGAAGGCAACGGCAGCGATTTCCCTTGTTTCCTTTGTACCGTTAACTTGTAGAACTGATTCAATTCCGTTCTATTGGTTTATAAACTTTTTTTTTAAAATACGGGGGGGGGGGGGGGGGGGGGGGGGGGGGGGGGGGGGGGGGGGGGGGGGGGGGGGGGCGGGTCTGTCGTAAGCGTGTCAACTATGAATGCAAGAGAAACGCTTTTTTTTTTTTAACTTGCCTCCCAAATCACAATGTGAAATCAACATTTTTCAGTCAAGAAAAAGTACGGTTCTCAGTTTTGGTAATAAATTTCCAGAATTTGATTTAACCGGTGAATAAACGCACAAGAACCGGCACACCTGTTCCCAAAAATGCCGTACTGAAGTCGGATGTGTCGACCGAAAGGCGCAAATATCGCAGCTTGGCTGTAACCGGACACAACGCAACCAAATTCTTTTCAGGACGAACGAGGAAGAAGAAGAAGAATCATAGAGGTAAACAGCTGTGTATATGTTCTAATTTCTGTACCCTTACAGGGATGTATAAAAGTTGTACTTTCATTGCGCCAACAGCCCCATCTCACAAATGTGTAACTGATGACAAGAACTACACAGGTACCAGAAGAATAAGAGGCGAGAAGAAAATACTGGTGTTGGACTGACATCGTTACAAGGCAGCCCTTGTTCTGGAATGTTCCAGGGAAAGAGAAACAGGGGAGACCAAAAAAAAAAAAACAACAACAAGGAGAACAGACTTAGATGCAGACATGAAAGGGATAAAATAGATATTGAGAGGATGGCACATTGTAAGATGACCTGGCACGCACTCTTTGAAGGCCAGTGCTCCTTGGGGGGCTTGAGGGGTAATGATGATGATGCTGCAGGATTAGATAGTCCAGATGATGACAGTTTGTAATGATGATGATGCTGCATAATTAGATAGTCCAGATGATGACAGTTTGTAATGATGATGATGCTGCAGGATTAGATAGTCCAGATGATGACAGTTTTTAATGATGATGATGCTCCATAATTAGATAGTCCAGATGATGACAGTTTTTAATGATGATGATGCTGCAGGATTAGATAGTCCAGATGATGACAGTTTGTAATGATGATGATGCTGCATAATTAGATAGTCCAGATGATGACAGTTTTTAATGATGATGATGCTGCAGGATTAGATAGTCCAGATGATGACAGTTTGTAATGATGATGATGCTGCATAATTAGATAGTCCAGATGATGACAGTTTTTAATGATGATGATGCTGCAGGATTAGATAGTCCAGATGATGACAGTTTGTAATGATGATGATGCTGCAAAATTAGATAGTCCAGATGATGACAGTTTGTAATGATGATGCTGCTGCAAAATTAGATAGTCCAGATGATGACAGTTTGTAATGATGATGATGCTGCAAAATTAGATAGTCCAGATGATGACAGTTTGTAATGATGATGATGCTGCAGGATTAGATAGTCCAGATGATGACAGTTTGTAATGATGATGATGCTGCAAAATTAGATAGTCCAGATGATGACAGTTTGTAATAATGATGATGCTGCAAAATTAGATAGTCCAGATGATGACAGTTTGTAATAATGATGATGCTGCAGGATTAGATAGTCCAGATGATGACAGTTTGTAATGATGATGATGCTGCAAAATTAGATAGTCCAGATGATGACAGTTTGTAATGATGATGATGCTGCAAAATTAGATAGTCCAGATGATGACAGTTTGTAATAATGATGATGCTGCAAAATTAGATAGTCCAGATGATGACAGTTTGTAATAATGATGATGCTGCAAAATTAGATAGTCCAGATGATGACAGTTTGTAATGATGATGATGCTGCAAAATTAGATAGTCCAGATGATGACAGTTTGTAATAATGATGATGCTGCAGGATTAGATAGTCCAGATGATGACAGTTTGGAATGATGATGATGCTGCAGGATTAGATAGGCCAGATGATGACAGTTTGTAATGATGATGATGCTGCAGGATTAGATAGTCCAGATGATGACAGTTTGTAATAATGATGATGCTGCAAAATTAGATAGTCCAGATGAAGATAGTCCAGATGATGACAGTTTGTAATGATGATGATGCTGCAAAATTAGATAGTCCAGATGATGACAGTTTGTAATAATGATGATGCTGCAAAATTAGATAGTCCAGATGATGACAGTTTGTAATAATGATGATGCTGCAGTTTGTAATAATGATGATGCTGCAAAATTAGATAGTCCAGATGATGACAGTTTGTAATAATGATGATGCTGCAAAATTACACAGTCCAGATGATGACAGTTTGTAATAATGATGATGCTGCAACATTACATAGTCCAGATGATGATAGTTTGTAATGATGATGATGCTGCAAAATTAGATAGTCCAGATGATGACAGTTTGTAATGATGATGATGCTGCAGCACTAGATAGTCCAGATGATGACAGTTTGTAATGATGATGATGCTGCAAAATTAGATAGTCCAGATGATGACAGTTTGTAATAATGATTATGCTGCAAAATTAGATAGTCCAGAATGACAGTTTGTAATAATGATGATGCTGCAAAATTACATAGTCCAGATGATGGACAGTTTGTAATAATGATGATGCTGCAACATTAGATAGTCCAGATGATGACAGTTTGTAATAATGATGATGCTGGAACATTAGATAGTCCAGATGATGACAGTTTGTAATAATGATGATGCTGCAGCATTAGATAGTCCAGATGATGACAGTTTGTAATAATGATAATGCTGCAACATTAGATAGTTGTAGCGAAATTGTTAACACTTGCTTGGTTGGAGCGCGACACACGCCCACGCGACACCCACACACACAGTGCAAGGTCGGCTCGGCGGGTCTTTCTTTGAAGTTTAAGGACGGGAAATGTGAATTACGGTTGAAGCCAGACAATATTACTAAAGAATGACGAAATAGCTATATAGAAATGTATGGCGGACTTTAAAAGTATGCATTTACTGAAAATTAAATTATTAACTACCGGAGAACGCCCGGTTGGAATAATATTAAATAAATATATCTCAACAAAGGAGATAGACTAGGAATTATATCTAAAAGGATATTATTCAAATATAAATAGTTTTAAAGATAATTAATATTTTTCACCTTCATCACAATTGCTAAAAGTTAGCTAATAATCTTTAAAAATTTATTACACTAACAAGCCTCAACGGATTTGGATAAAACTTATATGGAATGAAAGCCTCATATGGGGAAAAGGGAATGATACATAGGAAGGACGGAAGAATATAAGTGTGTAGTGAACAGAAGAGAAAAACAAGTACAGGAAAAACACAGATTGCTTCAAATCGCCTCAAATCAGGAGATGAAACTAAAATCTTTTTGGGAATTTAGGAGGTGCTTTCTCGGACGGGCGAGAGACTGAAATATAAGGACAGAGCGGCGCATTGGAAATCACACACACCAAATCCAGAAGCCAGAGTGAGAAACTGGAAGACAGCATCTGCAAGAAAAGTTCTATTTTCACGCTGCATGCAGGGCAGATTAAATTAAGCCAATACAGTCTCACCGTGAGCTTATTAATCCTAAGAGGGTTTTTATGATCAATGTTTATGATCATTCCTGATCGAGAAACTAAAGACTTGAAGAAGTTGATCCAGCTCACTGAAGCCTAGAGGTCAACCACTCTTCAACACCTTAGTCCCCCGTAGTTATAGGGCGGGCTGAAGGAAAGTCTTCTGTACTCCAGTGTGTCAGAGGAACCTCGAGCAGACGTGGCTAAAGTTGAGTTTATGTGTATCCATCCAACAAATCCTGTGAGCAGTTTCTAAAACGACTGTTTAATGATGACAACTAGATGGCAAGAGATAATGTGACAAACTTGTTTTATAAGTTCAGTGGAAGATAAATCCAAGACTTTTTAGCTTGTTTATTTGATTTGTAACTGTAAATAATCATACATTTTACCATCTTACAACAACCATTTCTCATTACAAGAATATATAGATGTACATAATAAATTGGATAATTGTACTCATTTGACTTGTTAAATTTTTAAGTGTTAAAATTTTGAGTTACCTTTTCAAATTTAATTATATTATCACATAGGGTTACTATAGCGAAAGTAGCATCTTATACTTCTGAAGCCTAAATCTATTGTCCAGCTCAGAGTATTCACAGCTGTAACTCACTTGTGATACCAGTGTACTTCTCGGGCACTGGAACTTCATACTTTCTGGAGAGAGATTCTACTTCTGCTCTACCACTATTATCATAATAGGAAAACCTTTCGCTACAATAGTCCAGATGATGAAAGTTTGTAATAATGATGATGCTGCAACATTAGATAGTCCAGATGATGACAATTTGTAATAATGATGATGCTGCAACATTAGATAGTCCAGATGATGACAATTTGTAATAATGATGATGCTGCAACATTAGATAGTCCAGATGATGACAATTTGTAATAATGATGATGCTGCAACATTAGATAGTCCAGATGATGATAGTTTATAATAATGATGATGCTGCAACATTAGATAGTCCAGATGATGACAATTTGTAATAATTATGATGCTGCAACATTAGATAGTCCAGATGATGACAATTTGTAATAATGATGATGCTGCAACATTAGATAGTCCAGATGATGACAATTTGTAATAATTATGATGCTGCAACATTAGATAGTCCAGATGATGATAGTTTGTAATAATGATGATGCTGCAACATTAGATAGTCCAGATGATGACAGTTTATAATAATGATGATGCTGCAGCATTAGATAGTCCAGAAGATGACAGTTTATAATAATGATGATGCTGCAGCATTAGATAGTCCAGACGATGACAGTTTGTAATAATTATGATGCTGCAGCATTAGATAGTCCAGATAATGAAAGTTTGTAATGATGATGACGCTGCAGCATTAGATAGTCCAGATGATGACAGTTTGTAATGATGATGATGATGATGCTGTATTAGATAGTCCAGAAGATAACAGTTTGTAATGATGATGCTGTAGCATTAGACAGTCCAGAAGATGACAGTTTGTAATGATGATGCTGCAGCATTAGATAGTCCAGATAATGAAAGTTTGTAATGATGATGATGATGCTGCAGCATTAGATAGTCCAGATGATGACAGTTTATAATAATGATGATGCTGCAGCATTATATAGTCCAGAAGATGACAGTTTGTAATGATGATGCTGCAGCATTAGATAGTCCTGATGATGACAGTTTGTAATGATCATGATGCTGCAGCATTAGATAGTCCAGAAGATAACAGTTTGTAATGATGCGGCGTTGCCTGTGGCCCACACCAAATCACACACGTTACTATAATCCTTGGATATTTTAATACCAAAATAGGAAAGTGGGAAAATAATATATCGTCGTCATCTTGATATTTTACTGCGTAGTT
Organism: Oreohelix idahoensis; assembly: GCA_024509875.1. Taxonomy (NCBI): domain Eukaryota; kingdom Metazoa; phylum Mollusca; class Gastropoda; order Stylommatophora; family Oreohelicidae; genus Oreohelix; species Oreohelix idahoensis. The sequence goes on along the minus strand of JAMPIV010012335.1, from coordinate 169,859 downwards.
TTTAAACCATTACCAAAGTGTTTGTTCATTTGTCGCTCTTAAAGCCCACGCGACTGATTTATTTTTCGCTTCTTAAGCAGTACAAGTCCGCACTTCAACCGACTTCCCTTTCAGCTGCCCAGCGTCGTAGCACTTTATAGGTTCTTGCACTGGTTTCTTTGAAATATGTCTCACGTGATGAGGTTGCTAGGGTACGCCCAAACACGTCAGCGTAGTCTCTTCTGACGTCATTCTTGTGCATAGCTTGGAAAGACCTGGGATCGTACATCAAGCTTTGTGCTACGCCATTTCTTTTAAGTAACGAAGAAATATATCCTTTACGATTTCTCATCATCATTATCCTCTCCTCCTCTCTTCTCCCCCCCCCCCCCCCCATATGGCATAAATCTAACACTGCAGATTCTTCCCCCCCCCCCCCCCCCCCTTTTTTTTTAAAAGTAGCCTACGATAAAGAACAAATTCTTGGCGGGGTGATTTCTATAGCAGTTTATTTATTTTTTTTTTAATGATGCGCTTCCAGCGTTATGCACACCCGCATATCATTGACCTTTTACGACTGCCCGAAGGGGCAGTAATCCTATTCATTTTTTTAATCCTCACCGAATCCCAGGAATCCAGAACAAGGACTGGACTGTAATGCTATCAACAAAATTTCCTTGGTGTGTGTCCTATCCATCGACGGGTAAAGAAAACGTGTTCATCTAATGCGGCTTGTAGTCCCTGATTCTGCTGTCACTGTTCAGTTTTCTTTTATTCGTTGAATATATGAACATTCAAGATGCCAAATCTGGAGTTTTCCAAGAAGTAAGAAAGGTGCGTCCGCAGCCCAAACTTCTTTCAGCTTTCTCTGGCTTGCGTCATAAAGCCTCAGTACCAGAGGACCTTCTTCTGTCTGTTGAATGTTGAATTATTTTCTCTAATTGACTTGCCCATATTGTTGTTGAAGTATTTCCCCAGCATGGGTAGCCGGCCTGTCGTGGAATATTCTAATCCACATATATAAATTATCAAGTAAATATAAAGCCTAATAAATACATATAATAAATAAAGGAAGAAGAATGGTAAAGAACAGTGCTGTCACAATGAATGTACTCGAAATCCCCTTGTTTTCTACTGCGTATGCAAATTGTAACGTTTCACGTTGATATTAAAGGCCTTCTGCAACATACACGCGTTTCCCAAACACACAATAAAATGTGCTGCCTTTCTAAGAAAAACCTTGAAATATGCAAGTTGACCTAAATTTTAAATTCCATTCATGTCTTTTTTCTACACTATGTTACCAAGATCAAAAGACAGATGGACAAAAGGATAGCGAGAAGGGAGAGGCAGAAAGCCGAACACTAAACACGCTTCGCGCGATACACAAATGCTGCCATCACGCGTGTAAGACTACAAGCACTAACTTTTTCGGACGGACAGTGATAAATTCACTACCCTTCCCAGAGTTAGGTTTTAAAATCATAAAAAAACGCTTATTAGGAAAGATAACATTATATGGGTTTACGTTTGAAAACATTACAGTACCCAGACAGCACATCTTCGAAACAGGAGGTAGAAGGAATTGCATATTTTGAACGCAGCCACGTAGCTCTTTTAAATTTGGATATTTGGGTTCCTTAGGGCTTGCTGACAAAGAATATGTAAAACGTTACGCAAATAGTCCAGGAATTAATAAATTATAACCAAAATAAAAATAGTGGGGATGCCTGACAGCATGGAATCATTTCTGCTCATAAAATTTTTTTATAACGTGTTTGAAAAAAAATCTTACGTTACAGAATTAGCCTACCATGTAAACTCCAAATTGATTGGAGCGCAACAAATGAAAGACTAACCACGATTGGTCGGGCTATAAATACTATCTTTCGTTGTTAGGGGAGACGTGAAAAGGTAACATTTTTTCAAACACTTGTCGAAACGTGGCCTCATTGGCTAGACTCGCTGATATACTCACTTAGGAGCGTTAGTTCGAGACCACTAGTGCAAATAATCTTGATAAAGCAACAGTGCGTTGAAGCCAGCTCATATTTGTGTTAAATAAAAGCCTGGAACATAAGCAGATGGGAATTTGTGCCAGTAATTGTGCCAGAATTCATTGCTAATCAACGTATCTGTGTTTATTTCCATGAAATTGTGGTAAGCTTGAACCATTCAGTATCTTTTAATGAAAATTGAATGTAAATTGTTAATTTATGCCTGTATATATATATGTGTAGTTCAGTGGCAAACAGGAGATAAAGCCTATAATGCTCCAGCCTGAACAGAGGGTGTCGGAGGGAAGTAAAACGGCATGGAATGGCCAAATAGTACACTGACACCTGGATGATTGATTAGACAGAAATAATGCTGGAAGTGCAGAGGCGTAGTGACCATTAAGGAGGGTAATGCTGGTATAAAGTATTTCAGATGAAGCTGACAGTTGGCCTAACGCTCTGAACTCAATGTTTGTGTTGTATTGTGCTCAGTGTAGAACTAGAGTATCAATTAGTTATGAAGTAGAAGGTACATCCTTCTTGTTTACAGGGACCGTGGTCTTGATGGTACTGAGCAGCACCTGGTCAGAGCTTTGCTGAATCCAGAGTCGGACAGCATACTCCTTGGTCCATTTAGCTTTCAGTGAGGTGTCTCCAGAGCCCAGAGGAGAATTCGAGCAGAGGAGTCCTTCCCTGCCGCCATCACGCAAGATAAGCTGATTTGGCCAGCTGAGCTCAACATTATGTCCCCTCATCTTGAAATGACTTTGTAAAAATAACATTCAGAGGGGAATTTAATTGTCTTAATATCAGGAACTGAGAACATCTCCAATACTAGTCCCAAAAGACAAACTATTGAAGTCATGATGACAAATACCAACAGAGCTTGAACAAAACAAAACCAGTATTACCTCATATTACCACTACACAACTGACACACATAGGATATTTTTAATAATATATGTCACTACAATATTCATATTGATAAAGTCTGTACATATACTTGTAATTAAAATTGATTGTGATTCCTGGTTCCTTTGTATTTGAATCAGGACACATATACCTTTATGATAACCATGAATACATATTGTTATTTGAAAAGTTATCAGTGACTCCTTAAGATATTCTCATAGAGTGTTATATGTATGTGAGTGTCACAGTGTTGTCAAGAGTAGTGGATTAAATTAAATTGTTTATCTGTCTGTTGTTGTGACTTACACTTCATCATACACATACCCTAGACACATAACGTAGTCATCACACTATTCCAGAATAATTCTGACTGAGATATATAGATATGTGGTAGCAAGTAAGGTTATCTATAATACACTACTCTTAATAGATATAGATACCTTCACAGCTGATCTCAGTCAGTACACTAAGTCCCCTATAAAATATTTATAACATCCCACTTCACCACATATATTGGGGTCTCGCTCTTGGGATTTTGAATCTTTCCCTATTAAAAATATTGGGGGTAATTCACTTCAGGGAATATAAGAATTAAAAGGTATCCTTGGGTGGAATTAAATAAGGTTGAGCTCACGGTGCCTGTGTTGTCCATTAGATATATTTAGAGATTAAATTGTTGGTTAGACATTGTAGAAATTTACCTGATAGACAATGGCGGACCTGGCCAAGTTTCGATCTGCTGCTGTACAGACTGCAAAAGAGTTAGGATTAGATGGGCAAGTTATGGTTGCCTATGTCACTACGGAATGTGACAAATTTATTGAACGCGAAGAAAGAAGGTTTGAAGCCGAAAGAAAGTTAGAGGCTGAAAGGGAAATTAAGAGGTTGCAGATTGAGGCTGAGGCTAAGAAATTGCAAGATTGAGAGGCTAAGAAATTGAAGACAAAAGATTAGCTACAGAAAGAGAAGCCAAGGAAAGAAGACAGGCTGCAGAAAGAGAAGAGAAGAAACTAGCTGCAGAAAGAGAAGAGAAGAAATTAGCTGTAGAAAGAGAAGAGAAGAAATTAGCTGCAGAAAGAGAAGAGAAGAAATTAGCTGCAGAAAGGGAAGAGAGGAAATTAGCTGCAGAAAGGGAAGCAGAAAAGGAGGAGAAGAGATTACAAAGGGAACATGAGTTAAGACTAAGGGAGTTTGAGTTTCAAGGCCATGCTCCTGAAAATGGTGCCAGTCCCTTTGCCTCTGATGCCACTGCTAGCCAAGGAGCCTCAACCTCAGCTATGAATTTTCATTTAGATCATTTTGTTGAGAAAGACGATGATATTGAGAGCTATATAAATAGGTATGAGCTATTAGCTACCACGTATGGGTTAGAGAGAGAAAGGTGGAGCTTAAAGTTATCTCAGGGACTTCGTGGGGCAGCTTATGAAGTTTTTGCAAAAATGAGCAGAGGTGATCAGGAAAATTATGACATGCTAAAGCAGGCTCTTTTGTTAAGGTATGAAAAGAATGCAGAATTTTATAGGAAAAAATTTAGGAATGCTAAACTACTGTCAGGTGAAACCTATCACCAGTTCTCTGCACGAATAGAGACATACTTGGAGAAATGGACTTCTCTGGGGAAAACCCAAGATCTTAAGGAAATGGTCCTTATAGAGCAATTAAGAGAGTCCATGGCTCCAGACCTGAGAAAGTTTCTCATGGAACATGGTGCAGAGAGGCTGGGTGAGTTGCTAAATGTTGCTGAAAGGTATCAAGCAGCTCAAGCAGAGGTAACAGGTAATAAAAAGAAACAAGTGGATAACTTTAGGGCACCACAGAACTTTAATAAATTTGATCCTAGGGATCAAAATAAAGGTAAGCACCAATTTGATAGGCCACGGTATGACAATAAAAATAAATTCCCACAATTCGATGAAAGGAAATATAATGAAAGAAAATCTTTCAACCAAGGAAAAAGGTGGTGTAAGAATTGTCAGATGGACAATCATGACACTGACCGTTGCAGAAGGAAACCTGTGTATATGGCAACCCTTCAGGTCAGGTCGACCTCAAGACAGGAGGAGGATATTATGTTAGATACCACTCCAGAAGAGATGAGGAAGGCACAGGCTGGGGATAAAACACTCAAGCCTTGTTTCAGAAAATTGTCAACTTGTCATACAACTCCAGGCAAGGGAGATTTTTACATGAAAAACAAGTTGATGTATAGGAAGACTGGAGCTAGATCCAAAGGTCAAGGACAGCTGGTTCTTCCAAAAAGATATAGGGCAGACTTAATAAGGAGCCTACATGTGAAACCAGATGGGGACCATGAGAAAATAGGTACCATCATTCAAAAGGTGGCTCACAATTATTATTGGCCCAAAGCAAGATGGGACATTGAGAATTTTGTAGAAAGGTGTAGCATAGCACATGAGGGAACACCCACAAGTGGGAACATGGATCAGGACCTGGACACGCCACGGGGAAAAATTAGGCCTGATAATAAAAAGAAAAATAGATTTGATAAAGTGGACCAAATGGAATGGGAAGCCCCTTTTCACGGACAAGCTTCACTTAACTGTTTTACAATGGCCACTATGCGGAGAGTGCAAAAAGATGTCTTACCCCAGGATAAGCCGAAAATCCCTCAATCGGACTTAAACAAACTGGAGGAAGAGGATGTAGAGAGGAAATCTCTCATCAAGAATTTTAAGAGGGGAGAAAGCCCCAAAAGAAAAATTGGTAGCGGTCGTTTTGTGAATGATAATTCTGGGAGGAAAAATCATCACTATAAAGCTTCGAGTGGAAGAGACCATACCGGTGCATGGACAAATAGGTCCACACAATTAAAGGTCCATATGTAGCTATGTTAAGAACGTGGACTGATGAAAAGGCAGAGGAAAACATTACATCTTCATACCAATATGTGAATGAGCTGACCACTCGGTTAAAAACTGGCTGGAAACTTGCCAATGAAAATTTGAAACAAGCCAGGAAGAAACATGCTGCCTATTATAACAGGAAGGCGAAGGACAGAAATTTGGCTGTGGGAGAGAAAGTACTGCTTCTTTTGCCTGGGAGTCAGAATAAGTTACAAATTGGATGGCAGGGTCCATATACAGTTTTAGAGAAGGTGTCTAGAACAAATTATAAGATAGATAAGAAGGGGAAAGAAAAAATCTATCATGTGAATCTCCTGAAGAAATATTTGGAAAGAGAACATCAGGAAGAGACACACTTGTTGACCTTGTCCATCGCCATGGAGATGAAAAAGGAACCACTTTCATCATTTGAATATCCATTACACCCCTGTGAGACAGCAGCACAGGTGAAAATCAGTACACATTTAACAAAAACTCAGAAAGAGAGAGTGCAACAGGTTCTAAATAATCATGCAGAGGTGTTAACAGACCGACCAGGGCATACAAACCTATTGGAATATGATATGAAAACTAATAGACTCCACACCTGTCTGTATGAAACCATATTCGATTCCGTTTGCTAAGGAGAAAGCTTTGAAGGAAGAGATAGACTATCTGTTGAAGGAAGGAATTATTTCGCACAGTGAGTCTTCGTATAGTTCCGGTGTTGTACTCTTAAGGAAGCCCTCTGGAGAACATAGACTCTGTATAGATTACAGGAGACTGAATGCTATTACAGAAGGACAGGTGGATCCATTGCCGGATACAAATCAGCTGTTTGCCAGACTAAATAAAGCTAAATATTTCTCAAAAGTGGATCTGAGTAAAGGATACTATCAGATTCCAGTAAAGCCTGAGGTTAGACCATACCTAGCTTTTAGTACCTCAGAAGGACACTATGAGTTTAATAGATTGCCATTTGGATTGAAGAATGCGCCTAGTGTCTTCTCTAGAATGATGAGAAAATTATTGGATCCTCTGAATAATCCCTGTATAACAAATTTTATGGATGATATCCTTATAGCAACAGAAACATTTGAGGAACACATTGACTCTCTGAACATGCTGTTTGATCGACTTAGGGAGGCAAATTTAACAGCCCGACCAACCAAATGTTGCGTTGGATGTAAAGAATTGGAATTTTTGGGACACACAGTTTATCAGGGAAACATGACCCCTGACCCAAAGAATTTAGAGAAACTACAGAAAGCCCCGAGACCACAAACCAAGAAGGACGTGAGATCCTTTGTCTCATTATGTGGTTTCTACCAGAAGTATATCAAAAACTTTAATTCCATATGTGCACCGTTAACTGAATTGACACGTAAAGGACATCCAGATCGCATTACATGGACACCACAATGTGAAATGACTTACCAAGAATTGAAGGAAAAGCTCACAAGTAAACCCATTTTGAAATTACCTGACTTAAGTCAAGAATTCATTGTAAGGACGGATGCCAGTAATATTGGGCTAGGAGCAACTCTACTACAGAAATCAGATGCATTGGATGGGGAATTAAGCCCAGTGGCATATGCTAGCAGAAAGTTGAATAAAGCTGAAATCAACTACTCAACTAGCGAAAAAGAATGTCTTGCAGTAATATGGGCGATAAAGAAATTCAATATTTATCTATATGGGAAGGCATTTAAGTTGCAAACAGACCACAAACCGTTATCGTTTCTAGCACAGGCTAGGCATGAGAACTTTAGGTTACTCCGATGGTCTTTACTTTTGGCTCCATATAATTTTAGCATTGAGTATATATCTGGAAAAAGCAATTTGGGAGCGGATTTTTTAAGCCGCCATCCGTGTGATGAGAATCACCGTAAACCCCAGAAATAATAATAAATTTCTCTATGTGAATATAGAATAAAGGACTGACATATAATGTCTGTTTTAAGAGGGGAGGTGTCGTGGAATATTCTAATCCACATATATAAATTATCAAGTAAATATAAAGCCTAATAAATACATATAATAAATAAAGGAAGAAGAATGGTAAAGAACAGTGCTGTCACAATGAATGTACTCGAAATCCCCTTGTTTTCTACTGCGTATGCAAATTGTAACGTTTCACGTTGATATTAAAGGCCTTCTGCAACATACACGCGTTTCCCAAACACACAATAAAATGTGCTGCCTTTCTAAGAAAAACCTTGAAATATGCAAGTTGACCTAAATTTTAAATTCCATTCATGTCTTTTTCTACACTATGTTACCAAGATCAAAAGACAGATGGACAAAAGGATAGCGAGAAGGGAGAGGCAGAAAGCCGAACACTAAACACGCTTCGCGCGATACACAAATGCTGCCATCACGCGTGTAAGACTACAAGCACTAACTTTTTCGGACGGACAGTGATAAATTCACTACCCTTCCCAGAGTTAGGTTTTAAAATCATAAAAAAACGCTTATTAGGAAAGATAACATTATATGGGTTTACGTTTGAAAACATTACAGTACCCAGACAGCACATCTTCGAAACAGGAGGTAGAAGGAATTGCATATTTTGAACGCAGCCACGTAGCTCTTTTAAATTTGGATATTTGGGTTCCTTAGGGCTTGCTGACAAAGAATATGTAAAACGTTACGCAAATAGTCCAGGAATTAATAAATTATAACCAAAATAAAATAGTGGGGATGCCTGACAGCATGGAATCATTTCTGCTCATAAAATTTTTTTATAACGTGTTTGAAAAAAAATCTTACGTTACAGAATTAGCCTACCATGTAAACTCCAAATTGATTGGAGCGCAACAAATGAAAGACTAACCACGATTGGTCGGGCTATAAATACTATCTTTCGTTGTTAGGGGAGACGTGAAAAGGTAACATTTTTTCAAACACTTGTCGAAACGTGGCCTCATTGGCTAGACTCGCTGATATACTCACTTAGGAGCGTTAGTTCGAGACCACTAGTGCAAATAATCTTGATAAAGCAACAGTGCGTTGAAGCCAGCTCATATTTGTGTTAAATAAAAGCCTGGAACATAAGCAGATGGGAATTTGTGCCAGTAATTGTGCCAGAATTCATTGCTAATCAACGTATCTGTGTTTATTTCCATGAAATTGTGGTAAGCTTGAACCATTCAGTATCTTTTAATGAAAATTGAATGTAAATTGTTAATTTATGCCTGTATATATATGTGTAGTTCAGTGGCAAACAGGAGATAAAGCCTATAATGCTCCAGCCTGAACAGAGGGTGTCGGAGGGAAGTAAAACGGCATGGAATGGCCAAATAGTACACTGACACCTGGATGATTGATTAGACAGAAATAATGCTGGAAGTGCAGAGGCGTAGTGACCATTAAGGAGGGTAATGCTGGTATAAAGTATTTCAGATGAAGCTGACAGTTGGCCTAACGCTCTGAACTCAATGTTTGTGTTGTATTGTGCTCAGTGTAGAACTAGAGTATCAATTAGTTATGAAGTAGAAGGTACATCCTTCTTGTTTACAGGGACCGTGGTCTTGATGGTACTGAGCAGCACCTGGTCAGAGCTTTGCTGAATCCAGAGTCGGACAGCATACTCCTTGGTCCATTTAGCTTTCAGTGAGGTGTCTCCAGAGCCCAGAGGAGAATTCGAGCAGAGGAGTCCTTCCCTGCCGCCATCACGCAAGATAAGCTAATTTGGCCAGCTGAGCTCAACATTATGTCCCCTCATCTTGAAATGACTTTGTAAAAATAACATCAGCTGATCTCAGTCAGTACACTAAGTCCCCTATAAATATTTATAACATCCCACTTCACCACACGGCCGCATACCTAACCATCCTCATCGTCTTTTAGAACATGCTTGGTAGGTTCCAGTATTACTACTCTAAGCTCCCCATGCGAGTCCTGGTACCGCACGGGTGTATCAATCCTATATTCTTCTACATTTTACGGGTCATCTTTATATCGAAGGTTGGCTGCAATGGATCTCTAATGGGTCTTTTCTCTTGATAGTTCACTCTGACAGACTCTTTCCTGTCCGTCTCTTGTCTTGATGATTCACTCTGACAGACTCTTTCCTGTCCGTCTCTTGTCTTGATGGTTCATTCTGACAGACTCTTTCCTGTCCGTCTCTTGTCTTGATGGTTCACTCTGACAGACTCTTTCCTGTCCGTCTCTTGTCTTGATGGTTCATTCTGACAGACTTTTTCCTGTCCGTCTCTTGTCTTGATGATTCACTCTGACAGACTCTTTCCTGTCCGTCTCTTGTCTTGATGGTTCACTCTGACAGACTCTTTCCTGTCCGTCTCTTCTCTTGATGGTTCACTCTGACAGACTCTTTCCTGTCCGTCTCTTATCTTGATGGTTCACTCTGACAGACTCTTTCCTGTCCGTCTCTTGTCTTGATGATTCACTCTGACAGACTCTTTCCTGTCCGTCTCTTGTCTTGATGGTTCACTCTGACAGACTCTTTCCTGTCCGTCTCTTGTCTTGATGGTTCACTCTGACAGACTCTTTCCTGTCCGTCTCTTGTCTTGATGGTTCACTCTGACAGACTCTTTCCTGTCCGTCTCTTCTCTTGATGGTTCACTCTGACAGACTCTTTCCTGTCCGTCTCTTGTCTTGATGGTTCACTCTGACAGACTCTTTCCTGTCCGTCTCTTGTCTTGATGGTTCACTCTGACAGACTCTTTCCTGTCCGTCTCTTGTCTTGATGGCTCACTCTGACACTCTTTCCTGTCCGTCTCTTGTCTTGATGGTTCACTCTGACAGACTTTTTCCTGCCCGTCTCTTGTCTTGATGGTTCACTCTGACAGACTCTTTCCTGTCCGTCTCTTGTCTTGATGGTTCACTCTGACAGACTCTTTCCTGTCCGTCTCTTGTCTTGATGGTTCACTCTGACAGACTCTTTCCTGTCCATCTCTTGTCTTGATGGTTCACTCTGACAGACTCTTTCCTGCCCGTCTCTTGTCTTGATGGTTCACTCTGACAGACTCTTTCCTGTCCGTCTCTTGTCTTGATGGTTCACTCTGACAGACTCTTTCCTGTCCGTCTCTTGTCTTGATGGTTCACTCTGACAGACTCTTTCCTGTCCGTCTCTTGTCTTGATGGTTCACTCTGACAGACTCTTTCCTGTCCGTCTCTTGCCTTGATGGTTCACTCTGACAGACTCTTTCCTGTCCGTCTCTTGTCTTGATGGTTCACTCTGACTCTTTCCTGTCCGTCTCCTGTCTTGATGGTTCACTCTGACAGACTCTTTCCTGTCCATCTCTTGATGTCATCTTCCCACTTATAGCGATGTCTTCTTCTTGCACGTTTGCCTTCAACTCTGCCTTCTATTATAGTCTTTAGCAAGGTGTTATGTCTTTTTACATGGTCAAAACATTTTAGCTGTCTAATTTTGATCTCGTCCATTAATTCTCTTTTCGTTCCCAGGTTTTCTAAGACCTTTGATTTGTTTCCTTCTCTTTGCATGAGTTGTTTTATGAGTGCTTTGAGAAAATATGTTTACACTTAGCTGATACCGTATCAAGGCTCGGTTCTTGCGCACTCAGAATGAGTGTTTACAAAGAACCTAATCTTGTATAAGGTTTTGTTTCTCGCTCGTATTACTAATTTTCGTGTTGTCGTCAGCTTATGCACACTTACCGACATGCACTTTACATATTTTATCTCCTTTCGCGTGCCATGTTTTTTTTATTTTTTTATTTGCTCGCAAAAAAGTTCATTTACATGGACAAGCGGAAACAATTATTTCTAAAAATATGCGTTCTAATTATGACGTAACCAGAAACGGTATCCTATCCCCAAATTACTAATTGTTTGGAAGCCGCGCTGGTGTAATGGTTACCACACTGCACTGGCGATCGGGTGATCCAGGTTCGAGCCCTGGCGAACCCATTTGAAAGAGTGTCGTTGACCGTGACTTGGACTGGAACAATTCGAGCCCTGGCGAGCAGTGTCGTCGCCCGGGGACTGGAATAACATGAACGGCTCCTGAGCCCACCCAGCTCTAATGGGTACCTCGGAAATCGGCGAGTATCTGCCTAAATGGCAAGAGGACACCTGTCATTGTACAGGGAAAAAAGGGATACTCACGTAAAATCAGTCTCAGGTTAGACATATTAACCGGAGATTTCGCCTCGAGTAATAGCGTACGATATATATATATATATATATATCTTCTTCTTCCGTCCTTAGCCACCGACCGTCAAAGCAGTCAGTGGCCATTACGCCTAGTGGCGTCTTAGGGCAACAGCAGATAGGTTTTCTTTGCCATTATTTCCCGTCACGCCTAATGGCGTCTTTAGGGCAACGGCAAATCAACCCATTTGCTGTTGTTTCCGTAATCGAAGTGACTGGCAAACGGGTGATCAGCCCGTTGTGTATATATATATATATATATATATATATATATATATATCTATATATATATATATATATATATAGATATATATCTATATATATATATATATATATATATATATATATATAAAACAACTCATTGTTTAAGTGAAATGTCCTGTAAAAAACGAGGGAAAAAATATACCGACACCTTTTCGGGAAACTACGGAAAAGTTGCGCATTGAACCATGCAGCTAAACTGAACACCTATTAATAGAGCACGCACCCCTTGCAATCGTTTTAATGGTACATAAGTCCATATCGATGTTTTCATAACCCATTCTGTAGCCAGTGAGAAGAAAAAGAGCGACGAAAGGCCTCCCTGTCGCACTCCAGCTCACTTTTTCGGGAAAACCATAAGTTTGACCATAAGTCAGGCTACGTACAAAGATCCAATTAAGCTGAAATGAAATGGAATGAAATTAGTAGAAGTAGCCCATTCAGTCATAACTGACTATGGGAATGCGTCCCTGAGGTGATAACCAACCCTCAGCTGCTCCCCCCCCGGTGTTCCTTTTGGCGTGTTCTTTTCTCTTCTGTTTGTTGTGAGAGCTTCTTTTCGCACAATCTGAGGTGGTTCTGAAGACAGCTCTGCCACTTGGTGCGATCGGCAGCGTCATCCTCCCAGGGTGCTGGATTTATGTCTAGTGCCTTGCAAACATCTCTGAACCTTAGTTGCGGTCGCCCAACTGTTCTATTGCCAGCTGTCCTTAGAAAATATCTTTAGCGATGCGATCATCTTTCATGCGGCAGGAGAATCAGTGCTGTCATCTGGAGCACAACATAATTATCCCCCCCCCCCCCAATATATGTTTTGGCGGGTTCCATGCTCGTATTCGGTGTTAAGCTCGTTACAGAAGTAACAGGAAGAAAAGATAGAAAGCTGGGAATTGTTAAAGGGGTGATGAAGAAAATAAAGACCAACATCCTATAAATGAATGAGGTTAGATGGAGTGCAGCAGGCACAGTGCACTCTGGTGAACATGAAATAATGAGCTTAGCGGGTGGCCAGCAGATAAGAGCTGTGGGATTAATTATTGATGAAGTGCGCTGGAAAGCTTGTGGAATATGTCAGAGTTCTGCTAGTGAGACAAGAGCGAACAGCCGGTAGATGTCATTATTATACCGGGGTATGTTCCAAGCTTATAGGCATCCGACTGGCTAAGCCAGAGGTCGGCAACCCAGGAGCTTTTAGGATCTACTTTAGTAACACTGAGCCCTCCAAACATCTTCTTCATCCCCTGGGGATTCTAGAATAAGTTCTCTGCAATAATGCTATCTAAAGGTTTTCTCAATGTGTATCCTATCCACCTCCACCGTCTTCCTCTCATCTCTTGCTCAACTGTGTTTAAACTACAAAAACGTCATCAACATACTTGTACAAAGGAAAAAACTACAGAAACGTTTGAGATAAGAGCTGGAGTGCGACAGGGATGCCTTTCGTCGCTCTTTTTCTACGCACTGGCTACAGAATGGGTTATGAAAACATCGATATCTGCCACACACAAAAAAAGGGAATTCAGTGGACTTTGACTAAACTGCTGCACGATCTAGATTTTGCCAATGACCTTGCTCTTCTGTCCAATAATCGTAACCAGATGCAAGACAAAATGAAAATACTTGACGAGAGATTACAGCAAGTGGGGAAAATACACGGCGGGGGGGGGGGGGGGGGGGGGGGGGCGGGGGGGGTGGGGGGGGGGGCAGAGAAAGAAAAAGATAAATGAGAATACATGCAAGAAATGATGACCAGGTTGAACCTGAAGAAACATCACTACAAGATGTAGAATCATACACATATCTTGCCAGCAACATAGACATTCGTCACTCAAAGCCAACAGGAGCTTCAGAGCTTGATGAATCGCTTCACTAAAGCATGCAAGGACTTTGGCCTCTGTCGTAAATTTATTTTGAGAGAAAAGAGTCGTAGAAATAGTGGTCCGGTTTAGAGTGGAAAATGATGATGGAAAGCTCAGTGATAGAAATGTAGAGATTTAATAGTTACTTCACAGCGTGCTGGAGGAGAGTAAAGACAGACTTATTTACGACAAATCGTGTCTCTCAATCTTCTCTTTCACTCTCCTGGTCAAACAATTATTTGCCAGTTTTCCAGACTCGCATCTGCGCGCTCACCGATTTGGTGTTTTCAAACACACACACGACGTTGATACAAACTATATTAAACGAATAGGGGAAATGTTGGGCTTTGGGTATATCCAACACACAGAACTAAATGAGTTTAGGTGATTTTATTCACTTTAAACATCAATCACTAAAAATATCAGATATTACATAAATTATCATAAGTACACAAATGCAAATAACAAGTTTGGGAGGGGGTGAAGAAGATTGGTATCGACTAAGCCCTTCCCGCTCATTAGACAAAGACAAACCCAGTCCAGAGATAGATAATATCAGGAACACGGGTACGTTAACCTAACAGTAAAGTTAATTACTCTGAAAGAGGTGTTACCAAGTTAGGTATAAGTGATAGAAAAAAAAACCTGTTCTTCCCAGCTGTTCTTCCCTTTACTAAGCAAATGGAAAGGAGGTGGTTTTAAACAGAGTTAACAAATTATCAACTATCCCACTTAAAGGAACAATGTAGGGTATACAGAAAAGATATATGTTACCAGGTAAGCAAGTTAACAAAATGGTCACACAAAAGAATTAATTTCCTGTCATTCATACACGCGCTAGCAAAGGCCTTCACTCATCTTGCTCTCACTTACCGATTGTGAAAAAATCTTGCACTCCATAGAATAACACAACAGCAGTTACACCTCAACTAAATGTATGAGTGTTTGTTCAAGTTCTAGCCCCAGATTATCGGGTAGGCGGTCAGCACATAAAAGGGTCCCGTAATCGCTGGAAAATGAATCTGTAGTTGTGTCTCTTTTCTTAATAACAGTTTCTATGGGAGGGCACGGTCTCTGATACCGGGGTGAGGATGGTGTGGTCTATTTGACTATGCCGCGGATAATAAAATTCTTACGCGTGCTGGTACACTTTATCCGTGAGGTATGGTTTAAGTCCAGTGAGAAAACTAGTCACATCACTGTTCAGGAAATTATGAATTATCTCTCTGTGTCAGTAAACTAACAAAGCTCGGGCCAGTGTTCTTCTTCCCGTTACGACTTAAGTTGTTTGATGGTGCGTTAAATTTGTCTTTGGGTGTGCTTTCTTTGCTATAAGTTAGATAGCGGAATTCCAAACATAGAATCGCCTCAAAGATTAAAAATTTACACAGTCTCAACAAGTTCTGCGTCAGGGGAACTCTACACACTGTTTATGCTTTGCTTTGCTTAGATTGATTTCTTTATTGCTTTCTTAATGCTGGGATCGCACAGGTTACGATCACTCTGTATGAAAGAAAAAAAAAAAACATGTAATATACCGAAAACAAATAACCTTCTAAAGCGCGATGAATTTCCCGTTAAGCCTATTATATATATGCTCGCGTATTTAATTATGTATTTAATAAACACTGCGCGAATTCTAGTGGTTAAAAACCCACATCTATAAAACTAGGACTTAACTGAATTTATTAATTATAAATTCCTTCGCGACTTTAAAAGTTAATTTAAGCATCTATTATCTTTTGAAATAATATAATAGATAGATCATTATATTTAAAACTGGAACTCTTGAGATGGTTTAATTAAATAGATTTAAATTAACACAAAATCCCTTTAAATAGAATGACTGAGCTAGACCACTGATCACTTTACACAATATATATTTTACCGCTTTGCACAGAATTAGAAATCACTGCAAATATATATAAAATCCAGGGGAAAATCTATAACAAGATTTCAATAAAGCTAGTGCTTCTGTAAAGGTCTGGCCAGCGAGTGATAACGTGTCTAGTTCTACATGGTCTATTTAGCTAAAATGAAATGTAAGTTGAGTGGGACATGATAAACTTGACAACTTATTTGATCTCACGAACTTTTGGGGATCTGACCGCCAAATCAAGAGAAGAAGCCGCCCCCTGGTCTTCGTATCCGCTCGCTGCTGCCCGTTTCGCTTTCCCCCGTTCGCTCGGTTCCTCGATTGACACCGAGACGCGAAATTAGCGGCAAGCAACTGCGTCTCGTATCAGGGAAAACTACTGTCTTTGATAACGCCGATAGTCTCCCCTAAAATCCCTCGGTCTGTCTCTTTGATCTCGTCGCTGTATCCTACATGAGTCCCGGTGGAATGCGTTCTGGCAAACGAAAAGTTACAACAAATGTTCAGGGGTTCTAATGTTATGAAAAGCTAAAGGTCCCTTTAAATCATCCATCATATCAGGGAAAATTCACTAGTCAAACTAGACGTACGTCACAATCGTCCCCACTTTTAGACATGAAACCATTTTTCATGTTTTCATTTTTGACAATGGAGGTGACCTGATTGGTGATTTTAGGATGAGTGGTATCTTCAGTTTGCTCTTCTTCCTCTGTAGACCAGTTTCTACTCAGAAAATCAGCCCCGACATTCTGTCTTCCCGGAATATATTCCACTTTGAAAGAATAGACGCTTAGAAGGAGGGCCCAACGCATGATCCTAGCGTTAAATTCTTTATTGGCACCAAGAAATGCTAACGGAGCGTGGTCTGTTTGCACCGTGAACGATGTACCATAAAGAAACTCATGATGGCGTCTGATACCGTCAATCAGAGCAAGACATTCCCTTTCAACTACGCTGTAGTTCCGTTCCGCTTTATTTAATTTCCGACTGCCATAGGCAACTGGAAATAGCATGTTCAGGTCACTGTCATCGGCTTGAAGCAGTGTTGACCCGATGCCCTGACCTGACGCGTCGACTCTCAGTACAAAAGGTTTCTTGAGGTCAGGCAACCTCAAAATGGGGTATGCAGACAACTGTCCTTTCAAAGTGCTATACGCGTGTTCGCACTTTTGATCCCATATGACCTTATCAGGACAACCTTTCTTTGTGAGGTCAGTCAGAGGTGCCGTCAGTCCGTTGAAGTTCTGGATGTACTTCTGATAGTATGCACATAGCGATATGAAGGAACGTACGTCTTTCTTCGTTCGGGGTCTTTTTGCTGCCACTATTTTCTCCACGTTCTTCTTAATAGGCCAACTGCATCCGTGAGAAATAGTGTGCCCCAGGAAGTCTAACTGTTCAAACCCGATGAGACATTTGCTAGGTCTGGCTGTGAGACCCGTTTCCTGTAGTCTCCTGAGGAGCATAGCAACCGTAGCAATATGTTCTTCATAGGTTTCCGATGCAATTAAGATGTCATCCATGAAATTATGGATATGGGGACTTTGCAAAGGTTGTAGAAGCTTCCTCATCATCCTGGTGAACACTCCTGGTGCGTTATGCAAACCGAACGGCATCACGTTAAATGTGTAATGTCCTTCACTAGTGCTGAAAGCTAACAAAGGTTTAATTTCCTCCTTGACTGGTATTTGATAATAACCTTTACTGAGGTCAATCTTGGAGAAGATCTTTGCTTTGCTGAGCTTGGTGAACAACTCAGAAACAGTTTGGAGAGGTTCGGGCTGGAATTCCGTTACAGCGTTTAGCAACCTGTAATCAATGCACAGCCGAACTTCCTTATTGGGCTTCTGCAACAGCACTACGCTCGAGCTGTAAGGAGATGTAGACTCACTGATAATTCCTGCCTGACGCAGCTTGTCTATTTCTCCGCGAAGTGCATCAGCTTTAGCGTACGGGATGGGGTAAACTCTGGTTTGAACAGGGGTCTCGTTTGTTAATTTCATATCAAATTCAATGAGATTTGTTCGACCAGGTACATCCGTTAAAACTGCACTGTACTGTTTTAGTAGAGCCCTAGTTTCTGTTTGTTGTTCTGGTGAGAGATTGTCGCCGAACTTGACATCTTTAAAGGATTCTGTGGGTTGCAGTGGATACTCCATGCAACCATCATCATCTTCCTCGTCTTCCGTTGCTATGGCGACAGCCAGGAGATGCTCGGAGGATGGCACCGGTCTTTCCAAATATTTCTTTAGCAGATTTATGTGGAAGACCTTCTCCTTTCCTTTGATGGAGATCTTGTAGTTGGTACGTGAGATCTTTTTAAGGACGGTAAACGGTCCTTGCCATCCGATGCGAAGTTTATTGCTTCCGGTTGGAAGTAGCAATAGGACTTTCTCCCCTGGTTGTAGTTCTCTCTCTTTTGCAGCTTTGTTGTATCTTTTAGTAATTTTAGCGCGGGCTTTCTTAAGGTTGGTAGTAGCTAGATCCCATCCTAGCTTTAGCCTTTCCTTAAGCTCAGATACATACTTGCTTGCAGAGACGACTGTCTCGTCAGCCTTCTGGTCTGTCAGGGACCGAAGTAAGGCTTCTAGTGGCCCCTTAATAGGTCTGCCAAATAAAAGTGTAGCTGGCGCAAAACCCGTAGACGCTTGGGGTACCTCTCGGTAGGCGAATAAGGCAGCCGATATATATTGGTCCCAGTCTTCCGGTTTCTCCTGACCCAGCTTACGTAACATCATGGTGAGGGTACCGTTAAAAACGTTCCACGAGCCCATTTCCGGCCGGATGGTAGGGACTTGTGTGGATATGTTTGGCCCTCAAGATCTTAAAGATCTCCTCCATTAACAGGCTACGGAATTGGGATCCATTGTCCGTCAAAACTTGTTGAGGGAATCCCAACCGTGTAAAAATTTGCACAAGGGCTTCTGCGACATGCTTGGAATTAGTGCATGGTAGCGGTACGGCTTCGGCCCACATAGTGCAAGTGTCAACTAAGGTCAGGATGAACCTGTTCCTTCTTTTGGTCTTTTCCAGAGGACCAATAATGTCGACAGCAACCCGTTCAAATGGAGTCCCTACTATTGGCATTTGCCCCATAGGTACTGGGGGTGTCAAGTGCTTGGGTGCTACCCGTTGGCACTGGGCGCAGGATTTCACGTACCTGACAATGTCAGAGTTCATTCCTGGCCACCAATAGTGGTTTTTTATTCGCTGAATAGTGGCGTTTTGTCCCATGTGTCCGCTAAAGGGAAGAGAGTGCCCCATTTCTAAGATCTGGTTTCTGTACTGCGTCGGTACTAGGAGCTGGTTATTCCCCGTGTCCGGGTTGCCCGTTCTACGATACAATACACCATCCTTAGAAAAGATGTCTCCGTTGTGTCTGGGGTCCTTAGCCATGGGCAGTTTTTTTAAAGCAGGGCGCCAGAGTAGGGTCCTTTTGTTGCGCCTCCTTCAGTTCATTCGGCAACAAGTTTGGCGCAGGCTCCCTCTCCTTCTTGGCTTGCCCTCTTGTGGTTACCGCTGCCACAATCGGCTCCTTAGGTCTCCCAATGAACACATATCTACATCCCAGGATAACTGGGTAGATCGGATCATCCATTATGGCCGCTTTAATAACTCCTCTGACAAAGTCAGAGTGTATTTCTACCAGTGCGATAGGAAGCGTCCTGGGTGCATCACTCCTGAAAACTCCACTAAGTTTGACGGTTTCCTCTGTCTCCTGACCGGGTTTGACTAGGTGCCTAGCGACAATACAATCAAAACTTAATCCAGTGTCAAAAAGACAAGTAGTAGAGGTACCGTTCAAAATTACAGTTCCTCGAGTTGAGGGTCGGTCCCCCTCAGGTTGAGAATCACTGACATTGACTCTACCTTTCGAGGCTGTATGCAAACATCCAATGCGGTTTGCACCGGTTTGTTTGCCCTGATCAGACGTTCCTGGTGTAGGGGTCTTCCCTTTTCCTTGACCTTGGTGGCCGCGCTGCCACGTAGGCTTGTTGGGTTGATCAGAATTTTTGTTGGGGGGGTATCGGGTTTTGTAGAATTTCGATTTTTCCTGGGGAGGTTTCTGGGTATTGTTATCTCGTTGGTTATAATGTTGAGAGGAAGTGGAAGAATAGGATGCCTGCTCTAGATTCTGTTTTCGAGATGGCTCATCGGTGGGTTTACGTTTAGTGCTGGGAAGTTCGGCCATTGCATTGCTATAGCGTTCGGCTTTATTGAGTATGTCTTCAAGCCTGACTGCCCCCTGTTCCGCCAAAAATCTACGTGTTTCATTCGACAAAGTGGATTTTATCTGCTCCACAAGAACAAGTTCGAGGAGTCCCTCATATGAAAGAGGTAGGTCAGATAATTCAATGCACTTTGTCAGATAACCCGTGAGACGTGAAGAGAACTGTGGAAATGTTTCCGTGCTCTCTTTTCGGCTGTTTCTGAACAACTGCAGAAACTTTCGGGCAGTCATCTCAAACTGCTGTAGTAAGGCCTTTTTCAACATGTCGTAATCATGTTGATTCGGTCCCAGCTTTGTGTACACGTCATAAGCATTGCCTTTCAGTGACGTTGAAAGTTTGAGCGCCCAGCGGGTACTCTCTAACCCATAAAGATTCGCGAGTCTCTCGAATTTTTCTAGGTAGCTGTCAATTTTTTCGTTAGGGCTAGGAAAAGATTCTAAAGAAAACGACATAGCAGTTAATTGGGCAGATTGAGTACTGGAGAGGTCCATTGATTGAGACTGGGGCGAAGACGGCTCTCCGTTAGTCGAAGTAGAGGCGCCCCGACTCTCTAGAGCCTTAAGCGCCAGTTGATGCTGTCTTTCCTTGTCTCTCTCTCTCTCTCTGCGAGTTTCCATCTCTGCTTCAATTTTCTTCTGTTCCAAAAGACGTTCTTCCGCTTCTTTCTTATCTGCCCTCTCCTGGGCTTCTCTCCTCTCTGTTCTTTCTTTCTCTTCCTTCCTCTCAGCTTCGGCTCTCTGTTGCTCCGCCTTCCTCTCAGCTTCGGCTCTCTGTTGCTCCGCGTCATATATTTCCAATTCCTGGTTAATAAACGCGTTTGCAGCTTCTGCATCTAATCCTGCCTCTTTCGCTTCCAGCCTCAAGATGGACCTCATCTTTATCCTCTCTGCCATTGTTAAAGAATAAGATGAAGTATGCTTAGAGAACTAGTAAGAAGAAACGCGAAAGGGAGGAACTCTGAACCGCTACGAGAAAAAAAAAAAAACACAAGTACAAATTTACCTGTGTTACCTCCTACCTGTACTGTGCAAACTTATCGCTGCTATTATCTGGCAATTAAGGCTCTAAACGCAAGCGACTATGCCACTAAATGGTAAGTTACACTGGAAAAGAATCTACTTTTACTAACAGTCGAGAAAAATTTATATTAAAACAATTTAAAAGGAAAAAAAAAATTCCCCTAAATTTTAAATCTCTGACAACAAACTCCGTCCCTAAAGTCAATTATTGAGATGAGACGTTGTTAACTTAATTTTTAAAAATCAGAACAATCCGTCTTTAGCTAAGCTCAACTCTTTTTGACTTCAAAAAACCTTAGTGACTGTAAAACAATCACGCAATCCCAGCAACTTTTATAAAGAAAGAAATATAATTATCTCCGCCAGAGGATAATAAAATAGCAAATATATTTGTTTATCTGTACTTTCTACTGCTGTGGAGAGAAAACAACCTGTAAATATGCTGTGTGGACAACCCAAATACTTAAAGAACGTTTGTCTAGGGGTGTAATTATTTATTTATTTCCCTAATTCACAAAGACAAATCATTCACACTCTACCTAGTTAGACCCAAACTAAATCAGACTCAAAATATCTTTAACCCGGCTATGCGATTGCCTCAAATGTAGCTCAAGATCCCAGAACCAGCCCACAAATATGTGTGCATCAAATGTATCTCAAAAATTATCCCAGACGAGCCGGCCAAATATTGTCGTAAATTTATTTTGAGAGAAAAGAGTCGTAGAAATAGTGGTCCGGTTTAGAGTGGAAAATGATGATGGAAAGCTCAGTGATAGAAAATGTAGAGATTTAATAGTTACTTCACAGCGTGCTGGAGGAGAGTAAAGACAGACTTATTTACGACAAATCGTGTCTCTCAATCTTCTCTTTCACTCTCCTGGTCAAACAATTATTTGCCAGTTTTCCAGACTCGCATCTGCGCGCTCACCGATTTGGTGTTTTCAAACACACACACGACCTTGATACAAACTATATTAAACGAATAGGGGAAATGTTGGGCTTTGGGTATATCCAACACACAGAACTAAATGAGTTTAGGTGATTTTATTCACTTTAAACATCAATCACTAAAAATATCAGATATTACATAAATTATCATAAGTACACAAATGCAAATAACAAGTTTGGGAGGGGGTGAAGAAGATTGGTATCGACTAAGCCCTTCCCGCTCATTAGACAAAGACAAACCCAGTCCAGAGATAGATAATATCAGGAACACGGGTACGTTAACCTAACAGTAAAGTTAATTACTCTGAAAGAGGTGTTACCAAGTTAGGTATAAGTGATAGAAAAAAAAAACCTGTTCTTCCCAGCTGTTCTTCCCTTTACTAAGCAAATGGAAAGGAGGTGGTTTTAAACAGAGTTAACAAATTATCAACTATCCCACTTAAAGGAACAATGTAGGGTATACAGAAAAGATATATGTTACCAGGTAAGCAAGTTAACAAAATGGTCACACAAAAGAATTAATTTCCTGTCATTCATACACGCGCTAGCAAAGGCCTTCACTCATCTTGCTCTCACTTACCGATTGTGAAAAAATCTTGCACTCCATAGAATAACACAACAGCAGTTACACCTCAACTAAATGTATGAGTGTTTGTTCAAGTTCTAGCCCCAGATTATCGGGTAGGCGGTCAGCACATAAAAGGGTCCCGTAATCGCTGGAAAATGAATCTGTAGTTGTGTCTCTTTTCTTAATAACAGTTTCTATGGGAGGGCACGGTCTCTGATACCGGGGTGAGGATGGTGTGGTCTATTTGACTATGCCGCGGATAATAAAATTCTTACGCGTGCTGGTACACTTTATCCGTGAGGTATGGTTTAAGTCCAGTGAGAAAACTAGTCACATCACTGTTCAGGAAATTATGAATTATCTCTCTGTGTCAGTAAACTAACAAAGCTCGGGCCAGTGTTCTTCTTCCCGTTACGACTTAAGTTGTTTGATGGTGCGTTAAATTTGTCTTTGGGTGTGCTTTCTTTGCTATAAGTTAGATAGCGGAATTCCAAACATAGAATCGCCTCAAAGATTAAAAATTTACACAGTCTCAACAAGTTCTGCGTCAGGGGAACTCTACACACTGTTTATGCTTTGCTTTGCTTAGATTGATTTCTTTATTGCTTTCTTAATGCTGGGATCGCACAGGTTACGATCACTCTGTATGAAAGAAAAAAAAAGACATGTAATATACCGAAAACAAATAACCTTCTAAAGCGCGATGAATTTCCCGTTAAGCCTATTATATATATGCTCGCGTATTTAATTATGTATTTAATAAACACTGCGCGAATTCTAGTGGTTAAAAACCCACATCTATAAAACTAGGACTTAACTGAATTTATTAATTATAAATTCCTTCGCGACTTTAAAAGTTAATTTAAGCATCTATTATCTTTTGAAATAATATAATAGATAGATCATTATATTTAAAACTGGAACTCTTGAGATGGTTTAATTAAATAGATTTAAATTAACACAAAATCCCTTTAAATAGAATGACTGAGCTAGACCACTGATCACTTTACACAATATATATTTTACCGCTTTGCACAGAATTAGAAATCACTGCAAATATATATAAAATCCAGGGGAAAATCTATAACAAGATTTCAATAAAGCTAGTGCTTCTGTAAAGGTCTGGCCAGCGAGTGATAACGTGTCTAGTTCTACATGGTCTATTTAGCTAAAATGGAATGTAAGTTGAGTGGGACATGATAAACTTGACAACTTATTTGATCTCACGAACTTTTGGGGATCTGACCGCCAAATCAAGAGAAGAAGCCGCCCCCTGGTCTTCGTATCCGCTCGCTGCTGCCCGTTTCGCTTTCCCCCGTTCGCTCGGTTCCTCGATTGACACCGAGACGCGAAATTAGCGGCAAGCAACTGCGTCTCGTATCAGGGAAAACTACTGTCTTTGATAACGCCGATAGTCTCCCCTAAAATCCCTCGGTCTGTCTCTTTGATCTCGTCGCTGTATCCTACATGAGTCCCGGTGGAATGCGTTCTGGCAAACGAAAAGTTACAACAAATGTTCAGGGGTTCTAATGTTATGAAAAGCTAAAGGTCCCTTTAAATCATCCATCATATCAGGGAAAATTCACTAGTCAAACTAGACGTACGTCACAGCCTCACAATAAGTCTAAAGAAAACGAATGTGCTGAGTCAGGATGTGGGTGCTGCACCAGTTATCACTATCGATAACTATGAATTGGCAGTGGTGCACCACTTCACATACCTAGGGTCTACCATCAATGACAAACTCTCACTGGATACAGAAATCGACAGCCGCATTGGCAAAGCTGCAGCTACCTTTGCCCGCCTCACATCGCGTGTTTGGGGAAACTCTAAACTCACAATAAAGACCAAAGCTGCGGTATATAATGCCTGCGTCACCAGCACACTCCTATATGGCAGCGAGACCTGGACGACCTATGCTAAGCAAGAAAGAAGGCTCAATACCTTCCATTTGCGGTGTCTACGCCGCATCCTCGGCATCTCGTGGAAAGATAGTGACAAATGTCGAGGTGTTGTCACGTGCTGGCCTTCAAAGTATGTATACGCTTCTTAGACAGCGCAGACTTCGCTGGCTTGGCCATGTTCGCCGCATGGATGATGGTCGCATCCCAAAAGATATCTTCTACGGACAGTTAGCAGATGGCAAGAGAACAGTTGGGCGACCACAGCTGAGGTTCAAAGATGTGTGCAAGAGAGATATGAGGGCACTGGACATGGATCCAGCAACATGGGAGGATAAAGCTGCCGATCGCACTAAGTGGCGATGCTATTTACGGCGCCACCTCAGATTGGGCGAAGAGAGGCTCACACAAGAAGCAGAGGTGAGGAGAAAACGTCGAAAGGAGCACCAGAAAAATAAGCAGCTGAGGGCTGTCACCTCAGGGGCGCATTCCCATAGTCAGTTATGACTGAAGGGGCTATTATATTATTATAACATAGACATAGATGCAGTCATAGATAGTGATATCACAATAAGGACGCAAAAGGCACTTTCACTGCACTTGGAAATATATAGAAATAAAAATAAATCGAAGTCCAACATAAAAATAAGAATCATTTTTTTCCCCTTAACCAGCGGCACTCGGGCTTTCAGCCCTTCGGCCCAATGACATGTCATCGCGAGGCTGGGGAGCCTGTGGACTTTCCTTCCAACCCGGTCAGGAGCTTCACTCCTTCCCATCCACAGAGGGTTTATCTCAGGAGCCGTTCAGGTTATTCAGTCAAAATCCCGGTCGTTGACACTCTTTCAAATGCTGACGCTCGGACTTGAACCTTGAACACCTGATCGCCAGCGCAACGTTGTAACCATTACACCAGCGCGGCTCCCAAATAAGAATCATCAAGTTTCAATATACGGCTCTGAAATGTGGAGAAAAACAATAACCAAGAGATTACAGACTTTATAAATGTGTGCTTGCCTAGAATAGGATTGAAATGATACGACAAAGTCACCAACACAGAACTGATGACACGAACAAGACAAGTGCCCGCGCAACAAGAGGTGAGACAGGCCGATCGCGATGTACTGGACACACACTGAGGAAGCCTGTTGATAATGTGGAGAACAGCAACATTCAAAGAGGTTACAGACTTTAGACATGTGCGCTTACGTAGAATTGGGCTGAAATGGTACGACAAAGTCACCAACACAGAGCTGATGACAAGAACCAGGCATATGCCAACGGAACAAGAGGTGAGAAAGGCCGATCGCGATGTACTGAACACACACTGAGGAAACATGATGATGATGTCATTACCAGGTAGTGCTTATTATGGGGACACCCCCCCCCCCCCTTTCCCAAGGCAAGAGAAGCACAGGCAGATCAAAAAGTACATAGAGATGAAAAATGAACAAAAGAAATCAATATGCTGAGAAACCAGTGGAGAGAAACTTGAGCTGATGATACGCCACTGGAGGACTTGGCATGTGTTTGTTGAAGGCCTATGCTCCTTGGGA
This sequence comes from Oreohelix idahoensis, assembly GCA_024509875.1. Lineage (NCBI taxonomy): Eukaryota > Metazoa > Mollusca > Gastropoda > Stylommatophora > Oreohelicidae > Oreohelix > Oreohelix idahoensis. The sequence goes on along the minus strand of JAMPIV010012335.1, from coordinate 143,767 downwards.
AGTTAAAGGGTATTGGTTGATGAATTATTTCCTTCGGCTCCCCAAGGGAGCATATGGCTTCAAATAACTCATGCCTATTCCTTCTGTCTAGTGTCATCAGCTCCAAGTTCTTTCCATGCCTTCCTCATTACGTTCCATTCATTCTCCAGTTCTCTTCTCCATGTGTTTTTTTGGTCTCCCTATATCTCTCTTACCCGGGGGATCCCAGAACAAGGACTGCCTGGTAATGTTAGCAGGTATTTAACTTACTTCATATAAAAGGTAAATGCAGTTCCATATAAGATACTGCCGTAGCGGAGAGAAATGTTAGAGATTTCACTATACTAAGTCCAGCATCGAGAGGTGGGGGATGACCAGTTCCCTTCCTCTCTGCCTTTTCCTTCCCTAACTTAAGTGCAAAGTCAGGTACCCATTTACAACCGGGTAGATTGAAGTGTGTCGATACCGTGAATCGAAACCCGGCACTTTTCCCGCGAGAGACCAGCGCTCTATCCACTCTTTCAATCGTACGCTCTTACTTAAAATAACAAGAATAAACGAATAAAGAACACAAACCACTATTGCTGAATCCTCATCTGTTACACTTAATTAAACAAACAAAAAACACGGAACCTCTAATGAACGTCGTCGCAGCTGTTAAAAAAATATCTCAATCAAAGTGGACATTTGAATTAATCTGCAACTAATTAGTTCTGTCCCCCGTATTAAGTACGCCACGACGTAAATGATTCTTAATGTAAATTGTTTCTGCAGTCCACCTGACCTACGCTCCACGTGCACTTCATACGACTATTGTGTTACAATACTGGTGCCCACACAGTGACCTCAGGGAACTATGAACCCAGCTTTTCTTACCTCGTATTTGTTAAGCTGCGCTTCCGGTTATGTTGTTTTCCTACTGTTATTTTTCCAGGTCACCTGAACTTACCGGCAGAAAAAGCTTATGCATCTAACCAGTGGCGGTTTTAGGGTTTGCGAGACCTTAGGCAAGCGCGAACTTGCAAGGCCTTAGGATAGCGTGAACGTGAAGAAAAATATCTCATTCAACCTCTGGTGGTTTATAATAGTGTTAGTACCCCCCCCCCCCCTTTCAGTTATAACTGACTATAGGAATGCGCCCCTGAGGTGACACCCCTCAGCATTTTTTTTTTTTTTTTGCCTGGGGTTCCTTTCGGCGTGTTCCTCTTCTGCTTGTTGTGAAAGATTCCTGTCTCCCAATCCGAGGTGGCGCCGTGGGGAGCATCGCCACTTGGCACGATCGGCAGATTCATCCTCTCAGGTTGCTGGATTTATGTCCAGTGTCCTCATGTCTCTCTTGCACACATCTCTGAACCTCAGCTGCGATCGCCCGACTGTTCTTTTGCCATCTGCCAGTTGCCCGCACGAAATATCGTTGGGGATGCGACCATCTGCGCTGTCTAAGCAGTGTATACTTGCTTTGAAGGCCAACACGCGACAGTACCTTGACATCTGTTACTTTTATCTTTCCACGAAATACCAAGGATATGGCGTAGACACTGTTGATGGAAGGTATTGAACCTTCTTTCTTGTTTAGTATAGGTTGACCATGTCTCGCTGCCATATCAAAGCGTGCTGGTAGCGTAGGCATTATATACCACAGCTTTGGTCTTCATTGTGAGTTTGGAGTTTCCCCAAACATGCGTTGTGAGGCATGCAAAGATGGTGTCTTATTGGTTACAATTAGTATGTATAGTGTCATTAATTCCAGATAATAATCATGGTATCATTTTGCCTTTCCAATTAGTGTAAAGAAGAGTAAATTAAAAGTGTCAAATTGCGTGAACGTGCGTGTTTTTTTCCCTTTGTCCCAAAAAGGCAGTCTCTCATACCTGTCATATTAATAATACTACTATCATTTACTGGACACAGTATTAAGGTCCTTGTCTTGTTGGATTCGGCCTATACTGCTTGATAGAAATACAACAGAAGTGATTGCGTCATTAATAGGCTGAACTGCCCATGGCGGACTTCTGGTGTCGTGTATTGTGGTTCGCACTGTTGATCTGCCATTGAAACATCATTTTTTGATGATGCGTAGATGGCAGGGCGGATAGTGTGATTCGCTTGCATGGCTAGGCGGGGTTGTCGCACGGAAGGTCCAGTGTTCAAATCCTGGGTAAGCCACTCATGTCTGTTGTTTTTCTGTTGTCTGGTGTTCTACTTCTTTATTTCCAGCGAGTGCCTGATAACATACCTTTATATTTGTTTCATATTAATTTACTGTTAATAAGTGGCAGAAGTGTGGGAAAGTCTGGGGTATTTTGAATGACACCACATTAACTATTTATGCGTTATTTTCAATGTGTATTCCGCCTTTATATGTGATATACTGTTTCACTAAATTGTGTATTTCAATAGATCCGCCTATGCATGGAGCCGCCACTGCACATATCAGTCGAAAGATCTGACAACGAGAAAATGCACGTCTGCATCAAAGAAAGAGGAAAAGACAGAGGAGTACTGAGCTCCAATGAAACAGCACGCGCGTTTTTACGACAAAAACTTCGAATGACATTTGTGTGGTTTTCTGGGCTATGAATGTCTGTGGGACTCCGTTACACGTTCAGCACTAGGTGGCTCATGAGCAATCCTGAGCTTAAGAATGCCGTACGGCCGGCAGCGTGATAGTTTCATATTTCGCGATAAGGGAACTTATGTAAGCAGTTGGCTTACAAGTTCGGGTTACCTCCTACAAACTTCCTCTCCAGCATTCGTAAACAGGAAAGGGAGCTGCGCAGAAGTCAGAAAATGAGCGACTTGGGATATATATATATATATATATATATATATATATATAACTGCGTCACACGATCTCAGGTTCAGGGAGAGAATTTACGTGTTATTACGTCGGAATGATTTAGAACACGTGAGAATGCCTTCCAGTGTATTACAAAGTGAACATTACATTCAACAATGTTAGGCAACTCTCATGATAGTCACACCAGTGCAAATGATGATTAGTAGGACATACTAGGACTTTTAGTCATTCAGTGTTTATGTCCATATTATTATTTTCGTTTATCTTTTCATTTTCTTTGTGTCATATATGTGGTTTAGGGATTAAATATCTGTACATAAGTTATATCATCTACCAAGCGGTCGAGTGAGTTTCTTTCATGTACTGTCTCGTAAACCCATATATGTGTCATTTCCTCAGTATGAGAGGATGGGGGCTTAATACTAATAATAATATTCAGTAAGAATAATATGGGAGATTTGTCGCAAGGAAACAGAATCCATTCTCATGTGCCCTTCCGAGACATTATCTCTTTGTGAGAATATTCGCCTTCCTGTTCACCCCTCACTTGTATAGGAATCTTACATTTAACGAGCCACTTAACAGATCCTATATATCTTCTTACATTTACATCTTTCTTATCCAACTGTGCTGTGACAATTAATGTCCAGTTCGGGATAACGCGCGACAATTGGAGGCTATGTCCGGTATCTAGATTATAACTCTAGAGAACCTTTTCTACCTCTTGCATTCCTATAGTTCTCCACTGAGAACATATATCTCTAGGATCTGACTTTTTTTTTACAACACTAGGGATTTTAGTATATATACACGTACATACCTCTTAGATAACGAGATATTGCAATATCACGATTAATTCTTTTTTGATGGATAGAACTGGGAAACCAGATCTTTATTTGTAAACACAGCGAACTTTGAGTTCAGCGAATTTTTTTTACCTGTAAGCGAAGATGAGAAGAACAAATTTAGGAATGATCGAGAAGACCAGACCTCAGTAAGTTAGACCGCAGGTCAAACTGAATATATATATATATATATATATATATATATATATATATATATATATATATATATATATATATATATATATATATATATATATATATATATAAAACGGTAGAATGAAAATACAAACACACACAAATAGTAATACGTCTAACAAAGAGAAAGGACAAGAAAAACCTACGTTGCGGGCCACAAGGCCTTCGTCAGGGACAGACAAACAAGAGACAGGAGGAAAAGAAAGTCAGAATTAAGTGAAGAACGTGAAACTATCGAAATAAGAGAAAAATACTCCCTGATGTGTGTCACATGTTGAGCAAAAATGTCTACCACTAGACCGGAAAGCGGAAGTGGATAGTACATTAAAAGCAAAAATAAAAAATAATGACAACAGGGACTGGAAAAGTGAGGGAAAAGTGATTAAATAAATAAATAAAAAAAACAGATATGGAGAAAGAAGAGGTAGAAAGAGTATACATACATATATATATATATATATATATATATATATATATATATATATATATATATATATATATATATATATATATATATATATATATATATATATATATACATACATATATATATATATACATATATATATATACATATATATACATATACATATACATATACATATACATATATATATATATATATATATATATATATATATATATATATATATATATATATATATATATATATATATAAGGGTGATTGTAGTCATAATAGAAAGTCACAATAAAACTGGGACTAGATAGAAAAGGGCACCTCCGACAAAAGATTTCTGGGTGTTCAAACCATAGGGTGTAAGGCAACCCATAAGATGGATGAGGCGTTGTTCCAGGCTGAACCGACTGTTGGCATCCGCTGAACAAAATCTGATGGCTGTCACCTGGATGTCAGTGGCACCATGGTGGCCAGGGCATTGAAGTGGATAGTCACAGGTGTGGATTTCAACTGAGAGATGTCGTAGAGGTGTCTGCAGAATCGGCCCCCCAGTCGTGTGCCCGTTTGACTGATGTAAGTAATATTGCAACGTTTGCATATAATAGCATAAATGTCGTTACGTGACTCGCATGTGAAGCCATGGGTGATGGTGAACTTGGCCTTAGGGAATGACACTGAACGTGTTTGGATTACATACTGACATGTCTTGCATCATGTTCGGTTACAGGGTTGGGTCCCAAAATGGCCATCGTTGACATTTTTCAAACAGCTGTGGACTAGGAGGTCACTCAAACTTTTATCAAGTCTATATTCCAGCAAGGGTGGCTCACTAAACACTTCCCGCGCCACTGGGTCAGCTTGAAGGAGAGGTAGGTGGCGATACAGGGTCCTTTTGACAGCAGTACTGTTGTCTCTAGAGACAACAGAACATATAGTTCGACTTAGATATGTAAAGATATACAGATATAAGACAGACTCGTCCTACTCAGACAAACAATACACATAAATTCAGGCCATAGATATTCTGAAGCAAGAACAATCTATTATTACCCAAACAACGAATAAATCGCAGTAAAATGGATTTATCCGCGGAGTTTGATCGAAGAGATGGCACAACTTTCAAGGGAAGTAACTCAGAACACGCTCTAAGGTGGAGGTAAGAACATCTTCCGATTCTGTCTCCTGTAGAAGAAGTCCAACATTTCCTGTGCTCGGCATCAATCAATACCCTTTAGCTCCTCAAGGAGCATAGGCCTTCAACAAACACTTGCCAAGTCTTCCTGTCCTGTGCCATCCGCTCAAGTTCTTTCCATGTTTTCCTCATCATTTTCACATCTGTTTCCAGTTCTCTTCTCCATGTGTTTTTTGATCTACCTCTGCCTCTCTTTCCCTGTGGATTCCAGAACAAGGACTGCCTTGTAATGCTATCAACAGGTTTCCTCAATGCGTGTCCTATCCATCGCCAGCGTCTTCTTCTCAACTCTTGTTCCACTGGCACTTGTCTGGTTCTTGTCGTCAATTCCACATTTGTGACTTTGTCATACCATTTGTCCTTCTATTCGACGCAAGCACCCGTTTATAAAAGTCTGTAGCTTTTTGGTTGTTGTTTTTGTTGTTCTCCATGTCTCAGAGCCATACAATAGAACTGACTTCACATTTGAGTTGAAGATTCTTATTTTCGTGTTGGACTTGATTTCTCTTGTTCTCCATATGTTTCCCAATGCAATGAAAGCTCCTCTGGCTTTTTGTATTCTTATTTTGATATCACTGTCTGTCCCTCCAACTTTGTCTATATTACTTCAAAGATATGTGTACGATTCTACATCTTTTAGTGGTGTTTCTTCAAGTTCAACCTTGTTATCATTTCTTGCATTTATTCTCATAATCTTTGTCTTTTCCATGTGTATTTTCAGGCCCACTTGTTGTGACCTCTCATCGAGAATTTTCATTTTCTCTTGCATCTGATTATGGTTATATGACAGAAGAGCCAAGTCATCTGCAAAATCCAGATCATCAAGCTGTTTAGTCAGATTCCACTGGATTCCATTTCTGTTGTGTGATGTCAATGTTTTCATAACCCAATCTATTGCTAGTAAGAAAAGAAATGGAGACAAGAGGCATACCTGTCTCACTCCCGTTCTAATCCTAAACGGTTCTGTAAGTTGTCCTTCATGAAGAACTCTGCTGGTCACGTCTTCATATGTTTCTTTATTAAGTTAATGATCTTCATGGGAACTCCATAATGCCTCATCAATTTCCAAAGCGATTCTCTGTCTACACTGTCAAATGCCTTTTCATAGTCCACGAATCCGATGTATAGAGGTGAATTCCATTCCAGACTTTGTTCAAACTATTATTCTCAATGTGGCTATCTGGTCTGTACAGGATCTACTTTGTCGAAAACCTGCTTGTTCATCTCTCAGTTGCTTGTCTATGGACTCTTTTAATCTCTCCAGGATGATTCTGTTTAATACTTTTGCTGGCACTGATAGTAACATTATTCCTCTATAATTTATGCACTCTTGTAAATTTCCCTTCTTATGCAACTTGACCAGATACCTTCCTTCCATTCTGCTGGTATTTCCTCTCTCTCCCAGACTTTGCCAAGTAGTTTGTATAATATCTCTGTAGAGGTATCAATATCTGTTTTGATGGCCTCTGCTGGAATGCAATCTGGACCAGCTGCTTTTCCATCTTTCAGAAGCTTTATGGCTTTCTTTATTTCTTCTCTACTTGGTGGTTCACAGCTGATTTGTAGCTCCTCTTCTGCTGGCTGGATGTCTGGGGGATTAGTTGGAGATGGTCTATTGAGAAGTTCCTCAAAATATTCTGTCCGTCTCTTCATTTGTTCTTGTATATTACTAAGCAATTTTCCATTATCTTTTATGAGGCCATTTGCTTGCTTATATTTCCCTGTTAGCTTCTTTGTGTTGTTGTACATATCCCTCATATTTCCTTTGGCTGCAGCTTCCTCTGCTTCCCTTGCCAAATCATCAATATATTTCATCTTGTCTCTTTTGATGTTTCTTCTTACTTCTTTGTTTGCTTCTATGTACACTTCATGAGCCTTGGCTTTGGAGCTTCTGGTTTTGCTTCTGTTTAAATCTGCTTTCTTGTTTTTCCTGTCTTCTATCTTACTAATGGTTTCTGTTGTTACCCATGCTTTGTGCTGACGTTTCCTTCTTCTCAGTACTTCTTCACATGTCTCGTTCAGAAGAGTATGTCTCAGAACATCGTCATTGATGATGAGGTAAACACCAGGATCTCCAAAGCCAGCAGCACATTTGGCAGACTATACACCAACGTTTAGCATCGAAGTGGCATTAGTCTACAGACAAAGCTGAAGGTGTACAGAGCTGCGGTGCTTCCAGTGCTGCTTTATGCATGCGAAACATGGACTGTATACAGGCGCCATGTAAAGAAGCTAAACCACTTCCATACAGTCTGTCTCAGGAAGATAATGAACATCAAATGGCAAGACAAGATCCCGGATACCGCCGTTCTTGACAGAGCTGGTATCCCTAGCATCCATACTATTCTGATGCAGTCACAGATTCGCTGGGCAGGTCATGTAGTCCGCATGCCAGACCATCGACTGCCAAAGATACTCTTTTATGGTGAGATGCAGAAGGGTAAACGCTCCCATGGTGGCCAAAAGAAGTGCTTCAAAGACACGTTAAAGACGTCATTGAAAACCTTTGACATAAACCCAGACATATGGGAAGCTGCTGCGCAAGACTGAACTGCTTGGCGCACATCTCTTCTTAAAGGTGCAGCGGCATGCGAATCATCCAGAAGAGCAGCAGCGGAACAGTGGAGACAAGCTAGAAAAGACCGTGAAATAAAACCTTCACATGAAGCAAACATTCCCTGCCCACACTGTCCAAGATCTTTCCAGGCCCGCATCGGGCTCATCAGTCACCTCCGTACCCATAGAGTAATCTAACATATTCCTAATAATTGGATGAACAGAGTGGTCTTCATCACCCGTGATGGACGAACAACATGTGACATAAAGTTGTCGGATATCGTGCCTACTTGTTGGAGTTCAGTGAGTTAACATTAGTTGTGTATAACGAGCCATGTTTGTCGCTCCATGTGTAATGTAATACATATTTGTCAATGTGCACACACAGCTAAGCACTTGACAGTTATCATCTTGGCATAACCAATATATATATATATATATATATATACATTAAAGTGAGAAGAAAGAATAAGTGATCCCACATATCAGAACCACAGAGGTATCCAATATCAGACAAGGTAACAAAGATAATATCAATTTCCTTAAGGTACTCATTTCAAGGTCATGTGTACGTCACGGGGGTTTCTTCTGAGACAAAGAAAGAATAGGACTACTTCATCAGGCATCTGGGACTAGGCAACTAATATGAGGCTGTGCAGGGGGGGCTGGCAATCTCATCTCATTAAAAGAATTGATAAAGAAACTGCCGCTGCAAGAGCATGTGAATGCTTTGTTGAGGCTTCCTTCAAGGGAGCCAGGTGCAGTGGTGGTTCCATACTCCACAGGGAGCAAAAAAAAATGATTACAGCTCACATCCATATCCCAAAGTCAAGAGATACTGAAGGATTTGGGTATTGAGACAGGATTTTTCTTAATAATGTCTTTATTGCTAAAAAAATGCTAATCTTCATCATCTGAGCCAAAATCTATCGGAAGAAGAAAGCACGTTCTAATAAATAAACATAAATAATTTGAAAAAAGTGCAATATCTACGAAGCGCAAAAAAGCGAGGTATACCTGTATAGTGTAGTAAATTCAAGATAATAATTCTGATTTCTAATATCAAAATACAGTATCACCTTCCCACTCCACTCATTCAAATAGAGTAAATCAAAACTGTAAAATTGTGTGAATGTATGTGTGTGTGTGTGTGTGTGTGTGTGTGTGTGTGTGTGTGCCCTCCCTTTCTATAAAAAACACCAAAAAACAAACAAAACAAAAAACTCTCTCACAACTGCTAAGTGATCTTTGATCCTTAGCCACCAACTGTCAAGGCAGTCAGTGGCCATCACTCATGGTGACGTCTTGTAGGGCAGCAACAAACTGCTTACACTTTGCTCGGTCGGTGGCCATCCTTCATGCAGTGCCCCAGCTCTGTTTCATTCTTTGCATCTTGGCCTCCACAGTTCTCTGCCAAGTTGTTTTTTGGTTGGCCTCTCTTTCGCTTTCCTTCAGGGGTCCATAGCATAGCTGTTCTTGTGATGGTATCATGGTCTCTTCTTTAAACATGTCCAACCCAACTCCAGCGTCTGTCAGTTATGATAGTGTGCATGTCCTCTTGTTTGCTCCGAGTAAGCAGTTCTTGGTTGGTGATGTGCCACGTATGTGAACTATCCATAAACTTCAACAAGGGAAAAAACGCAACAGAAACAAATGCACGCGTAAAACGGAGACTTGAGGGAGCATCGGCAAGTCCACTGGTAGGACATAAGGGGTGTACAGACAGACTACTGTGAAACATTATATATCATAGAAATGCATTGTATATGAACATACATGACAGTAAGCATGTATGTATGTTGCCAGGATGGCTATCGCGCGGGTCGCGAGTCTTTGAGTATATTGTGTTGCTCTCATTACGTAAGCGAATTTATATAAAACACTGTGCTGAATAACACTAAATAATGTTAAAAAAATTATTTCATTTTTTTAACCATAGAGCTGCTACAGAAACATTATTATGGTATAAAAACTCCGGGCAGCTTTGCTAACCTGTACACAAATTATGAACGTTATGTTGTCGTCAAAATATGCCTATCGCAAACAGTTGATGTTTGTAAAAATAAATGGATGGCTCTTTCCAAAATTTCCTCTGGTATTGCAGTTCCCAAAGGTCGCCTAATTGGCCACTCCTGGAATATTGTATTTGAGTCAGAAATATCAGCTGCCGAGCATCAGACTGACATAGTGGTTAAAGCGCTGGTCTCTCGCGGCAAAGATGCCAAGTTTGATTCATGGTCTAGCTATGCTCCAGTCTACCCAGCCGTAAAGGGGTATTTGGATTTGCTCTTGAGTTAAGGAAGAAAAAAGGCAGTGAAGAAGTGAACTGGTCACTCCACCTTTCGGTGCTGGACCTAGTATAGTGAAATCTCTAAAACTTCACTCCCCTATGGCAAGATCTGCTCCGGGGCTACCTGCCAATCAGCTCTCATCTTCACATCGAAGGATGGAGATCGGTTGCAACGGATTTCAAACATCTTTTGTCTCTTGTCTTGATGGTGAACTCATATAGACTCTTTCCTGTCCATCTCTAGATGTTGTCTTCCCACTTATAGCACCGTCTTCCTCTTGCCCATTTGCCTTCAACTCTTCCTTTGATCATGGTTTTCAGCAAGGTGTTAGTCTTTTTACATGACCAAAATCCAAAATATTACTACTCTAGTCTCCAGTACTATTTATAGATTCAGCTGTTAGTTTATCTCCACGATGTCCAACTGTCCAGTATCTCCTCTCTTTGACTTCCTCAATCTCCTTTGTCTTCAATCTTTCCTGCTGCTACGACATATTCCAGCTTTCTTCTTCAACTACATGCCCAAAGACAGTGGTCTGCTTCTTTCTAAGATGAGAAGTAAGCTTCCTTTGTGCATTAGTCTCCATCAGGACATCCTCGTTACTCTATTGCAGCTGTCCTTGGTATTTTAAATATTCTTCTATAAAAACCACATCTCCATGGCCTCTAGTCCTTTCCCTAATTGTTTACTAATTGTCCACAACTCACTAGTTAGAACAATAGAACTGACTGGAGGCACGAAATGATACCATATTCAGATTTCGAAAAACAAAATTATTATATTGAATTAGCCACACTATATATCCTAACTGTAACCTAAGCAGAGATTGAACTGGATATTTTGCTTAATAAATTTTTTTTAAATACCTAAATACACTTACCAAACTTTCAAGTCTACCCAGTTGTAAAGGGGTATCTGATTTTGCTCATGAGTTAGGGAAAGAAAAGGCAACAAAGAAGGGAACTGGTCACCCCATCTTGAAGCTGGACCCAGTATACTGAAGGCTCTTACACTTCACTTCCCTACAACAGTATCTGCTATGGGACTACCTTTACATTTTTAAGCTCGTTACTGAAACCCAGGGGTAAGCAAAAACAGGCTACGCGTCTTACTATGACAATGGACAAAGATAACTGCCCATATTACAGTCACAAGGACTTCATCAGGGACAAGCAAACAAAAACAGGACATACAGAAGCAAGAAGTAAATAAAATATATTAAACAAGTAATGAGAATAATGATCACGATCATTTTCTTTTGAGCTTTCTATGCAGCAAGGAGCCACAACTGTAGCTGGCCTCCCTTGCAGGAAGCCTGTATCACGCATTCACATGCTCGTGCAGTGAAGGTTTCCATGGCAATTTATTTTACATGGTGAGGTTGTGTTAAGGTCAGGTATTAGTGTTGCTTGATCCAAGGGGAAGTAAACCTTAAAATGCTTGTTGTACAGGTTGGATTTTTGGGTTGTGGCGCTTGTTTGCTTATTAGCTGTTGAATTGTTTTTAAAAAAATATCTTCTCGAAGTTTCGAGAGACTGAGAGTACAGAAGGCGTGGTGAACGCTAATCATCTCAAGTGCTGAGATGAATTGATTCTGAGTTGTTTTGAGCTGTGGGCGATTATGCCTCGCGGCTAGTCTGCGCATGGGTTATTAACTGTGTTGTGTGAGAGCAGCTGATTCTCGACAGTTCGCTTTGGGCGTTTGACCGGGCTGGTCAGCGATATTTATATGGTGTATTAGTGTAACTGCCGTGTATGCAGTCTTTTGAGTATTCTGAGAAGTGAAGAGATTTATGAGGCCATATTAGTGTAACTGCCGTGTGTGCAGTCTTTTGAGTATTCTGAGAAGTGAAGAGATTTATGAGGCCATATTAGTGTAACTGCTGTGTGTGCAGTCTTTTGAGTAGTCTGAGAAGTGAAGAGATTTATGAGGCCATATTAGTGTAACTGCCGTGTGTGCAGTCTTTTGAGTAGTCTGAGAAGTGAAGAGATTTATGAGGCCATATTAGTGTAACTGCCGTGTGTGCAGTCTTTTGAGTATTCTGAGAAGTGAAGAGATTTATGAGGCCATATTATCGTAACTGCCGTGTGTGCAGTCTTTTGAGTAGTCTGAGAAGTGAAGAGATTTATGAGGCCATATTATCGTAACTGCCATGTGTGCAGTCTTTTGAGTAGTCTGAGATGTGAAGACATTATGAGGCCATATTATTGTAAACTGCTGTGTGGGCAGTCTTTATAGCACTGAGATATACTTCATGCTTTTCGCTGTAAACTGTGTATTTAATGTCAACGTGATTGTGTTGTGACGTAATAAACCATTATTAAATGTCACCAGTCGTTTCAACGCTCCATGACTCCCATGTACGTACCTGTGGTGTGAGTGACTGTACCAACACACACCCACTTCAACATTCCTGGCACAGCGACAGAGAAGTACCTCATATTTATAATTAGCCTGTGTGGCATTTTCTAAGAAAGTCTTTACTTCAACAGAAGTGTTAAGAAAACATACTGCATCAGAACATACTGCAACAACTCGACTGTATCAGTGGTGGCCAGTGTATTGTACTTTTGAAAGGAAAAATGTATTTTTTCTGACATTATAATATTTTTTTTTGTATCCTGCGCTTGACTGTGCGCTATGGTTAATAATGTGTAGTGATATTGGTTCTTTGAAAAGTTGTTTTTCTGATGTTATGCTGTATTTAGTTATAGCTTTCGTTTATGTTTTGGTATATATATATATACATTGCCTTTTTTGTTCGATGCTTTCCTGTCATGATTGTATTTATTTATACAATATGTGGTTTGATTTAAACAGTTATTAGAATGTATTATTACTAACTTTCTCTACATTCATATCTTTGCTTTCCGTCTGTCTTTGCTGATTATTCTTCATTTCATTCCATCTTTTCTGTTGTCTTTTCGGTATGGGTTCATATCTTGTCTATGCTTCATTATTTCATCTTCGTTTCACTTGATTCTACTTGTATATTTCTTTTTCGTAGCATACTTATACTTCCATCCTTTGTGTTGTTAGTCTGGTTATATGGCTTGAGATAATGTAACTAGTTGTGATATTTGTATTTATTTTACATGTAAGGAATTGTTTAACTTAATTGTTACCATATGGTATTATTGATTTTTTCTCATATTCCGATTTCATACTTTCCTTCATTACGGATCATTCTTCTTTTGCTTGATCTTGTCTTTTCACTTACTATTGGTTGTTTCCTGTTTGGTTTGTACTGAAAATACTTTTACTGTGTTTGAAACCGATTATCTTAGTGTACTTAGCTAATTACTTTGTATCCTTCATTTTTACGTTACACTTTATGCTAATATTTTTTTGTAGATGTATTAACATGACTTAACATTGGGTAATTTTTGTAGGCGTATATTAGAGCTTTATTGACCTCTTAATTTTTTTGGGGATGTACTTGTCAAAAAAAAATGATAGAATCATTTTTTTCCCCGGGGGTCGGTGTAGATGTTAAGGTCAGGTATTAGTGTTGCTTGATCCAAGGGGAAGTAAACCTTAAAATGCTTCTTGTACCGGTTTGATTTTTGGGTTGTGGCGCTTGTTTGCTTATTAGCTGTTGAATTGTTTAAAAAAAATATCTTCTCGAAGTTTCGAGAGACTGAGAGTACAGAAGGCGTGATGAACGCTAATCATCTCAAGTACTGAGATGAATTGATTCTGAGTTGTTTTGAGCTGTGGGCGATTATGCCTCGCGGCTAGTCTGCGCATGGGTTATTAACTGTGCTGTGTGAGAGCAGCTGATTCTCGACAGTTCGCTTTGGGCGTTTGACCGGGCTGGTCAGCGATATTTATATGGTGTGTTCCCATGGAGTGTACTGGGAAGATGGCTAGAGTGTTTTTTCGCTGTGTGTGTACGGGATATTTTGTAACTGCAGTGTAGGCAGTCCCTTTTGGATATTGATGTGAATTTAAGCCATGGATTTAAAGAGATTTATGAGGCCATATTAGTGTAACTGCCGTGTGTGCAGTCTTTTGAGTATTCTGAGAAGTGAAGAGATTTATGAGGCCATATTAGTGTAACTGCCGTGTGTGCAGTCTTTTGAGTATTCTGAGAAGTGAAGAGATTTATGAGGCCATATTAGTGTAACTGCCATGTGTGCAGTCTTTTGAGTATTCTGAGAAGTGAAGAGATTTATGAGGCCATATTAGTGTAACTGCCATGTGTGCAGTCTTTTGAGTATTCTGAGAAGTGAAGAGATTTATGAGGCCATATTATCGTAACTGCCGTGTGTGCAGTCTTTTGAGTAGTCTGAGCTGTGAAGACATTATGAGGCCATATTATTGTAAAATGCCGTGTGGGCAGTCTTTATAGCGCTGAGATATACTTCGTGCTTTTCGCTGTAAACTGTGTATTTAATGTCAACGTGATTGTATTGTGACGTAATAAACCATTATTAAATGTCACCAGTCGTTTCAATGCTCCATGACTCCCATGTATGTACCTGTGGTGTGAGTGACTGTACCAACACACACCCACTTCAACATTCCTGACACAGCGACAGAGAAGTACCTCATATTTATAATTAGCCTGTGTGGCGTTTTCTGAGAAAGTCTTTACTTCAACAGAAGTGTTAAGAAAACATACTGCATCAGAACGTATTGCAACAACTCGACTGTATCAGGTTGCCAACCCCATGCACAGCCTCATATTAGTCACCCTTTATGGCATGCCAGAGGGTGCAGGAGCCAACGGGTGATCAGCCCATTGGGCTATGTTATTCTGCCTATACTTCAAAATAGGAAAGTTTAGCAGCAGTAGTGTCTGTAATGTGACAACCCCAATTATTGTACCTTCCAGGAAATAGGAAATACCATGATTTCATCAACAAAAACAGGTTTAAACCCCCCCCCCCCACACACACACACACACACAAACATGGACTTCAAGAATTAAGCGAGTATTTTTAATCACTTTTTTAGATAAAACAAAAATATACAAAGAGCTTGTATGACCATAAAACGCTAAAAGTGTTAAAAAAAACTGTACAAAATATGGATCAACCGTACAAGTTGACATGTGTCATAACATAGCCATTCATGCATTCGTGCAGTGAGGTGATAGAATTACTCAGATGGACCTGAATAAAATTTCCAGCATTTCCATTACTTCTCATTATCATCATCCTCTCCTTCTTCAATGCTTTATGGAGCACGGAGAACAAACTCTTGCAGCAGTGGTTACTGTTGCTATTTTTATTTTTGGAAAGAGGTAGCCATCCCCATGCACAACCGCATATTAGTTGTCTTGTATGAAATGCCTAAGGGATTAGTTATTCTATTATTTCTTTCTCTCCTCAGAGACCCTGGGAACGACACCAGGCATTTCTTTTTATATTGTCCTGTTATCTAGCCTCCTTTATCTCTCTCTGTTTCTAATGAGTTCCTAAAACTTACTTATTTTTGTTACTTGACGAGTGGATGCCTGAATAAAATGTTGTAAGCACAGTGGAATATGGGGTGGGGGTGTCTATGGGTCATAATGCCTGAAAGCAGTCCTGTTTAAGTGTACAGTGGAGGAGGAGAATTGACAGAAGGTGAGACAGCGAAAACAGAAAAATATAATTAATTAGAAGAAAATCAACTAAATTTAAGCATGGGCAAATTTCAGTTTTGTACTCACACGTCTTGCAACGAGTGTTCCCTCTCCATCATTTTCACTAAGTCTGGCCCTGGCCAGGTCAAGCTGTGGTGTACGTTGTGGAACATCTGGTTAGGACATCACAGGTTAAAGATATTACACATTTTATGTATGGGCAATATTAACAATAAATGTATTAATTCACTCATTTACCCTTCAGTTCCCTGTGGAGTAGAGGTATTCAACACATACCTCCCAAGTTCTCCTGTCCTGTGCTCAAGAGAGTTTTATGTCTTCTTATCCCTTTCATTTGACTCCAGTTCTCTTTTCCACTGTTTTTCAGCTCCCTTTACATCTCTTATCCTGGTGGTTCCAGAATAGGGACTGCCTTTTGTTAAAGCTACCAACTGGCTTACTCAACGTTTGTGTCCCATTCATCGACCAACTGGCTTACTCAACGTTTTGTGTCCCATTCATCGACCAACTGGCTTGTCCCATTCATCGACCAACTGGCTTACTCAACGTTTGTGTCCCATTCATCGACCAACTGGCTTACTCAACGTTTGTGTCCCATTCATCGACCAACTGGCTTACTCAACGTTTGTGTCCCATTCATCGACCAACTGGCTTACTCAACGTTTGTGTCCCATTCATCGACCAACTGGCTTACTCAACGTTTGTGTCCCATTCATCGACCAACTGGCTTACTCAACGTTTGTGACCAACTGGCTTACTCAACGTTTGTGTCCCATTCATCGACCAACTGGCTTACTCAACGTTTGTGTCCCATTCATCGACCAACTGGCTTACTCAATGTTTGTGTCCCATTCATCGACCAACTTGCTTACTCAACGTTTGTGTCCCATTCATCGACCAACTGGCTTACTCAACGTTTGTGTCCCATTCATCGACCAACTGGCTTACTCAATGTTTGTGTCCCATTCATCGACAAACTGGCTTACTCAACGTTTGTGTCCCATTCATCGACCAACTGGCTTACTCAACCTTTGTGTCCCATTCATCGACCAACTGGCTTACTCAACGTTTTGTGTCCCATTCATCGACCAACTGGCTTACTCAATGTTTTGTGTCCCATTCATCGACCAACTGGCTTACTCAACGTTTGTGTCCCATTCATCGACCAACTGGCTTACTCAACGTTTTGTGTCCCATTCATCGACCAACTGGCTTACTCAACGTTTGTGTCCCATTCATCGACCAACTGGCTTACTCAACGTTTGTGTCCCATTCATCGATCAACTGGCTTACTCAACGTTTTGTGTCCCATTCATTGACCAACTGGCTTACTCAACGTTTGTGTCCCATTCTTCGACCAACTGGCTTACTCAACGTTTGTGTCCCATTCATTGACCAACTGGCTTATTCACCGTTTGTGTCCCATTCATCGATCAACTGGCTTACTCACCGTTTGTGTCCCATTCATCGACCAACTGGCTTACTCAACATTTGTGTCCCACTCATTGACCAACTGGCTTACTCAACGTTTGTGTCCCATTCATCGATCAACTGGCTTACTCAACGTTTTGTGTCCCATTCATCGACCAACTGGCCTACTCAACGTTTGTGTCCCATTCATCGACCAACTGGCTTACTCAACGTTTGTGTCCCATTCATCGATCAACTGGCTTACTCAACGTTTTGTGTCCCATTCATCGACCAACTGGCTTACTCAACGTTTGTGTCCCATTCATCGACCAACTGGCTTACTCAACGTTTGTGTCCCATTCATCGACCAACTGGCTTACTCAACGTTTGTGTCCCATTCATCGACCAACTGGCTTACTCAACGTTTGTGTCCCATTCATCGACCAACTGGCTTACTCAACGTTTGTGTCCCATTCATCGCCAGTGCCCCACACTTGCTGACGTTTTTTTTTTTTTTGGTTTGAATTTCTACAGAATGGAGTAGCCAGCCCCATGCTCAACCTTCCTTAACTCTTTAAGTCCCAATCGACTTTATAAAGGCTCAGGGGTTAGACGCACATGGCCCAATCGACTTTAAAAAGCCTTTAGTATATGTGCCTCTGTTTGAGACTGTTTCTAATTATAACTACCCACAAAGTCATTTCCGACTGCAAGTACATTCTTTTAAATACCGCACGTGTTTAAGAGTGAACGTGTTTCTGTTTTGAGATATTTATTTTAGATTTTTAAAGCAATTTTTTAAGCGCATATCCTCCATTTTACCTTGAATAACTAATCATTTTTTTTAAGTGCATATCCTCCATTTTACCTTGAATAACTAATCATTTTTCAATGAAAGCTTTTATACTTGTAGCACAAGAGTAAAGTACATCCAATTACCTTCAGTTTCATATACAACAACAAAGTTATTTATGCATATGAACATTTTAAAAAATTATTTCCAAACAACAACAATAAACACGCACTGGGGTGGCCATTTTTGCTTGGGCCAAACCCACTTTTTTGCTTGGGACTGAAAGAGTTAACCACTTTTTATGACACATGTGGTAGGTTACAGTGTTTCTATCTTTGCTCCACTTTTGGGACCAGTAACACACAGGCATTAACTTTAAATATTACGGGAAAATGTACTACACAATAATAGCTTAGCGTTATGTATTGGTGCGTGCTTGCTAGCAGACACCATTTTTGGCCTATCTTTCTTTCAATCCATTAGGTTTCTGTATATGCTTACTCTTCCACTGCTTTAGCTCTTGCTGCTGGTTCTTCTGTACAGATATATGAGTCAACTCTGTGGTTGGGCACATCTTTTCTTAAGGCCTTCCACAGCGAAAGAGAGGCAGACCAAAGACAACCTGGCAGAGAACAGTTGGAAGCTGAGATGCAAAGCATGAACCAGAGTTGGGGCACAGCACGAAGGATGGCCACCGACCAATCAAAATGGGGACATTTTGTTGCTGCTCTACAAGACGCCACTAGGCGTAATGGCCACTGACTGCTTTGACAGTCAGGGGCTAAGGATCCAAGAAGAAGTAGATAGATATGCTTCCTTTCTGCATCTAAATTTTTAAACCAATTCTTAAAGATCATCTGAGCGTTGTTTCTTTGTCACATTTCTAATCTTTTGTGCTCAGCCAATTTTATACAATAATTAAAACAAAGCAAATTAAGGTGGAAATAATTGCACGGCGTTAGAATTTTAAAGCAATGTTAATGAACTGCCAAGATAGAGTTTCATATATGAAGGGGCAGGTGTCAGACGGTGAATGGTTATGCGTCGATTTAATCAATGTGTTTCTTCAAACAACTAAATCAGCGAAATCTTTTGTCTTAAACACAGCTCTAGTGATAACCATCTTTATACAAATTTTACTTTAGGTGTTTAAAGTTATCAAAGTATATTAATTTTCAGACAAATTTAATCTACAGTAAAATAAATTATTCAGTCATGACTTAAAATTTGGGCCATTATTGACAGAAAATCTTAATTGATAAGTTGGATTAATCAATCAACTTCAAAATAATTTGATAAATTATATTTTTTTTAAAAAACATTAATAAATGTTTTTGAGATCAGTAAGGACTAGATTTATTTTACTCGTTATAAGGGAACATCGTCCCAAAATTATAATGAAAATACTGAACAGTTGCAACCAAATAATTTATTATTATTAACCATACTTGCCAAATTCCATATCACAAACCTCTAACATAAATGCTCTCGCATTTAAGCAAAAAAAATATAAACATTGCTAACAATGGAATAATTGATTAAAATATGTTTTATCAATTAATTGATTAATATTGTTTTTTAAACTATTAATCGATTAATTTATCGTTAAAGATCTTAGCCCAACTTAAATCCTAAAAAAAGCCAAAAAAAATAAAATACAACTTTCAGGACCTACTTGTATTATTATTACCAAATCCACTAACAAAAAATAAATGTTCCATACATTCTATTTACATAGAATAAAAACGGATGGCCGGTAATCATTAAGCAGTAATTCTTTATACTGGTCACAAATTTTTTCATGAACGATATGATGAATTACTGATTAGCAGCCAGCCCCATGCCCAACCTTCCTTAGTAGCCATCAACGACATGCCTAGCGGGTTATAGTGTTCCTATTACTTGCTCCCCTTTCGGTCCCAGGTAACATACAGAAAGAAGACACATGCAAAGAAAAAGAAAAATGAACTATGGTTAACATCTGCTTACCCTGATGTATAATCATAGATGACAGTGCCTCTGGTTTGTCCTTGCTGAAATTCCCATTAAATATAACAATGTAAATTTAAGAATAAAAATAAGTTCTAATAATAATGGTAATTAATTAACTAGGGCTGCTGAGCTCACTGCTCTTTAGCAGCCAATGTCAAGCTGAAGAATTGACATGTGTTCTGTAGCTGTTGAGTGGTGCTGTATAGTGTTTGTGATTGTTGAGTGGTGCTGTATAGAGTGTTTGTGATTGTTGAGTGGTGCTGTATAGAGTGTTTGTGATTGTTGAGTGGTGCTGTATAGAGTGTTTGTGATTGTTGGGCAACCTGGCAGTAGCTTTCATTTTTCTGTGGAGAGTCCTGTGTAAGTGAGCAGCACACGCTGAACTGTCTCATATGGATGGGTACAGTTGCGGCAATTAGGCTCTTGTGACAATAATGGTAAATGTATTACAAGTGCGTATCCTTTTATCAGAACACTTAAAAATCGAAAGTTTCTTTGTGCGACTTTGGACTATTTTGGGCGATTTTTCGAACATGATTTAGGAAATTCTGGGCGTTTTGGAACACACTTTGGACAACATTTGGCTGTTTTGGGCTGCTTTTCAAACATGATTTGGGTGACATCTGCAAACAGTAAAAAAATTCGGTTTCCGAAAAACAGCTGTCCCAGATGATTTTGCATAAAAGAATACGAACAGGTATTGTAAGCTCACAAAGTGCCCTAGTGTAGTTACCAGAGGTCGCTGAAGAGACAAAGAAAGAACAGGCATACTGCACCCACAAGCATGTCGTACAAGGTGACTAATATGAGGTTGTGCATGGAGCTGGCAACTTCATCATGTAAAACCAACTGTCACAGAAGCCCCTGATGCAGGAACATGTGACTACTTGGTGCAGTCTTTTCTGCAAGGGGGAACCAGCTGGATGATGGTTTCGTGCTCTGGTATGAAGCAAAAGGGAAAATGAATGAAGCTTACAAAGTCATAACATGAACAATTACAAGGTCACTGGTCACAAACTGCTTAACTCGTCACATCATCATCACCTTTCAGTTCCCCACAGAGCATAGGTCTTCAACAAACGTATGCCAAGTCTTCCTGTTCGCCGCCATCAACTCAAGGTCTTTCTATGCCTTCTTTATATGTCTCCAGTTCTCTTTTCCATGTGTTCCTTGATCTCCCTCTTCCTCTCTTACCCTAGGTATTCCAGAACAGAGACTGCCTTGTAATGCTATCAACAGGTTTCCTCAATGTGTGTCTTATCTATCTCCAGCGTTGTCTTCTCGTCTCTTGTCCACTGGTGCCCTTGAATCACTTAGGGCCCAAAAAGGGAGCAAAGAATATTAACGCAGCAACTTACGACGCATGCCTTAAGAGGTGGCTAAGGAGGGTTGGGCTAGGGGCCAGTTACCCCATCATATAAAAAATTCTTAAAATCACCAGAACTTCAACAAACAATAATTCAATTGCTGAAGTCAAAATACATCATTTCACTCATAACCTTTCAGCTCCCCACAGAGGATAGGGCTTCAACAAACTCATGTCAACACATCCTGTCCCATCCCTTCAACTCAAGGTTTTTCTGTGTCTTCCTCGTCCTTTCATGTCTGTATTCTCTTCTCCATCTATTTTGCTGCCTCCCTCTGGAGATAGACTATCTAAGTCATCATGTCTGTATTCTCTTCTCCATCTATTTTGCTGCCTCCCTCTGGAGATAGACTATCTAAGTCAAAAGACTATTTTTGTTTTTTCAGTAAAGAATCTTAAAAGTTAAAAAGCTAATAAAGATACAGGTGCACAACCCAAAATCCGAACATCCTAAAACTGACATATTCCGAAAACAAAACGTTTTTTTGACCGACTTTTGTGCTACTTACGGTGACTTTTGGTTTTTTTTTTTTTTTACCTAGTATGCAGGGAACCGAACATATGCGATGTTCGGTTTATCATGTTTCGCCCCCGTGATGCTCAAGCGCAGTATAAGCTGACGTAAAAGCTACAGCGTGATACAAATTTTCAAACATAGCATATTTAGTTGTATCTCGGCACCGCTTTCAGCCACGTGTGTGAATATTTCTGAGCTTATTTTTTTTATTTTGAGTGTGAATATTTGTGAGCTTATTTAGTGATTTAGAGTTTAATTTCATTGTGAAAATGTTGAAAATAGCTGCAGGTACACTTGTGGGCAACAGTGGGAATAAGAAAAGGAAGCATTTGGAGTTATCGATAGCGCAGAAAGAGTTATTGCAGAAGCTTGATCATGATGTCTCTGTGCGTCATCTTACTGAAGAATATGGGCCACTTTGGGTGTATTCCAAAAACTGAAAAAATCTGAACACTGAAACACGGCCTTACCCTTAGCATTTCAGATTCTGGGTTACCAACCTGTATCTGCTTTATTCGTCATCAAAATTTTTTTTAATTTTAGACATTTAAGTTGATCGACAATATATAAACAGATCAAGATAAATTGGAAATCAAGCCAACAAAAATTGGTGCATAAACCAAGCCAAACTGGCAAACAGACCAGCACAAACCTACTACACTTACAAGGGTCTGACAGGTTCAGAGGCTGGCAGTGTTCCAGCTCTATTTCCATCATCCTCATCTTCATCATCATCGTCATCTTCATCCTCATCTTCCTCCTCCAGGACCATAGTTTTGGCTATTCTCTCCTCAGCTCCTATCTTGCTAAGGTGAAGTGCCAGGCGGTCAAGGTCCTACAAATAAGATAAAATAAAAAGATTTGGGAGTTTGGTAGCCAGGTGACAGTTGAAACAGAAGGCAAAATAAATAAATCCAGTGAAACATGTAGGACATCACAATCTTCATGAAAAGCATTATTCCAGAAGCTCTAAATCAAATTATTTTAATACAAGACCATAAATTTAAATACCCGCACACTCTAGTAACATCACATGGTAGGACAGAAATAAAGGACAGAACATCACAAACATAAGCAGCATTCTAGAAAAGTTCATTTTATAACACTATGCAACAAATCATTATCTACAGATATAAGAAAGAATTATCTCATGTTATAATTAGATGATACTACCGTTTGGAAGCAAATCAAGATGCTGAATAATGCTCTAGGTCAGCGGTGGCCAAACTACGGCCCGCGGGCCAGATCCGGCCCGCCAACCTGTTTTGGCCGGCCTCTTATTGTTGATTGAAGCCACACTCTTCACAATGAAATAACACACAAATGTATGTTTGAAATAAATAATTACATGTCATATTACAAATTACAAAACAAATTAAAACAACAGATTCATTATTTTTTTTTACAGTAATTTCAATTCGAAGACTGGTATACATGCCTTGGCAGATGTGCAGTACAGTAGTTTGCCGTTGCTTTCTGTACGTGGTTCATTATATATGTAAAACTAAATCTCAGAACGTTATTTTTTAAGGATTTTATAGGTCTGGCCCTCGGGTGTTACCCTTTACCATAATCTGACCCTCGGCCAACTTTAGCTTGGCCACCACTGCTCTAGGTCATTGGTAGCTTTGGAGATGAACGAAGGAACAAACATTGTTTTCAAAGGGTTCATAACTGGGCACTCTGGCATGTCCACCATTTTGCCCTTCCACATCATTTTACACCACAGTGTTAACAATTCAACAGGAAGCTAAACAGCCTGATACGTTATATCTTAAAAGACATCAATATGCAATGGTAAAACTGCTGCAAATTTAAGAAAGAAGTAGACCACTTTTATTGGGCACATTCTGATAAGTGGAAATTTGATGCACAATATGACAAAAGGAAAAGTAAATAGAAAGAGGGGACTACAACGACAGATAATCCTTGACAGTCTAACAACGTAGGTAGAAGGAAGTTGACAGAGCTGATAGGATACACATGGGACAAGAAATAAGAAACATATGGGTCAAGAAAAAGGAAAAAATACGGGACAAGAAATAGGAAGCAACCTGGAACAAGAAATAGGAAGCACCAGGGACAAGACATAGGAAGCACCTGGTACAAGAAATAGGAACCAACTGGTACAAGAAATGGGAAGCATCTGAGATAATAAATAGGAAGCATCTGGTACAAGAAATGGGAAGCATCTGAGATAATAAATAGGAAGCATCTGGTACAAGAAATAGGAACCAACTGGTACAAGAAATGGGAAGCATTTGAGATAATAAATAGGAAGCAACCTGGTACAAGAAATAGGAAGCACCAGGGACAAGACATAGGAAGCACCTGGTACAAGAAATAGGAACAAACTGGTACAAGAAATGGGAAGCATCTGAGATAATAAATAGGAAGCATCTGGTACAAGAAATGGGAAGCATCTGAGATAATAAATAGGAAGCATCTGGGACAAGAAATGGGAAGCACCTGGTACAAGAAATAGGAACCAACTGGTACAAGAAATGGGAAGCATCTGAGATAATAAATAGGAAGCATCTGGGACAAGAAATGGGAAGCACCTGGTCCAAGAAATAGGAACCAACTGGTACAAGAAATGGGAAGCATCTGGTACAAGAAATAGGAAGCATCTGAGATAATAAATAGGAAGCATCTGGGACTAGAAATGGGAACCAACTGGTACAAGAAATGGGAAGCATCTGAGATAATAAATAGGAAGCATCTGGTACAAGAAATGGGAAGCACCTGAGATAATAAATAGGAAGCATCTGGGACATGAAATGGGAAGCACCTGGTAAAAGAAATAGGAACCAACTGGTACAAGAAATGGGAAGCATCTGAGATAATAAATAGGAAGCATCTGGTACAAGAAATGGGAAGCATCTGAGATAATAAATAGGAAGCATCTGGGACAAAAAGTAGGAGGCACCAGGGATGAGAAACAGGAACCACTTGCGTCAAAAACTTGTGGAGAGACATTATCACCTTTGCCATCTGCATCATTTCTTTTTTTTTTATGTAAAACTTTTGCCTCGTTTTGGCGAGGCATGTCCCGTTCAACCTAGTTGGTTATATTAGGGCGCATGTCCAAATATAAAAGACACTTAGGTCTTAGATGATTTTTTTTTTTTTTTATCTGCATCGGCATTTACTGATGCCATGGGAAAATTTCAGACAGAAGGTCATAAAGATGCTAAATAAGTAGTCAGCACACGTGAACATTTGTGTCCATACACACATCTTGACATTAAAAACACAAGAATGGACTTCTTCGTGAATTATTTCTCATGGCATCTAGTGTTACAAAATCAAAACTAAGAGAATGTGGTTAGACAAATATGATTTTCACACCTCCATTAAGCTGCTGGCTCAGAGTCATGTTGCATGAAGTATTAGCATGAGATTAAACAGATCCTTGGTATGAATCCCAGACAAGCTACTTCTTTGTTTATTAAAATCTTTTCCATGCTGAATAGTTATGTCCAGCATCTTTCAATGTTACAGCTCTAAGTCAGTGTTTCTGAACCTTTTAGAGGTCCCACAACCCCTTTTTAGTGTCTAAAGAAGTCTCGCACCCCTTTACAGCATTTTAGGAAGCATTGCACCCTTTACAGCATCTTAAGATGCCTTGCACCCCTTTATAGCATCTAAAGAAGCCTTGCATCCCCTTACAGCATCTAAAGAAGCCTCGCACCCCCTTACAGCATCTTAAGAAGCCTCGCACCCCTTTAAAGCATCTTTAGAAGACTAGCACCCATTGGCATCATCTTAAGAAGCTTTGCAAGTCATTATCTTCTAGCTCACAAAATATGACAAAAATGAAATACAAGTATATTTTGGGAAATGTTATTTACACAATGTGACTAAGATTCAGTATTGAATTCACGTTGTCAATGTTCTATTTTGTACAACTCCATTTGAGTTCTGTGTATTACATAATGTTAATGATGATAGCCTTCTAAAATAATTGGCATGTCTAACACCCCCTGAAGGTAGGCCTCACACCCCCAGAAGCACTGCTTCTTAAGTTTAAGATAAAAAGAGGCGCACTGCATGGCACAGTATTTAGAGCACTTGCCTCTTGAGGCAAAATTACTAGGTTTGAAACCTGGAAGAATCAATCTGCTGGTCTACCCAGCAGTAAATGGATACCTGACTCTGCTCCTGAGTTAGGAAAGGCAACGGCAGCAGGGAAGGGAGCCGATCACCTCACCTCATAAAACTGAGGCCTAGTCTGTTTGAAGTCTCTAACACTTCACTCCCCATCTGGCAGTGTCTGTTATGGGACTACCTTTACCTTTACCTTTTTTTTTTTTTTTTGTAGAAGATAAAGGTAAAATGAACCTTTAACACTTACATACAACAATATAGCAATCTGATCAGCAACATTTACAAGAAGAATTCAGTCTCTCATGTTAAAACACTTAAGACAAATGACAGCAAGTTTGGAAGATACATCACAATGGCCAAATCAAGTAACACGTAAGCAGAAGCAGAAGTTACTCACCTCAGATCTGTTGGCAGGGGGCACTCCAAACACACCCGAGGACCTGAGACCTGGCTGATGGTGTATGGCTGGGCTGCCAGTGCTGCTGGCACTTGGTGGCTTCTGATCAGGCATGGCTGCAACAATGACAAAACTTACATTTGAAACTGAAAGTCTTCTTCTTTCTTCACCTTTCAACTCTCAAAAGAGCTTAGGCCTTCAACAAACTTATGCCTTATCTATCTGTCCCATCCTGTCATCTCAAGGTCTTTCCCTGTCTTCTTCATAGACATCAAGCCTGTCTTCATAGACATCAAGCCTGTCTTCATAGACATCAAGCCTGTCTTCATAGACATCAAGCCTGTCTCCAGTTCTCTTTTCCATTGCGTTCTTTGGTCTTCCCCTACCAATTTTACTCTGGGTATTCCAGAACAGGGATTGTCTGGTAATGCTATCAACAGGTGTTCTCCTCATTATGTGTCCTATCCATCTCAAGTGTCTTCTTCTCATTTCTTGTTCCACTAGCGCTTGTTCCACTTTAGTGATCTTGTCATACCACTTCAATCCTTCTATTCAAAGCAGGCACCCATCTGTGAAAGTCTGTAGCTTTTTGGTTGTTGTTTTTGCTGTTGTCCATGTTTCAGAGCCATTCAATAGTACTGACTTGATATTTGAGTTGAAAATTCAGATTTTTGTTGGGCTAGATTTCTTTTGCTCTCCTTATATTTCCCAATGCAATGAAAGCTCCTCTAGCCTGTTGTATTCTTATTTTGATATCACTGTCTGTCCCTCCATAAACTATTAAGGGCCACACTGAAACGGCTGCTTTCACAGCTGCCTGGCACACAAGCCATCCATGCAGTTGCTAACAGATATCATCATCATCATTTCCCCTTTTCTCTATTTTTGGATCATGGAGCTCCCACTGCAGCAGGTTCTCTTGCAGGAAGCCTGCACCATCAGCATTCATGTGCTCCTGGAGCAGCAGTGTCTGGTAGCCGTTTGTTCTGTATGATGAGGTTGCCAGTCCGATGCACAGCCTCACGAGGAAGCAGTAGTTTATTCTTTCTTTATCTCTTCAAAAATACCTGGGGACTACCGTGGACAGACATCATCCGTGGACAGACATCATCAGTGGACAGACATCATCCGTGGACAGACATCATCCATAGACAGACATCATGAAAGAACTTTGTGACAGACACAGTCACCAAGAATATTCACATTCCTATGCCTTATCAACATAACTCATACGGGAAAGTGACATTTCCATATGCATTATCAACATCTCATATGATAAAGTGAAAAGATATCATCATGAGATGAACAGGAAAAAGTCTAGAGTGCACCATCAAAAGACAGTAGATGTTGGAGATCCACTGCAACTGATCTTCGATGTGAAGATAGCAGCTGATCCCATACGATCATACTTTTATGGCAGTCTGTGGCTGTACCTCATTCTGTTTTCTGTTGTACCTTTCTTATTGTTATTGTTGATCAGAATCAATATCATTACACTCTGAGCTAACCCAGAGGTGCTCAGCCTTCTTAAACAAGTACTGAAGAGTTTGTATGCTGATTGTCCCAGTAGCATGCTGATTGTATAGGCGCCTGATCCATCCTCTCCTATGTCCATCCCTGTTCGTCATATAGGAAACCTGAACAAAGCTTCACATGCTCTTGCTGTGGTGGTTTCTGAAGTAATTTATTTGACATGATGAGGTTGCCAGCCCCATGCACAACCTCATATCAGTCACCTTATATGAGTCACATGACTGAGGGAGCAGTAGTTATGTTCCTTCTTTGTCACATCACAGGCCACTGGGAACTATACAGGGCCTGCTTGTCTTAAGCTGGATGCCAAATTCTAGCAGTCTTAGCATTTTTAATTCATTGACTGCAGTTTTGTTCTCTAACATATGATCATAACTGTCCTTAGTATCTCTCCCTTATCCATATTCAATGTCCCCAGTATGCTAGTCTGTCTGCTCTTTCACCGCCACATTGCCCCATATCACGGGTTTCAGAGTTTCTGGAATGTGGAATAAATCCAGCCTATCTGTAACTTTTATCACTGCGGCATGATCTGATTTCTGCTATCCCATCATCATCATCATCTTCTTCTTCTTCTTTGATCCTTAGCCGCAGACTGTCAAAGCAGTCAGTGGCCATCACGCCTGGTGGTGTCTTGTAGGACAGCAACAAATTGCTTCCACTTTGTTCGGTCGGCGGCCATCCTTTGTACAGTGCCCCAACTCTGGTTCATTCTTTGCATCTCAGCCTCCAAGTTCTCTGCCAAGTTGTTTTTGGTTGGCCTCTCTTTCGCTTTCCTTCGGGGGTCCATAGCATAGTCTTCCTGCTCTTTCACTGCCACATTGCTCCATATTACAGGTTTCAGAGTATCTGGAATAAATCCAGCCTTTCTGTAACTTTTATCTCTGCCGCATGATCTGATTTCTGCAATCCCATCATCATGGTGGTGGAAAATTAAAACAAAATATTTTAGCAAAAGTTAACTTCATTTAAAGAAAAAATCGCTTTCCATTTTATAAAAAGGTAAAGTATCCTGTTACACGCCTATTGAGGCATATTGGGAATATAGTGCTAGGCCCATATTTTCTTGACCATCAGCACACTAGGGGTGATGTGGTCAGCATCATGCCAGCCACCTTAACCTTCCTAGAGTTGCTCTGGTACCCAATTCTTGAGACTGGGTTGACCCCTGTCACAAAATTAACTGTGATACAACGTTAAAATATCTCCAATGATACAACGTAGGGATAAAAAACTAATGCGTAAGCTGCTAGAATACATGATCGCCCATGCCGCGGGTCATCACCTGCCATGGAAATTAAATTGTTAGACTTGAAGGCAAAACGGAACGGGATGAGAACGGAGATCAAAAGGAAAAATCTGACTGAACGCGTGCTTGAAATTAGCAAGGCTAAAAGACGCAAGTGGTGGGGAAAGGAGGAAAAAGTCACGTTCCCCAAGTTGACATAAAGTAAAGAAATCGACAAAAGGGACCTTGGATATTATACGCCACAGTCATTTCTTGGACGCTTTTGCGATAACTTAGTCCGTTTATTTGAATGTAGTGATGAACGCATTCCAGAAGATTCTAGAAAATATTTGAAAAGTAACTTTTCTTAATAATAATGTTAGGAATATAAAACCTAGCTGGCCGGATGGCCCATCTTGAGCAGTGAAATAATATGCTTTCATTTATACAGACGGATAGATAATAAGAAAGATATTGACAAAAGACGGTGTTGTTCATATCAGCGAGCGTCTGCATTGAAATAAAACATGTCACTAATTTTCAAAAAAAGACGCAAGTGCTAAAATCTAGTTGGAATGAAGAGACGGGGTGGGATGGTGAATTGTGGCTAAAAATAACTTTAAAGGCAAAATTGTGTAGGGGAAGGCAGAGTTGGTTCAAAAAACAAGTGTGTTTTTTTTTGTGAAACGCAAGTAGAGACGGACGGACCAACAGACAATAAGGCATACTTGACTGAGGTATGACTGAAATGACTTTTGGTAGGATATTTGAATTTGAAAAAGAAAAGGCAGTGATTGGCCATAGATGAATATATTATCGGCGCTCAGAAGCGCATTTTGTGCCATTCATTATAAGTTGTCCTAGTAGACACAGTGAATTATTAAGTGGTGTAATTCCCAGAAGCTATTGAAATATTTAGAGGGACGCCATACTAAGGCCAGCAGCTCAGCTGAGTTTTGCTAGCATTTAACTGTGTACTATATTCATAATTCTGGTAAGACTGAAATTATTTCTTTGTACATTTTAATATTTGTTTAAGGTTTCGAGTGATTTGATACTGCAATAGCATAATCTGTCCCTTACAACAAGTAAGGATTCGCTCTAGACCCCCCGCCCCAGTTCAGGGTCTAGAGACAAATAAAATACATAAACTCCAGCAAGGATTATGAAGGACAGATCAAGTGTTGAGATCAGTGAAACATATCACCTATCCTATTCTATGGCAGGAAACTAATGAACATATTTCAGAATACGTAGTCTGGGAGAACTTATCCTATGTGAAACCAACTTGGTAAGATGTGTTGTTTGGTCAGAAAGATCTGACCCGTCTATGTGGTGTTGTTGTTGTGTAGTGTTGTGTCCAGAAATGGTTAGAGGATGGAATTTTGACACATGACTAATACTTTGATTGCAGAACTGTGAGTTTCAGTTGGCACCAATGCGGTGTCAAATGAGTTGTTGAATATTACAAGAGTGGACCCGTGCAGTAACATTTTGTCAGAGCAGCCTATTATAGCCCCCAAGCACGGAGAGGTGGGGCCACCAGACTTCTGATATTGCCCCCAAGCACGGAGAGGTGGGGCCACCAGACTTCTGATATTGCCCCCAAGCACGGAGAGGTGGGGCCACCAGACTTCTGATATTGCCCCCAAGCACGGAGAGGTGGGGCCACCAGATCTCAGCACCAGAGCTACACCTTCAAGCTACGTGAGCGTCTGGTCTGCTGAGAATTCACCAACTCAACTTATTTGCTAACACACCCATAAAATTTCCATCAAATAACTGGACATCGGCTTCGTCTGCAAATTGTGTAGTCGCCATAGACAGGGAGTGATGAGGCCACCCCAACAGCACATCCATTAAGTGTTCTCCCAAATAGATTACAACTATAAACAGTAGTAATATTAACTAGTCTAGTAACATACATATGTACACACCTTGCATTTATTATGTAATATTCATGCATTTCTTTCATAATTGCAAAACCTTTCATATGTTCTGACCAAATTAAAACCTTGGTTCAGAACAAATGAATTTAAAGAAAATTACTATCCAAATTTTACACACTTGAGTTAGTTCAGTGTATTATAACATTTATTAATATTATTAGACTTAGTAAATATCTGTGTGTGTGTATGTAAACTACCACAACACTTTACATATCATTACCCTAGACATTTAACGTAGCCACATTCATTAGATAAAAAAAAGATAGGTGAGGTCGTAGTGGTAGCAAGAAGGGCCTTCTGACAATTCACAACTACATTTTATCTCAGGAGCCTTCACAGCTGACCTCATGCATCACACTTAGTAATATCACCATCATACAATACCAA
Source organism: Oreohelix idahoensis (assembly GCA_024509875.1). Lineage (NCBI taxonomy): Eukaryota > Metazoa > Mollusca > Gastropoda > Stylommatophora > Oreohelicidae > Oreohelix > Oreohelix idahoensis. Next base: position 112,212 of record JAMPIV010012335.1, on the reverse strand, counting down.
CAAATCCACTACATATATTGGGGTCTCTTTGTCCCGGGATAATTAGCCTATCAAATATATTAGGATCTCCTGGGGGGAGAATTAGATTAGGGGAACACATTATAAAAATTAAAAGTGTCCCTTAAAATTAAAAGTGTCCCTGAAAATAAAAGTTGGTGAATCTTCACAGCCAGTGGTAGTTAATTAATTAATTAGAATTATTTTAGACTAGAGTAATTAGAAGTACTTTAGTGGTTGGAAATTTTATCTTGCACATTGCTAGATTTGTTTAAAAAGTATGGCGGAGCTGGCCAAATTCAGATCAGCTGCTGTGCTGACGGCAAAGGAGATGGGAATGGATGGTCAGATTTTAATTCAATATGTAACGGCTGAATGTGATAAATATATTGAAAGGGAAGATAGAAAGGTAGCTGAAGAGAAGAGGTTACAAATTGAGGCTGATAGAGAAATTAAGAGGCTGCAGATTGAGGCAGAAGACAAACGACAGCAAAGGGAGGCAGAAGATAAAAGGTTGACTGCCGAAAGGGAGGCAGAAGATAGAAGGTTGCAGAGGGAGCACGAATTACGACTAAGGGAGCTGGAGCTACAAGGCCAGACTCCTGAAAATGGTGCCAGCCCTTTTGCCTCAGATGCTACGCCCAGTCTGGGAGCCTCAAACTCAGCTATGGGGTTTCATTTAGACCATTTTGTTGAAAAAGACGATGACATAGAGGGGTACCTAGGACGTTTTGAGTTATTAGCTACTACATATGGGTTAGAGAGAGAGAGGTGGAGTTTAAAGCTATCACAGGGACTGAGAGGTACTTCTTACGAAGTCTTCGCAAAAATGAACAGAGAAGACCAGGAGAATTATGACATGTTAAAGCAGGCTTTGTTATTGAGGTACGAAAAAAATGGGGAATTTTATCGTAAGAAATTTAGAAATGCCAAACTGTTGTCTGGGGAGACATACCACCAATTCTCTGCCAGACTGGAAACCTATTTGGAGAAATGGACTGCTCTGGGGAAGACCCAAGATCTTAAAGAAATGATCATGATTGAGCAATTGAGAGAGTCCATGGCTCCAGACATGAGAAAATTTCTCATGGAACAAGGTGCAGAGAAATTGGGAGAGGTTTTAAATGTCGCTGAAAGGTATCAGGCAGCCCAGGCAGAGGTAAGTGGTGCTAAAAAGAAGCACATAGACAATTTTAAAGCTCCACAGCAATTTAATAAATTTGATAATAGAGAACAGGGAAATAAAGGTAGGACAAACTTTGAACGGCCAAGAAATGACTACCGAGACAGAAACTCACAGTTCAATGACCAAAAATCTAATGAAAGAAAACCGTTTAACCAAGGAAAAAGATGGTGTAAATGGTGCAAGAAAGATAACCATAACACTGAATTTTGTAGAAGGAAACCTTCAAACATTGCTGCAATGAAGTCGGGGACTCAAAGATTAAAGGTTAATCCTAAGGGACAGCAGGAACCTTATCACCCCCCAGTTTGTGAGGATGTTATTTGTAATGGGGTCACCATAAGGTGCCTTTATGATACAGGTTTGGATTATGATTCAGTTGTGAAGTCTAGCCTAGTGGACCCAAGTCAGTATACCACAGAAACAGTGGAAATACAAGGGGCAACTAAGGACATACCACTCATGACACTTCCCATCGCAAGGATAACGGTGAAAACTCGCTATGTGGAAGGAGAAATCAGAGCAGCAGTGATAGATGAACCAATCTACCCTCTGATATTGGGGTGTAGATACGTCTTCTTGGGGAATCCCGAGAGACCTGTGATCATGGCGACAGTGCAGACCAGGTCACAGAAGAAGGAGGAAGAAGGTGAACCTATAAATGCTCATCCAGAGGAGATGAGGAAGGCGCAGGCTGAGGATAGGACACTCAAGCCATGTTTTAAAAAATTGCCCAAATGCCACACACCTCCAAGCAAGGGGGAATATTTTATGAAGAACAAACTCTTATACAGGAAGGCCGGAACTGGAACAAATGGTCACAACCAGCTGGTTCTTCCCACTTCATATAGGGATAAAGTGATGGAACTCGGGCATGCGATTCCCTTCAGTGGTCACATGGGGATCAGCGCCACAGGACAGCGTATAGCTTGTCATTACTTCTGGCCAGGGATAATGGAGGATATAAAAAGATATGTCAAATCCTGCCCAGAATGTCAAAGGGTAGCTCCAAAGCACTGGACTGCTCCTGCAACTCTAGGGGAAATGCCCATAGTGGGAACACCTTTTGAGAGGGTTGCAGTGGATATTGTAGGACCTCTCACTCGGACCAAGAGGAGGAACAGTTACATCCTTACTCTGGTGGACACTTGTTCAATGTGGGGAGAGGCGGTAGCCCTGCCATCAATTGATTCAAAACATGTAGCAGAGGCACTACTTACAATATTTACCCGATTAGGATTCCCGCATCAAATCTTGACGGATAATGGTTCTCAGTTCAAGGGGAAACTAACGGAAGAAGTTTTTAAGCTATTTCAAGCCAGACACTTTCATTGTAGTCCGTACCATCCGCAAGGGAACGGCCAGGTAGAGAGGTTCAACGGGACTCTCATTTCTATCCTGAGAAAGCTGGCACACGAAAAAACCGGATCTGTGGGATCAATTCCTGCCCGCCGCATTGTTTGCGTATCGGGAGGTACCACATAGTTCAACCGGGATGGCTCCCGCAACTCTGCTATTTGGGAGGCCAATAAAAGGTCCATTAGAAGCGCTATTAAGGACCTGGACAGATGAGAAGGCGGAAGAGACTGTTACCTCATCTTATCAATACGTGAACGAACTGACCACTCGTTTGAAAGCTGGATGGAAACTGGCAAATGATAATTTGAAACAAGCCAGGAAGAAACATGCAGCATATTTTAATAGGAAGGCAAAGGACAGAGAACTGGCAGTGGGAGAGAAGGTGCTGCTTCTACTACCCGGTAGCCAGAATAAATTACAAATTGGATGGCAAGGTCCATATACGGTTCTAGAGAAGGTGTCTAGAACAAACTATAAAATTGACAAAAAGGGGAAGGAGAAAGTTTATCATGTAAACCTGTTAAAGAAGTATCTGGACAGACCACTCCAGGAAAGCACCCCCTTACTGACCTTAGCTATCGCAACTCAAATGCAAAAGGAACCACTCACCTCACATGAATACCCATTACATCCTTGTGAAACAGCAGCACAGGTAAAAGTCAGTAAGCACCTGACTAAAAACCAGAGGGAGAGAGTTCAACAGGTTCTGGAGGAACATACAGATGTATTAACAGATAAACCAGGCCATACAAATTTGCTACAGTATGACATGAAACTGGTAGACTCAAACCCAATCTGTATGAGAGCCTATTCTATTCCGTTCGCGAAGGAGAAGGCATTGAAGGAAGAAATAGATTATTTGTTGAAGGAGGGGATTATTTCACACAGTGAATCATCTTTTAGCTCTAGTGTCGTATTGTTGAGAAAACCGTCTGGGGAACACAGACTGTGCATAGATTACAGGAAACTGAATGCTGTCACAGAAGGACAAGTGGATCCATTACCAGACACAAAACAGTTATTTGCCAGACTGAACAAGGCAAAATACTTTTCAAAGGTGGATCTTAGTAAAGGCTATTACCAGATCCCAGTGAAGCCTGAAGTGAGACCTTATTTGGCTTTTAGCACTTCGGATGGACATTATGAATTCAACATGCTACCATTCGGACTGAAAAATGCTCCGAGTGTATTTTCAAGGATGATGCGCAAATTGTTGGATCCCCTGAATAACCCATGTATCACGAATTTCATGGATGATATTCTCGTCGCCACAGAGACATTTGAAGAACACATTGAAGCTCTAGAAATGTTATTTAATAGGCTTAGGGAGGCGAACTTGACTGCTAGGCCAACAAAATGTTGCATTGGATGCAAAGAGTTGGAATTCTTGGGACACACTGTATATCAGGGTAGCATGACCCCTGATCCCAAGAACTTGGAAAAACTGCAGAGAGCACCTAGACCACAAACAAAAAAGGATGTGCGATCATTCGTGTCGTTATGCGGATTTTATCAAAAATATATCAAAGATTTTAACTCTATTTGTGCTCCTCTGACTGATCTGACTCGCAAGGGACTTCCAGATAAAATTAATTGGACCGCGCAAAGTGAATTAGCGTTCCAAGACTTAAAGGAAAAACTCACTAGCAAGCCTATTCTCAAACTACCTGATTTGACACAGGACTTTGTCTTAAGAACCGATGCAAGTAATGTAGGACTCGGAGCGGCTTTGTTGCAAAGATCATCTTCACCTGATGGGGAACTGAAACCAGTCGCTTATGCAAGCCGCAAATTGAATAAGGCGGAACAAGGATACTCCACAAGCGAAAAAGAATGTTTAGCGTTAATCTGGGCAATAAAGAAGTTTCAAATCTATCTGTATGGTAGGACTTTTGTGGTCGAGACGGACCATCAGCCTCTCGTATTCTTATCTCAGGCTAAGCATGAAAACGCAAGATTGCTGAGGTGGTCTTTATTGCTTCAACCTTATCAGTTTAGTATCCAATATATCCCAGGCAAATTGAATGTCGGTGCAGATTTCCTCAGTCGGCACCCCTGTGATCAAAATTAGAGTAATGGCAGGCGTAAGGAGAGATTTTATCTATGTGTATCACTGGTTTTAGAACTTGCCGTAGGCATGTTTTCAAGTGGGGAGATGTGTCACAAAATTAACCGTGATACAACGTTAAAATATCTCCAATGATACAACGTAGGGATAAAAACTAATGCGTAAGCTGCTAGAATACATGATCGCCCACGCCGCGGGTCATCACCCGCCATGGAAATTAAATTGTTAGACTTGAAGGCAAAACGGAACGGGATGAGAACGGAGATCAAAAGGAAAAATCTGACTGAACGCGTGCTTGAAATTAGCAAGGCTAAAAGACGCAAGTGGTGGGGAAAGGAGGAAAAAGTCACGTTCCCCAAGTTGACATAAAGTAAAGAAATCGACAAAAGGGACCTTGGATATTATACGCCACAGTCATTTCTTGGACGCTTTTGCGATAACTTAGTCCGTTTATTTGAATGCAGTGATGAACGCATTCCAGAAGATTCTAGAAAATATTTGAAAAGTAACTTTTCTTAATAATAATGTTAGGAATATAAAACCTAGCTGGCCGGATGGCCCATCTTGAGCAGTGAAATAATATGCTTTCATTTATACAGACGGATAGATAATAAGAAAGATATTGACAAAAGACTGTGTTGTTCATATCAGCGAGCGTCTGCATTGAAATAAAACATGTCACTAATTTTCAAAAAATTGTGGCCTTGAAGACGCAAGTGCTAAAATCTAGTTGGAATGAAGAGACGGGGTGGGATGGTGAATTGTGGCTAAAAATAACTTTAAAGGCAAAATTGTGTAGGGGAAGGCAGAGTTGGTTCAAAAAACAAGTGTGTTTTTTTTGTGAAACGCAAGTAGAGACGGACGGACCAACAGACAATAAGGCATACTTGACTGAGGTATGACTGAAATGACTTTTGGTAGGATATTTGAATTTGAAAAAGAAAAGGCAGTGATTGGCCATAGATGAATATATTATCGGCGCTCAGACGCGCATTTTGTGCCATTCATTATAAGTTGTCCTAGTAGACACAGTGAATTATTAAGTGGTGTAATTCCCAGAAGCTATTGAAATATTTAGAGGGACGCCATACTAAGGCCAGCAGCTCAGCTGAGTTTTGCTAGCATTTAACTGTGTACTATATTCATAATTCTGGTAAGACTGAAATTATTTCTTTGTACATTTTAATATTTGTTTAAGGTTTCGAGTGATTTGATACTGCAATAGCATAATCTGTCCCTTACAACAAGTAAGGATTCGCTCTAGACCCCCCGCCCCAGTTCAGGGTCTAGAGACAAATAAAATACATAAACTCCAGCAAGGATTATGAAGGACAGATCAAGTGTTGAGATCAGTGAAACATATCACCTATCCTATTCTATGGCAGGAAACTAATGAACATATTTCAGAATACGTAGTCTGGGAGAACTTATCCTATGTGAAACCAACTTGGTAAGATGTGTTGTTTGGTCAGAAAGATCTGACCCGTCTATGTGGTGTTGTTGTTGTGTAGTGTTGTGTCCAGAAATGGTTAGAGGATGGAATTTTGACACATGACTAATACTTTGATTGCAGAACTGTGAGTTTCAGTTGGCACCAATGCGGTGTCAAATGAGTTGTTGAATATTACAAGAGTGGACCCGTGCAGTAACATTTTGTCAGAGCAGCCTATTATAGCCCCCAAGCACGGAGAGGTGGGGCCACCAGACTTCTGATATTGCCCCCAAGCACGGAGAGGTGGGGCCACCAGACTTCTGATATTGCCCCCAAGCACGGAGAGGTGGGGCCACCAGACTTCTGATATTGCCCCCAAGCACGGAGAGGTGGGGCCACCAGATCTCAGCACCAGAGCTACACCTTCAAGCTACGTGAGCGTCTGGTCTGCTGAGAATTCACCAACTCAACTTATTTGCTAACACACCCATAAAATTTCCATCAAATAACTGGACAATGTGTAGTCGCCATAGACAGGGAGTGATGAGGCCACCCCAACAGCACATCCATTAAGTGTTCTCCCAAATAGATTACAACTATAAACAGTAGTAATATTAACTAGTCTAGTAACATACATTTATTATGTAATATTCATGCATTTCTTTCATAATTGCAAAACCTTTCATATGTTCTGACCAAATTAAAACCTTGGTTCAGAACAAATAAATTTAAAGAAAATTACTATCCAAATTTTACACACTTGAGTTAGTTCAGTGTATTATAACATTTATTAATATTATTAGACTTAGTAAATATCTGTGTGTGTGTATGTAAACTACCACAACACTTTACATATCATTACCCTAGACATTTAACGTAGCCACATTCTTTAGATAAAAAAAGATAGGTGAGGTTGTAGTGGTAGCAAGAAGGGCCTTCTGACAATTCACAACTACATTTTATCTCAGGAGCCTTCACAGCTGACCTCATGCATCACACTTAGTAATATCACCATCATACAATACCAACAAATCCACTACAACCCCGAAGCTGTTTGCTGTCTAAAAAATCCCACCTCAACTGGGGATCGAACCATGGACCACTGAGCTAGGAAGCCAGTGCACTAACCACTGTACTACCATGGCTCCTTTCCATCTTATACAGTTCACAAATAAAGTGAAATGTAGTAAGCTAATTAGCAAGTTTTCCCTCGGAAATGTGGTGAAAGTGGCTTTAAACCTGGAGACATCACGCTATTAATCGCCGATGGGAGAGGGCCAGTCTAAAATTTACCTAGGTTACCTACCACTTGTTGCCTTGGGACCCACTGGTAGATCGAGATCGACTGGTTGTTGACCCCTTGCCCTATATGATCATGACAGCAGATTCTCACCAGACGCTTCTGATGATCAGCTTGCCTACTGTTGTAATGCTATGTAAAGAGTTACCAATCATTGCTCTATTGACATATTAAGTGTAGAGCATTAGATTTTTATGACAATATGAAACCCTTTATTACTTTCTACGAAACTTTTAAGATGAAACTAAACATAGTCTACGGCATTTGTATTAAGTTATTTACCATAAGCTATTCATACTTTTCAATTCCAAGGAATGTCTATGTATCTTATCTATTACTATTTTTTTTTTAAATTTAATTGAATTTTCCTCTTTTTCCCCCCCTCCCAGAGATTTCCTTGTCCTAAAGAAATCAGTTTCACAAAACACAACTAATCAAACAATCAATAAGAAGCACTGGAAATACTGGAATAGCTCATACCTATAGAAGGTTGCTGCACTGAGTAAGAAGGCTTCTGGCCTGGGATTTCCTGTGGAACTGTGATAGGTTTGAATGGGAAATGGCTGGATGATGGTCTCTGCTGCTGCAGCTGGGGGGGGAAATGCTGCTGAAGTTGGGGCTGTGATGGTGTTTGGTAAAGTGGTATCTGCTGGGGCTGTTGCTGTTAGGATACATAGAAAGGGACATTTTTATTACATATTTTTTAAAAATACAAATCAAGTCCACCACAAAGATCACAAAATCAAACATCAAGGCAGTCCTACAATGCATGGCTCTAAAACATGGAGAACAATAAAAACGGCAACCAATAATTAACTTTCATAAATGGGTGGTTACACAGAACAGAGGGAGTGAGGTCACTAATGTGGAACTGAATGTCATAAATGGGTGGTTACACATAACAGAGGGACTGACGTAACTAATGTGGAACTGAATGTCATAAATGGGTGGTTACACATAATAGAGGGACTGAGGTCACTAATGTGGAACTGAATGTCATAAATGGGTGGTTACACATAACAGAGGGACTGAGGTCACTAATGTGGAACTGAATGTCATAAATGGGTGGTTACACATAATAGAGGGACTGAGGTCACTAATGTGGAACTGAATGTCATAAATGGGTGGTTACACATAACAGAGGGAGTGACGTCACTAATGTGAAACTGATTTTCATAAATGGGTGGTTACACATAACAGAGGGAGTGACGTCACTAATGTGGAACTGATTTTCATAAATGGGTGGTTACACATAACAGAGGGAGTGATGTCACTAATGTGGAACTGATTTTCATAAATGGGTGGTTACACAGAACTGACGGAGTGAGGTCACTAATGTGGAACTGATTTTCATAAATGGGTGGTGTAGTGGGTTTGATGGTATTGTATGATGGTGATATTACTAAATGTAATGTATGAGGCCAGCTGTGAAGGCTCCTGAGATAAAATGTAGTTGTGAATTGTCAGAAGGCCTTTCTTGCTACCACTACGACCTCACACTCAATTTTTTTTCTTAATGAATGTAGCTATGTAAAATGTCTAGGGTAATGATATGTAATGTGGTGTGATAGTTATAGATACACCCACAGATATTTAAGCAGACTAATAATATTTAACAAATATTATAATACACTGAACTAACTCAAGAGTGTAAAATTTTTGATAGAATTATATTACATTTATTTTGTTCTGGATCAAGTTTTATGTTGACCAGAACTTTTTAAAAAAAGATTTAAAAATTATGAAAGAAATGCATGGAATGTTACATAATAAATGCAAGAGTGTACATATATAAGTACTAGACTAGTTAGTTTTATTAAAATGTTCTAGTAGTCATCTACTTGGGAGGATAGTTAATGCTTGTGCTGTTGGGGTGGCCTCATCACACCTGTCTATACTGACTACACAGTGTCCAGTAAATTGCAGGAATTTTATGGGGTATTAGTAACTAAAAGGCGTTGGTGAACTTCCAGCAGACCAGAGGCTCACTCAACTTGCATATGTAGCTCTGGTGCTGAAATCTGGTGGTCCCACCTCTCCGTGCTGGCGGGCAATAATAGTGGTCTCTGTCACAACGTACTGCACAGATACACTCGAGTAAAATCACCAACTGAATGGACACCGCCTTGTTGACAACTGAAACTCACAGCTCTGCAATCAAAGTATTGGCTATGTGTCAAATTTCTATTCTCTACCCACGTCTGGACACAACACGGACACAACAACCACATCATACAGACAGGTCAGATCTCTCTGACCAAACAGCACATTTACCATGGTGGTTTTACATCAGATAGGTCCTCCCAGACTATAGATTCTGAAAAATATTTATTAGTTTCCTTCCCTAAAAGTGGATAGGTAATATGTTTCATTATTCTCAACACTTGATCTGTCTTTCCTAACCCTTGCTGGAGTTTATGTATATTGTTGGTCCCTAGACCCTGACTTGGGCGGGGGGTCTAGAGCAAATCCCTACTTGTTTGTAAGGCTAGATTATGATATGGCAGTATCAAATCACTCGAACATTAAACAATATTCAAAATATACAAAGAAATAATTTCAATCTTACCAGATTATGAATAAAGAACACAGAAATGCTAGCAAAACTCAGCTGAGCTGCTGGCTATAGTATGGCGTCCCTGAACTTATTTCACTTTCTTTCATTTGGAAATCACCACACTTTAAAATACTGTGTCTATCATCGAACAACTATTGAGGAATGGCCCCATTTGCGCGTCTGAGCGCCGATAAAATGATTGTCTGTGGCCAATCACTGCCTAGGTTTATTTCAAATTCAAATTTCCTACCCTAAAGTCATTTCAGTCATGCTTCAGTCAAGTATGGATGTTTATCTGTTAGTCTGTCCGTCTCTACTTGTTTTTTTAAAAAAACGTACTTGATTTTTGAACCAACCTTTCTCTCCCCTCCAAAATTTTGTCGTTAAAAGTTATATTTAGACACAGCTCCCACCAATGTCCCTTCGCTTCCCTACTAAGTAGATTTGAACACCTGCGTCTCAAGGTCGTGTTTTTTTGTGTGCAAATAGCGACACTTTTTATTCAATACAGTCTGTCGCTGATGTGAACAACACTGTCTTTTGTCATTATCTTCAATATTATCTATCCGTCTGTAAAATTAAGAACATATTAGTTCACTGCTCAGAATGGGCCATCCGGCCAGCTAATTTTTATATTCCTAACATTAATATTACGAAAAAGTTACTTTTTAATTTTTGTAATATTCCAAACATCTGCGTTCTGCCGCTGAATTCAAATCAAAGGCTTGGTATCGCAAAAGCGACCAATAAATGACTGTGGCGTAACATATCCAAGGTCCCTTCTGTCGAGTTCCTTACTTTATGTCAACTTGGGAAACGTGACTTTTCTCCGTTTCCCCCCCAATTGCGTCTCCTTAGCCTTTCTAGTCTCACGCAATCTTTCCAGTCATATTTTTTCCTTTTTATCCGCCGTTCCCCTCCTGTCTAGCAAGTCAATTTTTATGGAGGGTGATGACCCGCGGTCTGGGCGATCATGTACTATCAGCAGCCTACGCATTATGTTTTTATCCTTACATGTTATCTTTGGAGGTATTTTACCGTTGTATCTCTGTCAATTTCACTACAGGTGGTTACACATAACAGAGGGAGAGATGTCACTAATGTGGAACTGATTTTCATAAATGGGTGGTTACACATAACAGAGGGAGAGATGTCACTAATGTGGAACTGATTTTCATAAATGGGTGGTTACACAGAACTGAGGGAGTGAGGTCACTAATGTGGAACTGAATGTCATAAATGGGTGGTTACACATAACAGAGGGAGTGACGTCACTAATGTGGAACTGATTTTCATAAATGGGTGGTTACACAGAACTGAGGGAGTGAGGTCACTAATGTGGAACTGATTTTCATAAATGGGTGGTTACACATAACAGAGGGAGTGACGTCACTAATGTGGAACTGATTTTCATAAATGGGTGGTTACACATAACAGAGGGACTGAGGTCACTAATGTGGAACTGAATGTCATAAATGGGTGGTTACACATAACAGAGGGAGTGATGTCACTAATGTGGAACTGATTTTCATAAATGGGTGGTTACACAGAACTGAGGGAGTGAGGTCACTAATGTGGAACTGACTTTCATAAATGGCTGGTTGCATAGAACAGAGGGATTGAGATTACTAATGTGGAACTGACTTTCATAAATGGCTGGTTGCACAGAACAACGAACTAACAAACTTTATTTTCGAAGGGTTAAAAATTGGGCTTGCAGGCCCGTCTAACATTCTGCCCTTCCACTCTCATTTATCTTGCATCTTGAACAGAGGGATTGAGGTCACTAATGTGGAACTGACAGTCATAAATGAGTAGTTACACATAACAGACGGATTGAGGTCACTAATGTGGAACTGACTTTTATTAATGGCTGGTTGCACAGAACAGAGGGATTGAGGTCACTAATGTGGAACTGACTTTCATTAATGGCTGGTTGCACAGAACAGAGGGATTGAGGTCACTAATGTGGAACTGAATGTCATAAATGGGTGGCTGCACAGAACAAAGGGATTGAGGTCACTAATGTGGAACTGACTTTCATTATTGGCTGGTTGCACAGAACAGAGGGATTGAGGTCACTAATGTGGAACTGACTTTCATTAATGGCTGGTTGCACAGAACAGAGGGACTGAGGTCACTAATGTGGAACTGAATGTCATAAATGGGTGGTTACACATAACAGAGGGAGTGATGTCACTAATGTGGAACTGATTTTCATAAATGGGTGGTTACACAGAACTGAGGGAGTGAGGTCACTAATGTGGAACTGAATGTCATAAATGGGTGGTTACACATAACAGAGGGACTGAGGTCACTAATATGGAACCGAATGTCATAAATGGGTGGTTACACATAACAGAGGGAGTGACGTCACTAATGTGGAACTGATTTTCATAAATGGGTGGTTACACAGAACTGAGGGAGTGAGGTCACTAATGTGGAACTGATTTTCATAAATGGGTGGTTACACATAACAGAGGGAGAGATGTCACTAATGTGGAACTGATTTTCATAAATGGGTGGTTACACAGAACTGAGGGAGTGAGGTCACTAATGTGGAACTGATTTTCATAAATGGGTGGTTACACATAACAGAGGGAGTGATGTCACTAATGTGGAACTGATTTTCATAAATGGGTGGTTATACAGAACTGAGGGATTGAAGTCACTAATGTGGAACTGATTTTCATAAATGGCTGGTTGCACAGAACAGAGGGATTGAGATTACTAATGTGGAACTGACTTTCATAAATGGCTGGTTCCACAGAACAACGAACTAACGAACTTTATTTTCGAAGGGTTAAAAATATTGGGCTCGCAGGCCCGTCTAACATTCTGCCCTTCCACTCTCGTTTATCTTGCATCTTGAACAGAGGATTGAGGTCACTAATGTGGAACTGAATGTCATAAATGGGTGGCTGCACAGAACAAAGGGATTGAGGTCACTAATGTGGAACTGACTTTCATTAATGGCTGGTTGCACAGAACAGAGGGATTGAGGTCCCTAATCTGGAACTGACTTTCATTAATGGCTGGTTGCACAGAACAGAGGGACTGAGGTCACTAATGTGGAACTGAATGTCATAAATGGGTGGCTGCACAGAACAGAGGGATTGAGGTCACTAATGTGGAACTGACTTTCATTAATGGCTGGTTGCACAGAACAGAGGGATTGAGGTCACTAATGTGGAACTGACTTTCATTAATGGCTGGTTGCACAGAACAGAGGGAGTGAGGTCACTAATGTGGAACTGAATGTCATAAATGGGTGGCTGCACAGAACAGAGGGACTGAGGTCACTAATGTGGAACTGACTTTCATTAATGGCTGGTTGCACAGAACAGAGGGATTGAGGTCACTAATGTGGAACTGACTTTCATTAATGGCTGGTTGCACAGAACAGAGGGATTGAGGTCACTAATGTGGAACTGAATGTCATAAATGGGTGGTTACACATAACAGAGGGAGTGACGTCACTAATGTGGAACTGAATGTCATAAATGGGTGGCTGCACAGAACAGAGGGATTGAGGTCTCTAATGTGGAACTGATTTTCATAAATGGGTGGTTACACATAACAGAGGGAGTGACGTCACTAATGTGGAACTGATTATCATTAATGGCTGGTTGCACAGAACAGAGGGATTGAGGTCACTAATGTGGAACTGAATGTCATAAATGGATGGTTACACATAACAGAGGGAGTGACGTCACTAATGTGGAACTGATTTTCATAAATGGGTGGTTACACATAACAGAGGGAGTGACGTCACTAATGTGGAACTGATTTTCATAAATGGGTGGTTACACATAACAGAGGGAGTGACGTCACTAATGTGGAACTGATTTTCATAAATGGGTGGTTACATATAACAGAGGGAGTGATGTCACTAATGTGGAACTGATTTTCATAAATGGGTGGTTACACATAACAGAGGGACTGAGGTCACTAATGTGGAACTGAATGTCATAAATGGGTGGTTACACATAACAGAGGGAGTGACGTCACTAATGTGGAACTGATTTTCATAAATGGGTGGTTACACAGAACTGAGGGAGTGAGGTCACTAATGTGGAACTGATTTTCATAAATGGGTGGTTACACATAACAGAGGGAGTGACGTCACTAATGTGGAACTGATTTTCATAAATGGGTGGTTACACAGAACTGAGGGAGTGAGGTCACTAATGTGGAACTGATTTTCATAAATGGGTGGTTATACAGAACTGAGGGATTGAAGTCACTAATGTGGAACTGACTTTCATTAATGGCTGGTTGCACAGAACAGAGGGATTGAGGTCACTAATGTGGAACTGAATGTCATAAATGGGTGGCTGCACAGAACAAAGGGATTGAGGTCACTAATGTGGAACTGACTTTCATTAATGGCTGGTTGCACAGAACAGAGGGATTGAGGTCACTAATGTGGAACTGACTTTCATTAATGGCTGGTTGAAAGAACAGAGGGACTGAGGTCACTAATGTGGAACTGAATGTCATAAATGGGTGGCTGCACATAACAGAGGGACTGACGTCACTAATGTGAAACTGACTTTCATTAATGGCTGGTTATACAGAACTGAGGGATTGAAGTCACTAATGTGGAACTGACTTTCATAAATGGCTGGTTGCATAGAACAGAGGGATTGAGATTACTAATGTGGAACTGAATGTCATAAATGGGTGGTTACACATAACAGAGGGACTGACGTCACTAATGTGGAACTGAATGTCATAAATGGGTGGTTATACAGAACTGAGGGATTGAAGTCACTAATGTGGAACTGACTTTCATAAATGGCTGGTTGCATAGAACAGAGGGATTGAGATTACTAATGTGGAACTGACTTTCATAAATGGCTGGGTGCACAGAACAACGAACTAACGAACTTTATTTTCGAAGGGTTAAAAATTGGGCTCGCAGGCCCGTCTAACATTCTGCCCTTCCAGTCTCATTTATCTTGCATCTTGAACAGAGGGATTGAGGTCACTAATGTGGAACTGACAGTCATAAATGAGTAGTTACACAGAACTGAGGGACTGAGGTCACTAATGTGGAACTGAATGTCGTAAATGGGTGGTTACACATAACAGAGGGACTGAGGTCACTAATGTGGAACCGAATGTCATAAATGGGTGGTTACACATAACAGAGGGAGTGACATCACTAATGTGGAACTGATTTTCATAAATGGGTGGTTACACAGAACTGAGGGAGTGAGGTCACTAATGTGGAACTGATTTTCATAAATGGGTGGTTACACATAAGAGAGGGAGAGATGTCACTAATGTGGAACTGATTTTCATAAATGGGTGGTTACACAGAACTGAGGGAGTGAGGTCACTAATGTGGAACTGATTTTCATAAATGGGTGGTTACACATAACAGAGGGAGTGATGTCACTAATGTGGAACTGATTTTCATAAATGGGTGGTTATACAGAACTGAGGGATTGAAGTCACTAATGTGGAACTGACTTTCATAAATGGCTGGTTGCCGGTTGCACAGAACAGAGGGATTGAGATTACTAATGTGGAACTGACTTTCATAAATGGCTGGTTGCACAGAACAACGAACTAACGAACTTTATTTTCGAAGGGTTAAAAATATTGGGCTCGCAGGCCCGTCTAACATTCTGCCCTTCCACTCTCGTTTATCTTGCATCTTGAACAGAGGATTGAGGTCACTAATGTGGAAATGACAGTCATAAATGAGTAGTTACACATAACAGAGGGATTGAGGTCACTAATGTGGAACTGACTTTCATTAATGGCTGGTTGCACAGAACAGAGGGATTGAGGTCACTAATGTGGAACTGACTTTCATTAATGGCTGGTTGCACAGAACAGAGGGATTGAGGGTCACTAATGTGGAACTGAATGTCATAAATGGGTGGCTGCACAGAACAAAGGGATTGAGGTCACTAATGTGGAACTGACTTTCATTAATGGCTGGTTGCACAGAACAGAGGGATTGAGGTCACTAATGTGGAACTGACTTTCATTAATGGCTGGTTGCACAGAACAGAGGGACTGAGGTCACTAATGTGGAACTGAATGTCATAAATGAGTAGTTACACATAACAGACGGATTGAGGTCACTAATGTGGAACTGACTTTCATTAATGGCTGGTTGCACAGAACAGAGGGATTGAGGTCACTAATGTGGAACTGAATGTCATAAATGGGTGGCTGCACAGAACAAAGGGATTGAGGTCACTAATGTGGAACTGACTTTCATTAATGGCTGGTTGCACAGAACAGAGGGATTGAGGTCACTAATGTGGAACTGACTTTCATTAATGGCTGGTTGCACAGAACAGAGGTACTGAGGTCACTAATGTGGAACTGAATGTCATAAATGGGTGGTTACACATAACAGAGGGACTGACGTCACTAATGTGGAACTGAATGTCATAAATGGGTGGTTACACATAACAGAGGGACTGAGGTCACTAATGTGGAACTGAATGTCATAAATGGGTGGTTACACCTAACAGAGGGACTGAGGTCACTAATGTGGAACTGAATGTCATAAATGGGTGGTTACACATAACAGAGGGAGTGATGTCACTAATGTGGAACTGATTTTCATAAATGGGTGGTTACACAGAACTGAGGGAGTGAGGTCACTAATGTGGAACTGAATGTCATAAATGGGTGGTTACACATAACAGAGGGACTGAGGTCACTAATGTGGAACCGAATGTCATAAATGGGTGGTTACACATAACAGAGGGAGTGACGTCACTAATGTGGAACTGATTTTCATAAATGGGTGGTTACACAGAACTGAGGGAGTGAGGTCACTAATGTGGAACTGATTTTCATAAATGGGTGGTTACACATAACAGAGGGAGTGATGTCACTAATGTGGAACTGATTTTCATAAATGGGTGGTTATACAGAACTGAGGGATTGAAGTCACTAATGTGGAACTGACTTTCATAAATGGCTGGTTGCACAGAACAGAGGGATTGAGATTACTAATGTGGAACTGACTTTCATAAATGGCTGGTTCCACAGAACAACGAACTAACGAACTTTATTTTCGAAGGGTTAAAAATATTGGGCTCGCAGGCCCGTCTAACATTCTGCCCTTCCACTCTCGTTTATCTTGCATCTTGAACAGAGGATTGAGGTCACTAATGTGGAACTGAATGTCATAAATGGGTGGCTGCACAGAACAAAGGGATTGAGGTCACTAATGTGGAACTGACTTTCATTAATGGCTGGTTGCATAGAACAGAGGGATTGAGGTCCCTAATCTGGAACTGACTTTCATTAATGGCTGGTTGCACAGAACAGAGGGACTGAGGTCACTAATGTGGAACTGAATGTCATAAATGGGTGGCTGCACAGAACAGAGGGATTGAGGTCACTAATGTGGAACTGACTTTCATTAATGGCTGGTTGCACAGAACAGAGGGATTGAGGTCACTAATGTGGAACTGACTTTCATTAATGGTTGCACAGAACAGAGGGAGTGAGGTCACTAATGTGGAACTGAATGTCATAAATGGGTGGCTGCACAGAACAGAGGGACTGAGGTCACTAATGTGGAACTGAC
Source organism: Oreohelix idahoensis (assembly GCA_024509875.1). Classification (NCBI taxonomy): domain Eukaryota; kingdom Metazoa; phylum Mollusca; class Gastropoda; order Stylommatophora; family Oreohelicidae; genus Oreohelix; species Oreohelix idahoensis. The sequence goes on along the minus strand of JAMPIV010012335.1, from coordinate 94,743 downwards.
TTTCATTAATGGCTGGTTGCACAGAACAGAGGGATTGAGGTCACTAATGTGGAACTGACTTTCATTAATGGCTGGTTGCACAGAACAGAGGGATTGAGGTCACTAATGTGGAACTGAATGTCATAAATGGGTGGTTACACATAACAGAGGGAGTGACGTCACTAATGTGGAACTGAATGTCATAAATGGGTGGCTGCACAGAACAGAGGGATTGAGGTCTCTAATGTGGAACTGATTTTCATAAATGGGTGGTTACACATAACAGAGGGAGTGACGTCACTAATGTGGAACTGATTATCATTAATGGCTGGTTGCACAGAACAGAGGGATTGAGGTCACTAATGTGGAACTGAATGTCATAAATGGATGGTTACACATAACAGAGGGAGTGACGTCACTAATGTGGAACTGATTTTCATAAATGGGTGGTTACACATAACAGAGGGAGTGACGTCACTAATGTGGAACTGATTTTCATAAATGGGTGGTTACACATAACAGAGGGAGTGACGTCACTAATGTGGAACTGATTTTCATAAATGGGTGGTTACACATAACAGAGGGAGTGATGTCACTAATGTGGAACTGATTTTCATAAATGGGTGGTTACACATAACAGAGGGACTGAGGTCACTAATGTGGAACTGAATGTCATAAATGGGTGGTTACACATAACAGAGGGAGTGACATCACTAATGTGGAACTGATTTTCATAAATGGGTGGTTACACAGAACTGAGGGAGTGAGGTCACTAATGTGGAACTGATTTTCATAAATGGGTGGTTACACATAACAGAGGGAGTGACGTCACTAATGTGGAACTGATTTTCATAAATGGGTGGTTACACAGAACTGAGGGAGTGAGGTCACTAATGTGGAACTGATTTTCATAAATGGGTGGTTATACAGAACTGAGGGATTGAAGTCACTAATGTGGAACTGACTTTCATTAATGGCTGGTTGCACAGAACAGAGGGATTGAGGTCACTAATGTGGAACTGAATGTCATAAATGGGTGGCTGCACAGAACAAAGGGATTGAGGTCACTAATGTGGAACTGACTTTCATTAATGGCTGGTTGCACAGAACAGAGGGATTGAGGTCACTAATGTGGAACTGACTTTCATTAATGGCTGGTTGAAAGAACAGAGGGACTGAGGTCACTAATGTGGAACTGAATGTCATAAATGGGTGGCTGCACATAACAGAGGGACTGACGTCACTAATGTGAAACTGACTTTCATTAATGGCTGGTTATACAGAACTGAGGGATTGAAGTCACTAATGTGGAACTGACTTTCATAAATGGCTGGTTGCATAGAACAGAGGGATTGAGATTACTAATGTGGAACTGAATGTCATAAATGGGTGGTTACACATAACAGAGGGACTGACGTCACTAATGTGGAACTGAATGTCATAAATGGGTGGTTATACAGAACTGAGGGATTGAAGTCACTAATGTGGAACTGACTTTCATAAATGGCTGGTTGCATAGAACAGAGGGATTGAGATTACTAATGTGGAACTGACTTTCATAAATGGCTGGGTGCACAGAACAACGAACTAACGAACTTTATTTTCGAAGGGTTAAAAATTGGGCTCGCAGGCCCGTCTAACATTCTGCCCTTCCAGTCTCATTTATCTTGCATCTTGAACAGAGGGATTGAGGTCACTAATGTGGAACTGACAGTCATAAATGAGTAGTTACACAGAACTGAGGGACTGAGGTCACTAATGTGGAACTGAATGTCGTAAATGGGTGGTTACACATAACAGAGGGACTGAGGTCACTAATGTGGAACCGAATGTCATAAATGGGTGGTTACACATAACAGAGGGAGTGACATCACTAATGTGGAACTGATTTTCATAAATGGGTGGTTACACAGAACTGAGGGAGTGAGGTCACTAATGTGGAACTGATTTTCATAAATGGGTGGTTACACATAAGAGAGGGAGAGATGTCACTAATGTGGAACTGATTTTCATAAATGGGTGGTTACACAGAACTGAGGGAGTGAGGTCACTAATGTGGAACTGATTTTCATAAATGGGTGGTTACACATAACAGAGGGAGTGATGTCACTAATGTGGAACTGATTTTCATAAATGGGTGGTTATACAGAACTGAGGGATTGAAGTCACTAATGTGGAACTGACTTTCATAAATGGCTGGTTGCCGGTTGCACAGAACAGAGGGATTGAGATTACTAATGTGGAACTGACTTTCATAAATGGCTGGTTGCACAGAACAACGAACTAACGAACTTTATTTTCGAAGGGTTAAAAATATTGGGCTCGCAGGCCCGTCTAACATTCTGCCCTTCCACTCTCGTTTATCTTGCATCTTGAACAGAGGATTGAGGTCACTAATGTGGAAATGACAGTCATAAATGAGTAGTTACACATAACAGAGGGATTGAGGTCACTAATGTGGAACTGACTTTCATTAATGGCTGGTTGCACAGAACAGAGGGATTGAGGTCACTAATGTGGAACTGACTTTCATTAATGGCTGGTTGCACAGAACAGAGGGATTGAGGGTCACTAATGTGGAACTGAATGTCATAAATGGGTGGCTGCACAGAACAAAGGGATTGAGGTCACTAATGTGGAACTGACTTTCATTAATGGCTGGTTGCACAGAACAGAGGGATTGAGGTCACTAATGTGGAACTGACTTTCATTAATGGCTGGTTGCACAGAACAGAGGGACTGAGGTCACTAATGTGGAACTGAATGTCATAAATGAGTAGTTACACATAACAGACGGATTGAGGTCACTAATGTGGAACTGACTTTCATTAATGGCTGGTTGCACAGAACAGAGGGATTGAGGTCACTAATGTGGAACTGAATGTCATAAATGGGTGGCTGCACAGAACAAAGGGATTGAGGTCACTAATGTGGAACTGACTTTCATTAATGGCTGGTTGCACAGAACAGAGGGATTGAGGTCACTAATGTGGAACTGACTTTCATTAATGGCTGGTTGCACAGAACAGAGGTACTGAGGTCACTAATGTGGAACTGAATGTCATAAATGGGTGGTTACACATAACAGAGGGACTGACGTCACTAATGTGGAACTGAATGTCATAAATGGGTGGTTACACATAACAGAGGGACTGAGGTCACTAATGTGGAACTGAATGTCATAAATGGGTGGTTACACCTAACAGAGGGACTGAGGTCACTAATGTGGAACTGAATGTCATAAATGGGTGGTTACACATAACAGAGGGAGTGATGTCACTAATGTGGAACTGATTTTCATAAATGGGTGGTTACACAGAACTGAGGGAGTGAGGTCACTAATGTGGAACTGAATGTCATAAATGGGTGGTTACACATAACAGAGGGACTGAGGTCACTAATGTGGAACCGAATGTCATAAATGGGTGGTTACACATAACAGAGGGAGTGACGTCACTAATGTGGAACTGATTTTCATAAATGGGTGGTTACACAGAACTGAGGGAGTGAGGTCACTAATGTGGAACTGATTTTCATAAATGGGTGGTTACACATAACAGAGGGAGAGATGTCACTAATGTGGAACTGATTTTCATAAATGGGTGGTTACACAGAACTGAGGGAGTGAGGTCACTAATGTGGAACTGATTTTCATAAATGGGTGGTTACACAGAACTGAGGGAGTGAGGTCACTAATGTGGAACTGATTTTCATAAATGGGTGGTTACACATAACAGAGGGAGAGATGTCACTAATGTAGAACTGATTTTCATAAATGGGTGGTTACACAGAACTGACGGAGTGAGGTCACTAATGTGGAACTGATTTTCATAAATGGGTGGTTACACATAACAGAGGGAGAGATGTCACTAATGTGGAACTGATTTTCATAAATGGGTGGTTACACATAACAGAGGGAGAGATGTCACTAATGTGGAACTGATTTTCATAAATGGGTGGTTACACAGAACTGAGGGAGTGAGGTCACTAATGTGGAACTGATTTTCATAAATGGGTGGTTACACATAACAGAGGGAGTGATGTCACTAATGTGGAACTGATTTTCATAAATGGGTGGTTATACAGAACTGAGGGATTGAAGTCACTAATGTGGAACTGACTTTCATAAATGGCTGGTTGCACAGAACAGAGGGATTGAGATTACTAATGTGGAACTGACTTTCATAAATGGCTGGTTGCACTGAACAACGAACTAACGAACTTTATTTTCGAAGGGTTAAAAATATTGGGCTCGCAGGCCCGTCTAACATTCTGCCCTTCCACTCTCGTTTATCTTGCATCTTGAACAGAGGATTGAGGTCACTAATGTGGAACTGACAGTCATAAATGAGTAGTTACACATAACAGAGGGATTGAGGTCACTAATGTGGAACTGACTTTCATTAATGGCTGGTTGCACAGAACAGAGGGATTGAGGTCACTAATGTGGAACTGACTTTCATTAATGGCTGGTTGCACAGAACAGAGGGATTGAGGTCACTAATGTGGAACTGACAGTCATAAATGAGTAGTTACACATAACAGAGGGATTGAGGTCACTAATGTGGAACTGACTTTCATTAATGGCTGGTTGCACAGAACAGAGGGACTGAGGTCACTAATGTGGAACTGAATGTCATAAATGGGTGGCTGCACAGAACAGAGGGATTGAGGTCACTAATGTAGAACTGACTTTCATTAATGGCTGGTTGCACAGAACAGAGGGATTGAGGTCACTAATGTGGAACTGACTTTCATTAATGGCTGGTTGCACAGAACAGAGGTACTGAGGTCACTAATGTGGAACTGAATGTCATAAATGGGTGGTTACACATAACAGAGGGACTGACGTCACTAATGTGGAACTGAATGTCATAAATGGGTGGTTACACATAACAGAGGGACTGAGGTCACTAATGTGGAACTGAATGTCATAAATGGGTGGTTACACCTAACAGAGGGACTGAGGTCACTAATGTGGAACTGAATGTCATAAATGGGTGGTTACACATAACAGAGGGAGTGATGTCACTAATGTGGAACTGGTTTTCATAAATGGGTGGTTACACAGAACTGAGGGAGTGAGGTCACTAATGTGGAACTGAATGTCATAAATGGGTGGTTACACATAACAGAGGGACTGAGGTCACTAATGTGGAACCGAATGTCATAAATGGGTGGTTACACATAACAGAGGGAGTGACGTCACTAATGTGGAACTGATTTTCATAAATGGGTGGTTACACAGAACTGAGGGAGTGAGGTCACTAATGTGGAACTGATTTTCATAAATGGGTGGTTACACATAACAGAGGGAGAGATGTCACTAATGTGGAACTGATTTTCATAAATGGGTGGTTACACAGAACTGAGGGAGTGAGGTCACTAATGTGGAACTGATTTTCATCACATAACAGAGGGAGAGATGTCACTAATGTAGAACTGATTTTCATAAATGGGTGGTTACACAGAACTGACGGAGTGAGGTCACTAATGTGGAACTGATTTTCATAAATGGGTGGTTACACATAACAGAGGGAGAGATGTCACTAATGTGGAACTGATTTTCATAAATGGGTGGTTACATATAACAGAGGGAGAGATGTCACTAATGTGGAACTGATTTTCATAAATGGGTGGTTACACAGAACTGAGGGAGTGAGGTCACTAATGTGGAACTGATTTTCATAAATGGGTGGTTACACATAACAGAGGGAGTGATGTCACTAATGTGGAACTGATTTTCATAAATGGGTGGTTATACAGAACTGAGGGATTGAAGTCACTAATGTGGAACTGACTTTCATAAATGGCTGGTTGCACAGAACAGAGGGATTGAGATTACTAATGTGGAACTGACTTTCATAAATGGCTGGTTGCACTGAACAACGAACTAACGAACTTTATTTTCGAAGGGTTAAAAATATTGGGCTCGCAGGCCCGTCTAACATTCTGCCCTTCCACTCTCGTTTATCTTGCATCTTGAACAGAGGATTGAGGTCACTAATGTGGAACTGACAGTCATAAATGAGTAGTTACACATAACAGAGGGATTGAGGTCACTAATGTGGAACTGACTTTCATTAATGGCTGGTTGCACAGAACAGAGGGATTGAGGTCACTAATGTGGAACTGACTTTCATTAATGGCTGGTTGCACAGAACAGAGGGATTGAGGTCACTAATGTGGAACTGACAGTCATAAATGAGTAGTTACACATAACAGAGGGATTGAGGTCACTAATGTGGAACTGACTTTCATTAATGGCTGGTTGCACAGAACAGAGGGACTGAGGTCACTAATGTGGAACTGAATGTCATAAATGGGTGGCTGCACAGAACAGAGGGATTGAGGTCACTAATGTAGAACTGACTTTCATTAATGGCTGGTTGCACAGAACAGAGGGATTGAGGTCACTAATGTGGAACTGACTTTCATTAATGGCTGGTTGCACAGAACAGAGGGATTGAGGTCACTAATGTGGAACTGACTTTCATTAATGGCTGGTTGCACAGAACAGAGGGATTGAGGTCACTAATGTGGAACTGACTTTCATTAATGGCTGGTTGCACAGAACAGAGGGATTGAGGTCACTAATGTGGAACTGACTTTCATTAATGGCTGGTTGCACAGAACAGAGGGACTGAGGTCACTAATGTGGAACTGACTTTCATAAATGGGTGGCTGCACGGAACAGAGGGATTGAGGTCACTAATGTGGAACTGACTTTAATAAATGGGTGATTGCACATAACAGATTGACTGAGATCACTAAAGATGAACTGACTTTCATAAATGGGTGGTTTCACATAACAGATCGATTGAGATCACTAATGCTGAACTGACTTTCATACATGGGTGGTTATACATAACAGATTGATTGAGATCTTTAATGCTGAACTGACTTTCATACATGGGTGGTTATACATAACAGATTGATTGAGATCATTAATGCTGAACTGACTTTCATAAATGGGTGGTTTCACATAACAGATCGATTGAGATCACTAATGCTGAACTGTCTTTCATACATGGGTGGTTATACATAACAGATTGATTGAGATCATTAATGCTGAACTGACTTTCATACATGGGTGGTTATACATAACAGATTTATTGAGATCATTAATGCTGAACTGACTTTCATACATGGGTGGTTTCACATAACAGATTGATTGAGATCACTAATGCTGAACTGACTTTCATACATGGGTGGTTAAACATAACAGATTGATTAAGATCATTAATGCTGAACTTTCATAAATGGGTGGTTGCACAGCACATAATGATTGAGATGACTAATGCGACACTGATGGCAAGAGCCAGACTAATACCAGTGGAACAAGACATGAGGAGAAGACACTGGCTTTAGATAGGAAATACACTGAGAAAATTAGCTGATAATATTACAAGGCAGCTCCTGTTGTGGAATTACCAGGGTAATTAGAAAAATAGGGAGACACATTTCTTCATCCCTTCCTAACTTTTGATAATCTCTCTTTCTGTTCTCCTATATTCATTTTCATTCATCTTCTTTTTGCTCCTTACAGAGCATGCACCCAACACTACAGCTACATCAAAGCACATGTTCCTGCAGCAGTGGCTTCTGCAGCTATTTGTTTTACATGACGAAGTTGCCAGCCCAATATCTTCTTCTTCAAGTACCATGCCTAGTGGCGTAGGAGATCATGTCTCTCCACAACTTCCTGTCGCCAGTACAATTTATCAATTCCGTTGTTGACTTATTTCCATGCCACAATGTAAAACTGTTCAGCATTTGTTCTCTTTGTCTTCCCCTATCTCTTTTTCCTTCAATCTTACCTGTTGTTACAACATATTCCAGCGCTGCTCTTCTCAGAACATGCCACAAAAAAGTGGGTTTCTTCTTTCTAACTTGTGAAATAAGTTTCCATGGCGCATTTGCCTCATTCAGGACATCCTCATTACTCTTTTTGGCTGTACATGGTATTTTTAACATTCTTCTGCAAAACCACATCTCTGTGGCCTCAAGTGCTTTCGCTACTTTTTTACTAACTGTCCGTGACTCCCATACGTCAGGATTGGTTCTATATAATACTGAAGAACTCTCTTTCTTACTTCCATTACAGCTCAATGTACAACCTCATATTAGTCCCCTTTACGACAAGTCAAAATAAATTTAGACAGAAAGTGACATCCACAAAGATTTAAAAAGACAAAAAAACACAATCACACACGTTGACTTTTCAGATAACACTTGCAAACACCTGGTCACAAGGGGATAATTAAAGTCATTTGTCTAGAAAACATTCACAAAAGGCGTCATGTTCTATTTTGCTCTGGAGTAACTGTTTGCTGCTATAACAATCTATACAGAACAAAGAAAAAAAAAACATTATAGCTGTTTCTCAAAAACATATACATTTAAATGCAGATCCAGATGTACAAAGAGAGGAACTCCAGAGGCAGAATTCATAAATGAAAGAAAGATGAAATGGGAGGCAGAAAGACGGAGAAGCCCAAAAAAGGTTTCCACAGAGTTGTTGACTTTCTGCCTTTTTTTTGCTGCTGGCATGGAAAAGACTTGTCATTGTATATTTCATCCCCTCAGCAGGGCTGAGTGACTTAAATGATACATAAACAGGAGGACCACACACTAGATATGTGCCACAAAAAATAAATACAAGTAACAAAATTCATCATCTACATCTTAGATTGCTATGGCATCAGAATAGTTATGCAGTGGATCCCTGGTCACTTAAATACACCAGGTAATGACAGAGCAGACAGATTAGCAAAGAAGGGAACAAGACAAGAACAACCAGTTACAGCAACAACTCTCCAAACAGCCAAATCACTCATACGAACAACAAAGAAACTTGACGAACAGATGAGCCATGGGAAACACCCGGAAAGAGGTTTACAGACATATGGCCGGTCTTGATCCTAATGACAACATCGGCCATCTTACAAGGAGGGACATAACAACATCACCAAAATTTTTCGGCTCAGAACACAACATATAACACTTAACAATCACTTGAACAGAATCCAACCACAACACACTCTAGAGTGCCAGCTACGTTATAACTACCCCTATAAAACTGGTGACCACCACCTCTTTGAGTGCCCAGCACTTGATGATGTTAAGAAAGTGCTCCTCCCTCCGATGCCAGATCAAGTGAAACACCTTGTACAGAGAAACAACAAACCATGTCAACTTGCGAAAACATGCAGATATCGCTACATGGCATTGGGCCGAAGGATGAGAGCTCAAGTGCCGCTGGATCAGTAACTACAACAACAACCATCTTAGATTGCTCATTAATGAAAGGCTTGAAACATTTCTCATACAGACAGTCCATCATGGACATTGTGCTGCATAACTTTCTACCCCAAAGTTTCTTATCTACACTTAACTTCTAAGATCATAATAAGCATGGAGCCACCTCTGTAGCTGCACCCCTGTTGGAGGAAGCTGATGATGATGTTGATGAATAGAGTCCATGCCCTATGTAGGTCGTGGGGGGCGTCACTGAGGAAACAAAGACAGAATAGGACTACTACTCCATCAGGCAGATGTTGTAAGAGACAACTCATATGAGGTTGTGCGTGGGGCTGACACCCCTCTACTACTACTTAGTCATTCCCTCTTCTACCATGAGGTGTAGAGGTTTGGAGGAGGGAGTGCCATACTATCTTATCGGCTAGATTCCTTCTGGCCTGGTTCCAATCTATTCCTCGGTCCTTCAGAGATTGCCTAATGTTGTCCTCCCAGCAGACTCTAGGTAGTCCTGGAAGTCTGGATCCCTGGCTCTTAGTTTGTCCTACTTGTCGTGGTAGCCGATCTTCTTCCATTCTGCAGACATGGCCAAACCACTGTAGTTGGGACTGTTCTACTTGAGTCTGGAGTGGCCGGGTTTGGCTGCGGACCATATCTCTTCTTGTTATATCAGCCACCTTCCTCTGATACCTCATTTCTGAGGTTTGGAGCTGGCTTTTGTGGGCTGTAGTCATCATGTAACATAAATGGCTACAGACACCATCACTGCGAGAGCACATTAATGCTTTGCTGCGGGATTCCTATATGGAGGGAACCAGCTTCAATGATGGCTCTATACTCAATAAAAAACAAAAAACAGAATGATGACAAGGATGATCACAAATAGTAACAAGCAGATAATAATTCATGAAGAACAGAACAAGAAAACTTTGATAATGTTTACCTTGGGTCACCGGGCATGGTGTTTTCATCCTCCTCTTCATTATCACTGCCTTCATATTCGTACTCGGTCTCATGGTCTTCTCCTGTTGCCAATGAATTAAACACATTTCATCAGATTACAGTACACATAACTACGATCAGCCACAGTTAGCGTAACTATGATCAGCATAGTTAGCACAACTACAAATCGGCCACAGTTAGCATAACTGTGATCAGCCACATTTAGCATAACTCTTATGAGTCATAGTTAGCATAACTCTTATCAGCCATAGTTAGCATAACTCTTATCAGCCATAGTTAGCATAACTCTTATCAGCCACAGTTAGCATAACTCTTATCAGCCATAGTTAGCATAACTCTTATCAGCCATAGTTAGCATAACTCTTATCAGCCATAGTTAGCATAACTATGATCAGCCATAGTTAGCATAACTATGATCAGCCATAGTTAGCAATAACTATGATCAGCCATAGTTAGCATAACTCTTATCAGCCATAGTAAGCATAACTCTTATCAGCCATAGTTAGCATAACTCTTATCAGCCACAGTTAGCATAACTCTTATCAGCCACAGTTAGCATAACTCTTATCAGCCATAGTTAGAATAACTCTTATCAGTCATAGTTAGCATAACTTTTATCAGCCACAGTTAGCATAACTCCTATCAGCCACAGTTAGCATAACTCCTATCAGCCACAGTTAGCATAACTCTTATCAGCCACAGTTAGCATAACTCTTATCAGCCATAGTTAGCATAACTCTTATCAGCCATAGTTAGCATAACTATGATCAGCCATAGTTAGCAATAACTATGATCAGCCATAGTCAGCATAACTCTTATCAGCCATAGTTAGCATAACTCTTATCAGCCAGTTAGCATAACTCTTATCAGCCATAGTTAGCATAACTCTTATCAGCCATAGTTAGCATAACTCTTATCAGCCATAGCTAGCATATCATCATCATTTCCCTTTTTGCTCCTTATGGAGAATGGGGGCGACCATTACAGCTGGTCCCCTTACAGAAAGCCTGCACCAAAACGTTCATATTCCTGCAGCATTGGTGTCTATAGCAATTTGTCTTACATGATAAGCTTGCACAACCTCATGACTTTGACTTTCTCGATCCCCTACATTACAAGTTTTCACTCCTCCTCAGTGGCGGATCTACTATGAAACTAATGAAGCTTAAGTTTCAGGGCCCTAATCCCGGAGGGGCCCTAAAAGCGACTTTAGTCCACATTGCTTAAAAATTTTGGATCTACTGTATGAGAAGGGGTTTTTTAAAAATAATAATATTAATAATATAGTGTAATTCAATCCAAAATAATAGTTAAAATTAAAATTAAAAGGTTATTAAAGTATCATGTAGGCTAGCCGTAAACGAAAAAACGATTTCTCAGAAAGTAGACCTACAATTTTTTCCTTTCAAAGCATGCGACAATAGTCGCACGACTCAAATTGATTAATTTTTAGTTGTATATATTTCAACAATCCCAAAGTTTTAAAGTCAGTAGCACAGATGTTGTAAAGGTGGAGTGTCGCGGTAAGCTGGCTGTTTTGCCGTGGCTAATGTAATTTTTTTCCCTTTTTAACAGAGGTCAAGACCCAAGAGGAATAACAATGAGTTCACGAAATTACTTAAGTGGATACCAAAAACGCAAACTCAAGGAAAAGCGACCTGACGAAATCTTTAAATGTCAAAAACTAACAAACTATTTGGCAATGTCAAGTTTGTCAACACCTACAGTTGAAACAAGCCAAGCAAACACCATTGAAGCCACTGATAGTGCACAAACTGTGGGAGCTCTTTCTAGCAATATTCAACCCACTGTTGACGCATTTGATACAGATGACGATCACAGTGGTCAACATGAAAGTACCGCGGAACAAGCATAGATTGAGCAGAAACATGAAGCAAATTCAGTGATTTCAAAGAATACAGTGACCTCGAAAACTAGCCCATAACAGTTGATAATTTCATACAGAATTGTTTGATGTAAGACATAGGTTTTTTTCAAAATAAAAAACCAGATGATGTATATACAGAATCAAGCAGGGTTTACAAGGAGCAAAACAGAAGTTTCTCAAACAAATATTTTGAAAAAAGATTTTAAAATGGCCAGACTCCGATAAGATCCTGGTTAGTTTACTCAAAGAGCAAAGGCTGTATATACTGTTTTGTTTGCAAACTCTTTTCTCAATGCCAAACATCACTTACTACAGGTGGGTTTTCTGACTGGATGAATGTACTCAGAACTCTGGAGAATCATGAAGACAGCATGGAACATAAGAGGGTGATGTTGTGTTGGATAACAAGAAAGTCAAATAAAAATACTGTGGATCAGCAACTTGAAGAACAGATGACAAAAACCATACAGTACTATTTTGAAGTACTGAAAAGAGTTGTAGCTGTTATAAAGTTTTTAAGTGAAAGAGGTTTGGCATTTAGAGGTCATGAGGAGAAGTGGGGCTCACCAAATAATGGAAACTTCATGGGGGCCATTGAACTTATGGCAGAATTCGACCCATTTTTACATGAACATTTCGTGAAATGTAAAAATGAAAAAGTAAATGCTACTTACCTATCCAAAACCGTATATGAAGAATTGATAGTAATTATGGGAAAACATGTGCAAGATGAAATTGTGAATCAAATCAACAACTTAGACACCAAATACTACTCTATTATTGTTGACTCTACGCCTGACCTGACACATGTTGAGCAGCTGATAATTGTGGTTCGATACTGCTATAATGGAAAACCCTGTGAGAGATTTTTAACATTTTTACCGATAGAAAACCATTCATCCACGACCTTGTTCAACAAAATACAACAAGTCCTGGGTGAACATAAGCTTTCACTTGAAAATATCCGTGCTGAGTCCTACGATAATGCATCTAATATGAAGGGCTCGGAGAAAGGGCTGCCAGCACTCTTTAAAAACATTAACAGGTACGCAGACAATGTACCATGTGCAGCCCATTCACTTAACCTTGTTGGAGAAAAGGCAGTGTCTACTGTAACTGAAGTTGTTGACTATTTTGGCATTTTGCAGGAGCTGTTTGTTTTCTTTTCTGGATCTCCACAAAGATGGGGGATTTTAAACACACAGAGCAATCTACATTTTTCTCTAAAAGAGCTTAAGTGTAACTAGATGGTCTGCACACTATGAAGCAATCCGGGCAATTAAAAATGGATATATGGGTATTTTACAAACTCTCAAACATATTTTTGAAGACTCAGAAGAGAAGCCTGAATGTAAACGAGATGCAAAGAATTTATACAACAAGTTGGTACAGCTGGAAAATGCTATTTTAACGGTCGTTTGGGAAGAAGTGCTGGAGCGTTTCAACAAAACAAGTAAGAAAGTCCAAACCTCTGGTTTTGATGTATTTGAAGGTTATCTTCTGCTTTCATCTTTACTTTCGTTTGTTAAAGAACTCCGAGAAAATTCAGCCGATAGGATTGCACACTATGAATCAGAAGCAAAAGGTTTGTATGAAGATATCACTTAAAGTTATTCTGATGCTTCCAAACGCATTGTTACAAGGAAATTTTCAGATGGAACAAGTGGTATTGCTTTTTTGAGAGGAGCTGACAAATTTAGGATAGAAGTTCTATATCAACTCTATGACTGCTTGATAATCCAGTTACGCAAGAGGATTGGCCCATATGAGCAGATTGCGAATAGGTTCAAGTTCCTCTCAGAATTGGTGAACAATTGTGAAATTGATGAGGACAGTATTAAACTTATAATATCATATTACAAAGATGATATTGACCACAAATTAGTAAACGACTGTTATCAGTTCAAAGAATATTTGCACCTTAGGAAATCCCAGAACACAGAAGAAAACACGCCATCTAAAATGCAATGCGCATAAGTTCTTCAGCTTATTTGTGAGCAACACCTAATTGAAGTGTTCCCCAATATTACTACTGCGCTTAAGCTGCACTTGACAATGCCCATCACGAGCTGTGAAGCAGAAAAGAATTTTTCAAAGCTATCCTTTATAAAAAACAAATTTTGGTCTACCATGACTGAAGAGCGCTTAAATTCTTTATGCATATTGTCCCTAGAAAATGACATTGCAAGGAAGCTCTCATATGACAAAACTGTACGTGAATATGTTGCTAGAAAAAAAAACAGAAAGAAGAGTATTTTGTAAAATGTGCTTCATGTAGTATGTTCTGGTCAGTTTAACTTTTCCTTCTGATCACAAATCTCTTATGGATACACCTTGTCAGCCTTGTATTTTAACAAATGTATTAAAATATTTTATATTTTCCTCATTGCTAATTTTCTTATCTTATAATTTTCTTGGTATGTCTTCAACGAACTAATTCTGAATGATGGAGGCAATCATTAAAATAGTGAAGATTTAAAAAATCACATATACCAAGGTGGATAGTGGTTTAGTAATCAGAACATATGCCTTCCAAGCAAATGTTCTGCATTCAACTCCCAGCAGAGTTGTTTCTATTTTTGAAAATTCATTCATTTGTCTTCAGTTTTTATATGTGTGTTGTTGTGGATCTACTATAAAGCTTGAACTTCAGGTCCTCCAATTCCGTTTATCTCTATAATACATTTCTTTCCCATACTCACACATTTAAAAAATTTTTTTAAAATAAAATGGCCCCCTCCAAGAGTTCAAGTTTCAGGGCCCCCAAAATGTAGATCCGCCACTGCTCCTCCTCTACTTGTGCCAGGTAAATGCATCCGTCTTCTTCAATTCTGTTGTATCTCTCATTCAGGGTGTTGGTGATGGAGGGGTTTGGTGGTAGCAATAGCTTTGCAGATTTGTTGGGGCCAGGCATTCCAGGAGGTGGTGTTCTCATATTAGTTGCCTCTTATGAAATGCCCCAGACAGCAACAGCACTATTCTTTCTGTCTCCTCACAGACCACGACGAACTACAACGGAGCAAGGTAAGTAAGTACTGGATGTAGCATTGATATCTGACACATTCCCAGGCTGCCTCGCTCTCCAGATTTGATACTTCCAGATTTCTTCCTGAAGTCATTTTTAAACGGTGAAGTTTACCAAGAAACACTCCTTTAAATGGTGAAGTCCCCCCCCCACAATCATGAATAATGAATAACCTAGACAAGTTCACAACACACAACTGACCTTTACGATTTTTCTTATGCCTATCTAAGTGGTCCTTCAACTGGATCCTGACCTGTCTCTCCGTGGGCTGGTCTTTGATGAAAGTGTGTTTCAGCAGCTGCTCTGTTGAGTGGCGCTGCTGGTAGTCCTTGATCAAACAGGAATCAACAAAATTGTGGAACTTACTAGACCTGCAAACACAAGGAAAATAAGCACTTAATGAAGATATGTGCAGGTGTTTCCAGTGTTCAAGTTTATATGAAACAAAGAAGGTGCTGTATAAACAGTTACTATCTCCAGTGAAGTGCTAAGCTGACAGGTCATCGCCTTAGTTCTGCTTTATTCCCTCTCAGCTTTTGGCCAAAACTGACCTGAGGTCATAAATCGACATCACATAGTTTAACCTTGGATGGGTGTGAAAAAAAATCGAAAAAAGGTGATTCGTCTTACGAGGACAAAAGAATGAGAAAATAGCCAACGTTACGGCCACAAGGCCTTCATCAGGGAAAGGAAAGAAAGTGAAGGTTAGATAGGACACATAAGAACCTAAAAAAATTTAAAAATAGGTACTTCCCTGAAGGCGGCAAAGTCCTAACGCTTATGGGTGCATGCCAGGAAAAGGAAAAATGATTTAAAAATAGTTTAACCTTTCATCATACACAACATCTTACAGTTAGCGGTTTGGATCATCTTGCGAAATCGTATTTTCGTGTGATATATCCTTCTTATTAACTAGTAATGCAAAACCTTTGGAACGAGTTTTTCTGAAAACAAGATGAGTGGATATGAAATAAAGTAATACTTAGGCGATGTTATTAATGATCATAATTCTGCATTTTCCATGGTAGCTAGTGTTTATAATTAGTTCTGTTTTTGATTTCTTTCCAGTGTCATGTGGCCAGTAGTTTATCAAGGTAGTTTCCTTCCTGTTTTCTTTTTTTTTATCTTATTATGTCATGCCGACTAAAGAGGGCTCGGTCCACCTCTGCTTCTCTTAAGCTGAGAATTCTGGATTCCAGAACAAGGACTGCCTGGTAATTTTTTCAATGTTTCCTCAGCGTGTCCTCAGTGCATGACCCCTCGGTATCTTCTTCTATAACATATTCTGTTTACTTCTGTACAGGAAAAAATGACGCTTGACACCTGAAGGCAGATAACCATTAACCTGCGAGTACCAAATTACTCTGTCATGTTCCTAGTATATCAGGAAACGGACAACATCCATGTGAAAACCGGGGTTCAAACTAAAAGTAACCAACCAATGACATTAAATTTAAGTAGTAAGTACAGTATACACCTTGAGCAGCAAATGATAGCTTTCGTTAACAGTGGTCGTTGCGTTTACATAAAACCTGACTATTTTTAGCAAGAAGCACGTCAATCAGGAACCAAGTACTTTGAGTGGGTAAGCTCTGGATCTAGGCTCCTTACAGCTGCTCAGGTAATAGAAAATATATGACTTTTGGATGACAATGAACAGAAATTTGATGAAACATATCCTGAAACTGACAACACAGTGATGAAGAAAGTAGATCTGACAGTGATAATGAGTAAGATTTTGGAAACTCTGTGACTGGTGAGGCCCTATATCAGCTGGTAGTGGATCGATCCACCTGCTAGGAGGATTGGCATTGTAAGGCAGAATACTAGTGCTATATTATAAGTACGACTAATATCGATAATGTCCTTGAAATGTTATGAGTATACATGCAGTGGTTTTCATGTAATGATTGTTTCTGTGACGTGTTATTTTATACATCTTTGCGCTGGAACTCAGTCATAGAGGGACGTAACTCTCAAGGGATTAGAGCTGGAAGCATTAATAATAGAGTTTTAGCAAGATGTAGTTAAAAAAAAATAAAGGTAAAGGCAGTCAAATATCAGATACTGCCATAGGGGAACAAAGTGTTAAAGACTTCACTATACTGGGTCCAGCACTGAGAGGTGGGGTGACCAGTTTCCTAGCTCACTGCCTTTTCCTTCCCTAACTCAAGAGCAAAGTCAAGGGTTAATAGGAATGGATAAAATGAGCCTGCAGCAAAGAACTTCAAAGCCTGGCAATGATGAAAAAACAAAAGGAACCTAGATTAAAGGATGAAAAGTAGTAATGAACTGGACTTCTCTTTCACTTTTTTGTTTTTTAAACATTCTTAAATTCAATTATGATTGGATACTATAAATGTATGGTGTTATATTACTGTTATAATGTTGCATGTCTTTAAACTAATGCTTAAAGTACATGTGTGAATGAAAGGATACAGTAAACATGACGAGAGAGAGAAAAGGCAGAATGTTAGATGAGCCTGCGCGTCCAATTCTTGAGCCTTTGAAAAAACAAATTTTGTTCCCTTTCTCTCTCTCTTGTTCCAAACAGACGGATAAAAAAATGGTAGACTGTCAAACCGTCACCTGTACTAAAATGGACAACTTATGTTCGTACACATCAGTGCATTCTCTAAGGGAAGGCATTGCTGTGAACCGATGAGGTAACACCTAGACGCACCACTAGTAAACCACTCTATTATAAGTATTAGTGACGTCAGTTTTCAGTAAAAATTAGGTATGCACGTCTGCGGTAGACTTGTAACGCCCTCTTGTGGCCTGTGTACTTCAAGGTGTTCGGACGCAAGTGTGAGAGCTCGGATTGTGTGTGTAGAAGTCCACTGCATGAGTTACAGATTCTATGAAGAATATATTTCTATGTGTGCCTGTGATGGGTGGATTGTAAAGGAAAGTATTTAGTACAATATTAAATGACTTTTCGATGAGTTCGATATGCAGTGTTAATTCGTGGACATTATGGCTTACTGACGGTAATTCTGCCTACCAGTCGTGTTTTATTCCTTGCTGATATGGAAATGCATGCCACCATTATTCATCAAAATTTGGAGCTCATCGTTTGTTCTGTGTAAAATAAATCTATATAAATGACTTCGAAGTGAACGTTCCTTATTCGCGTTACATGTTGCAGTGTTCGTATGTTCAAGTCCTGAAAACACCTTTAACATATACTAACCATCTGTTTGGATTCTTCAGACGAGGTGGTGGATTTCGTGGAATTAGAAACAGTGCCCTCATTGGATGCATATCACACAATGCTGAAAGTATTCACATGTTAATGTACAGTGATTGGTGGGCATATGGCAGGAAAAGTGAAAGGTCTAGCCGTGTTCCTATAAAACATATTACTTATGACAAATGACAGTCAAGTAAATATCAAACTTAACACCTCAGGCATTTATGCCCATCCTTTTTTTTTTTTTTTATAAACACAATCTGGTCATTTTGGTCTGCTCTTTGTTTACAATGATTGGACAGGAGATTCATATGATGCCAGGGGTAATTACCCCTGAGGGGTAATGTGGTCTCTTTCTGTGGGTAAATCATGTGACACAAAGTTGACAAGAATATGATTGATGCAGGGCTGGATTATCCATTAGGCTAAGCAGGCTGAAGCAAAGGGGCCCAGAGCTCTTGGGGGCCTGTGCATAAGTTAAACAAATAAAAAACTGCACAGATTTTTCAATAAAATGTGTTTATAGTGTTTATCTTAATAATAATAAATAATACTAATAAACATAAACAAAAAATAATTACTAATAAGAAAGGTAAGCAACGCTAACAAACTAACATACCAGTCTATTAAAATACTAGTATACACCATCACCATGCTAAGGGGTTTGAAAAGAAAATTATTAAAATATTTGTCTATTAGATATGGGGGGCGCAGCACCAAACACCAAAAGGCCTTCTGAATAGATGGCTACGAAATGCGGTAACATGTTTGGAAACCTGTATCAGTATATTTTTCATTCCGTGCACAAATGAATAGCGTGTTTTGCAAAATGAATTATGTCAAACTTCACTAAAAATGTCGAGTACATTTCATGATTTTTTATTTTGCCATCTTGTTTTCTTTGATGTACTACTCCTGGCATCATCAAACGGCTGTAATCATCAAGCTCAACATTACGTTGCTTATTTTTTTTGGGGGGGGAGTGGGATTTTCTTTTGCATGGAAAACTCATAAAAAATGAGGATGTCAATGCAAAAGTTGAGTTCCTTGGCTGGCCACAAAAATCATGTGCTGAATTCAGACTTCCAGAAGTCTAGCCTGGCAACCGTAGTGGTGAAAAGTTAGTGATGAAATACCCAATATTATGTCTCAGACTTCTAATTCCACAATAAATCACTATGAGGCTGGATCTTCCACGGCGGTCAGCATTCAAGGGAGCAAATAAGCTGAAGGTTATTAATAACTTGCAATGTGAACGAGCTGTAACAGGCAGAGCTGTATCAATAAGAAGCATTATCAACCACCATTCAGAGAAATTCAACTTTGATGAACAACTTTTCAAATTTCCAAGCAATATTCATTCAAGTACCATGCCTAGTGGCAAATGAAATCATGTCTCTCCACAACTTCCTGTCTGCAGTACAATTTATCAACTCTGTTGTTGACTTTTCTCCATGCCACGATGTCAAACTGTCCAGTATTTGCTCTCTTTGTCTTCTCCTATCTCTTTTTCCTTCAGTCTTACCTGTTGTTACGATATATTCCAGCTTTCCTCTTCTCATAACATGCCCAAAAAAGTGGACTGCTTTTTTCTAACTTGTGAAATAAGTTTCCTTTGCACATTGGCCTCTTTCAGGACATCCTTATTACTCTTTTTGGCTGTCCAATCAATATAATATGCCAATAAAATATAACTTTGTTGTCCATCAGTTAATTTGTCAACCAATTGATACCCTTTAGCTCCTAAAGGAGTATAGGTAAATGTCACGGCGCTATTTCGCCGAAATATCAGACTGGCTACATTGTGTTTCGGCAACACTGATATAACTTAAGGGGCGAAGTCATTTGACAAGATGGAAGCTGTAAGAAATCTAGGCGCTAAAGGCCAGTGAGTTTCTAGCCAGCATTCCGAGTGGACTGATAGATTTTTCTTCCCTGTCGCCAGCAAGTTGCTGTGCGGTTTTTGGTATGGACTTCGAGTGAGTGATTGCCATATTCGGTTCTGGTGGATATTTATGTGTAATTCTGGATTAGTGTACTGTCCAGTGGATATTATCTTCAGACTGCAGATTATAAGTTGTCTATGAATTGAGTATTTCTGTGTCTTAGCTCTTGACCGCTATGGTGAGCGATAGTCAGTGCAGTGTTTGTACAGTGCAGTCGTACTGTTATGTACGAGACTAGTAGATAAGGTAATTGTGGCAAGTTTCTCTGGCAGTATTATATTGTATTCCATATGTTTGTTGGCCGTGTGAGGCTTTATTGTGTGTGCTTACATTAATAAAGGGAAGTACCTGTAGAAAAAATGTAAAATAAATTTTCTCATGTCAGCCATTCTACATGTTGTGGTTGTACTCTTAATGGAGTGCGAGCCTATTCTATAAAGATTAGTACTTTGTTATCATAAATCCACTTATGTGGTTTTTACAGTAAAAGGATCTCAAACAGCCCATTGACATATACTGGGAAATGGCTTTTTTTTTGTCCATTGGGCCACACTAGGTGATAGGTCTATCACGCCGACCGCCTTAACCTTCCCAGAGTTGCTCTGGTACCCAATTCATGAGGCTGGGTCGACCCCGGAGCCATTTGCAGTCTAAAAAAATCCCGCCTCAACTGGGGATCGAACCATGGACCACCGAACTAGGAAGCCAGTGCACTAACCACTGTGCTACCGCGGCTCAAAGGAGTATAGGCCTTATAACAAACACATCATGTCCTCCTGTCGCATACCATCAGCTCAAGGTCTTTCCATGTCATTCACATCATTTTCATTTGTCCCTCAATGTGTCACATTGTCTGCCTCTACTTCTGTAACCATGGGGATTCAAGAACAAGGACTGCCTGGTAATGCTATCAATAATTTTCCTTAAAGTATGCCCTATCCATTGCCAGTATTTCTGTCATTCACACATTTTTCATCTTGTCTTAGCTCTTGACCCGCTATGGTGAGCATTAGTTTCATGGTTCCCAATTGTTTGTACATGCCACTCGTTCTTCTATTTTACGTGAGCTCCCATTTGACCATCAGTTTACGTGTCAATAAAATATGGCTGACTGGGTTAGCACCCCGTAAGCTGTATTACAATTGCTACAGGACCCAAAAAATGATAGATGCCCCCTGGATTCACCGAAAGGGGGGGAGAATGATGAATCCACAGGCGCCTCATTGGAATTGACCAGACCCGTTACACGAACTTCGAGTCTGAACAACGGCTGGAATTTCCATGTGCCTGTGGTAGGAAATTCTCTAGTCAGAGAGGAATGAAAATCCACAGAACGAAAAAAGGGTGTGGGAGATCAACAGCATTCTGTCTCAACGGGTAAGACGTTAGAAAAACTCAGCCAGGAGTCAATCCACAGTGCTGAGTAAATTCAAGTTGATCTGCCTAATGATGATCTCACACACTTCTTGGACGAGAAGAGAGATGCAATCAAGTTTCCACCTGCCAGTGCAAAAGGGCTTTGGGAACAGCTGGACAGAATAATTTGCTCTGGTACCCAATTCTCCAGGAAGAGAGATGCAATCAAGTTTCCACCTGCCAGTGCAAGAAGGGAATCAGCTGGGGGGACAAATAATTTGGTCGACCACGGCTGGCGGAGTTGTGGATTTTAAAGTTGCTACCAAAGTGAAATGGGTTCATTTTTGATACAAGACAACAGGAGGCTGAGACACTTGGGAGTCATGACCCAAGTGGGCTCCCCCCTCCCCCTTAGAGTGTAAAGGAGTATACAGGGCCGAAACACTTGTTCGACGGGGGGACCCCTTCTGATGATCAGATTGCCTCCTGTTGTATCGCTCTGTAAAGAGTTTCCTATTATGAATTTTGTCTCCATTGATTGATTTTTCTTTCTTCACATTTTTATTTTAAATAGGAAAGGGATGATTAAGACTTCAGTGACTCGATGAAGATGTAAAAGTACCAAAATGGTTAAGAACCACTGATATAGCTGATCTCAGGTAAACTAGAATAATATTAATGGAACATACGAGGTTTTCCTTCAGCCATCTCAATGGCAGTGATGCCCAAAGACCACAAGTCACTCTGAAAATGGTAAAAAAAAAAAAAATCATATAGAATCTTATACATCTGGTATAATACAGAATCCTATCTTCTTCCTCGTCTTCTTCTTCCTCGTTCGTCCTGAAAAGGACGTTGGTTCCGTTGTGTCTGTTTACGCCGTAGCTGCGATATTTGCGCCTTTCGGCCGACACATCCGACTTCAGCACAGCATTTTTTGGGACCGGGTTTGCCTTCCCTCTTCGATCCCTACTCTCTCAGCCAGACTGCAGTGATGCAGCCTGTTTCCAGGACCACCACGTGGAGGTGGAGTAGGGTCTTGGTCAGCTCTGGTTCGCTGACCCTGACGCAAGCAGTCAAGCTATGGGTCGCCGACTGTATTCTCTATTGCTGCATCTTTGGGTCCCAGAATCTTATCAAGAAACATAGATGACTTTGAGGGAATCTCTTCTTCAAGTAAATAAATTTGTAAATAAATAAATAAAGGTAATTAACAGGTACTCGCTGGACATAAAGGATGACACTAGGCAACAGAAAAGAAAATATAAGTGATAGGCTTACCGGGAATTGAACCTAGGACCAACAAAACGGCGCCATCGCCTTGCTGTGACAGTACATCGTGAAAGGACGCTCAGCCAATTTGCACCCCATAAAAAAGTGCATTATTGGCTGAGGTCATTCTCATGACACTCGCACAACTAAGGTATATAGGACCCATGGACGACCCAGACAGTTTAAAGACGCAATCACTAATATAACTTTTCTATCAGCAAGTATAGACCACATAAATGCTGAAATACTTGTGTCCAGTAATGTGTAGTGGAAGACGAATAACACAGAATAGACGGGTAGGTTAAAGTCACGGATGGGTGAACTCTTAAATAAATAATGGAGGAAACCTTGAGTCCTGTGAACAGTAAATAAATTAGTAAATAAATAAATAAAGGTAATTAACAGGTACTCGTTGGACATAAAGGATGACACCAGACAACAGAAAAGAAAATATAAGTGATAGGCTTACCGGGAATCGAACCTAGGACCAACCAAACGGCGCCATCGCCTTGCTGTGACAGTACATCGTGAAAGGACGCTCAGCCAATTTTGCACCCCATAAAAAAGTGCATTATTGGCTGAGGTCATTCTCGTGACGCTCAAACAACTATGGTATACAGGACCCGTGGACAACCCAGACAGTTGCCTAGTGGCATAGGAGATCATGCCTCTCCACAACTTTCTGTCTCCAATACAATTTATCAATTCTGCTGTTGGCGTCTTTCCATGTCACGATGTCAAACTGTCCAGTATTTGCTCTCTTTGTCTTCCCCTGTCTCTTTTCTTGAAGTACCATGCCTAGTGGCATAGGAGATCATGTCTCTCCACAACTTCCTGTCTCCAGTACAATTTATCAATTCTCCTGTTGACATCTTTCCATGCCGCGATGTCAAACTGTCCAGTATTTGCTCTCTTTGTCTTCCCCCGTCTCTTTTTCCTTCAATCTTACCTGTTGTTACGATATATTCCCTAGTGACATCAAGAAACAAGTGCTCTTTTTTATAAACAACACAAGAAACACTACACTTTAACTCTTTACTACTTTTTTCACACCTGACCCTACTATCCCATCACAAATCTTCACTTAACAATGAAAACAACGAGATACAAAACTGTTGTGCTTGTCTCATCAAAGAGTTGCTCACCCTTTTATCATAGGTGGCATCAGGATTCTCATCACAGGCTATCACTTCTGGGGCCATCCTGAAATAGTCACAAATATCATCAAATCTGGAAATTATCATCAAATCCGGTAACTATTATCAAATATGCAAAACATAATTAAGGGGATGCACAGCAGTGAAAGTCGAATTTCAGGTACAAAATATCGATTTTTTACTTTTGAGCTTAATTTATTAAATAATCATCAACGAATCAATTGAGCAAGGTTTTATGACATAAAAAATACATTTGATGTGTCAAAAAGCATATTTTCCGCACCATCCCCAAGCTATGGTTTGCAAATTTGTGCAGAAAATGCAAGATTTGCCTCTCAATAATACCTTAGTTACGCTGTCCGCATCGTGGAGTATTTGGTATCGATGAAAAGGGGATTTTTTTATCTTCCGGATTATACCAAATTCGAAACTGACTTTCTCATAGCTCTGCTTGGTTTGGTATTCAAAAACCTCCATAATTTTTACGCTTACTTCCTTATAAGGAGAGGTCATGCAGTGACCCTATGCTCTCATTCATGGAACATACATGTTTTTCTTTTTGATTGGTCGTAACAATGCTCTGGTTGGGCTACGCAAATCCGGAAGGTAACAACAGCTATATCCGCCGGTAAACAACTGTGTTCTATCGAACGTGTTGTTACTCTATTTCTCCCTGGATTACATTCTAAATCTCATTAAATTGTGTTCTATTACTTCAAAATGGGAAGAAAAGGTAAGAAAGCAAAGCAACTATCTGCTGCAAGAGGATGTCGACAATATGTAATTTCTAGCAATGGTAAGACCGAATTGGGGAGCCGCGCTGGTGTAATGGCTACGGCGTTGTACTGGCGACCAGGTTTTCATGGTTCAAACCCGGGCGTCAGCGTTTGAAGGAATGTTTACGACCAGAAATTTGACTGAATAACCTGAACGGCTCCTGCACATAAATCCCGTCTGACCGGATTGGAAGGAAAGTCCACTGACTCCCCAGCCTCGCAATGACATGTCATTGGGCCAAAAGAGCTGGAAAGCTTGAGTGCCGCTGGTTAGAGAAAAAAAAAAAAAAAAGGCCGAATCAGTGGTGAATGATAAGCAAACTGATGTAGGCTCAACATCGAATTTCTGCATTCCAGTATCCGATAGGCCTATAGTTCAAATTGCTGATCCAATAGTGCCTTTCACCACTGGCCCAAGTCGATCTGATATAAAAATGAACATGAGCGCGAGCAAGAATGGTGCTTCTCATAATACTGTCTGTGCTGAACCTACGTACAGAACCATTGTGGACATTTCTTTTATCAACAATGTTCTCAGCAATGTTTTTGATCATTTGGATACTATGCACTCTACAGTATTTCAACATGCCGTTAGCATCATCCAAGCTGAACATGCTAAGAGTCAGCATCGTACCATTAATAAAAAAGAAGTCATTGACATCGCTGTCAGCTTTGATGCAACATGGCTAACTAGAGGTCATAAGTCACTGATAGGTGTTGGCAGTGTTATCAACATCTTGACTGGCATGGTCATCGATACGCACGTTATGTCTTCCTTCTGTCACACCTGCGAGAATACTGGACAGTGGCAACTGAAAAATCAGCCTGACAAATTTGAACAATGGAAAGCAGAGCATCAGAAGAACTGCTGTCATAATTACGAAGGGTCAGCCTGAATGATGGAAGTAAAAGCCTGTGAGGTTCTCCGGCTTCGTTCAGTGGCAAATCACAAGCTACGCTACACTGTTTTGCTATCAGATGGCGATTCCAAGGCCTACAACAGACTCTGCGACATCAAACCGTATGGTCCAGAAGTTGACATAACCAAAGAAGAGTGCGTCAACCATGTCGCAAAAACGATTAAGCACTGCCCTGAGGACACTCATTACTGACTGTAGGAAACAAAAAGTCACCCTTGGGGGAAATGGCCATGGTCGTCTGACCCAAAATGCCATAAGAAAACTGTGTATTTACTACACCAGGGCCATCAGCCAGCATAGTACACCCCCAGAGATGAAACAAGCCATCATGGCTTCTCTCTACCATGGGTATTCGACAAACGACAAACCCCAACATAATTTTTTGTCCGCCAGGCAAAAACTCCTGGTGTTTCTATCAGGCTTCCATGGCCAAAGGAGAAGCTGCCCGACCACACGAGACCAAAGTTAATAATTTGCTAGACTTCAACCTGCTCCATAATCACTTAGCCCCTATTTATGATCGTCTTACTGATCAGCATCTGCTCAAGCGGTGTGAGCTAGGTGCAACTCAAAATGCAAATGAAAGCCTCCACAATGTTATATGGAGTCGTTGCAGCAAGCGGAAATTTGTGTCATTGAAAAATGTCAAATTCAGTGTCCTTGTGGCCATTGGAGAGTTCAACTTTGGTCCATCAGCCAGTGCAGAAATAGAAAAGCTGTATGGTCAAGCATCTGGAACAAACTCAAAATGCCTTGGACAGGTGCGATTAAGGAAACGTCTGGCCAACAGCCAGAAATATGAGGCTGACAAACTTGTAAAAAGAAGAAAAATTAGGCAAAAGGCAAGACAAAGGCAAGAGGAGGAGCTGCAGGAAGCTGAAGGAGGTGCAGCATATAGTGCTGAAGAATTTTAGTGACATTTGGCCCCCCAGAATGGAGTATATTGGACAAGACAAGGCACTCGGTGAGTAAAAAGATTTTTTTCTTAAAATTAACATTTTATTAACAAAAAATTTAAAAACTCTCAAATTTGGCATGCATGTAGTACACATTTATATCTTTAAATGATCACATGCTTTTTTTGATATTTTGGTAATTTACTTTGATATATATATATATTTTTATTTCATACAAATATTGTGTTTTTTTTTTTAAATCATTAAAAATAGAATTTTAAACTTATCAAAAAAAGCATGTGATCAATTTTTTTCAATTGGCATCACAACATGTGTGTGCAATTTGATAAAGTTTGGTCAATGGGAAACATGATTTTTGCTCTTGAAAATTGGTTAAAAATCCAATATGGCGGATTTTATTTTTGGTTACCATGGTAACCACATGTTTTTTAACAAAATAAACTGTAGAATTTGTTTCATGGATATGCACTGTGTCCATTGAGTATATAAAAAGTGTGAAAATATTATTAGAAAAAAAGTTAGTTTTCACTGTAGTGCATCCCCTTAAATGTGATAATTATCAGCCAATCTGGCAACTCTCATCCAATCTGAAGTGCAGGTTGATCTTTTTTTAAATGTCATAGCAGATACTGCCGTACAGCAGTGAAGTATTAGAGACTTCACTATACTAGGTCTCAGCTTTATGAGGAGGGGGTGACCATTTCTTTTCCTTGCTGCCTTTACCCTCTCTAACTCAAGAGCAGAGTCAAGTACTCCTACAGCTAGGTAGAATGAAGCATGAAGCTATCTGATTTAAAACCCAGTAACTTTGCCCTCCAATAAGCAAGGTTTCAAACCACTCTGCCACTTAATGCTCAAGGTTAACAAAAGACCACTTAAAAAGGGGATTCCACCACACTTGCTAAGCTAACGAGAATCAGCTTCCCTCACACTGGCTCTAGACCTCACCAATAGATGACATTTTAAATTCTAAAATTATATCATTTTAGCTCATCTATATTATGGAAGTGCTCTGCGTAGTTTCTAGGGTCTTTTGAGGACACAAAGAAAGAATAGGAATGAAGCTCCCTCAGTCATAAGCGGCCGATTAATATGAGTTTGTGCATGGGGATGGGGGGTGGCTGCTGGCATGCTCAACATGTAAAACAAACTATTACAGAAACCGCTGCACATAAATGCTTTAGCGCAGGCTTACTGGGGACCAGCTGCATTGGTGGGCTGCATACTCTATTGAGGGGTAAAAAGGGAACAAACACTTGGAATAAGAATAAAAATACTTGAAAATAAATTGACCTATAAAGATGGAGAATTCATATGATGATGACGCATTCAAGACAAAATGGCATGTCTTTATGAAACCTATACTGTTATGAACAGTCTGCAGCTCCTTTCATGACAAAGTAATTAGTTTAGCATAACATCCGTCATCATCAACATCCATCATTTTTTTTATTTCCATGAAACATACAGCTGCAATTGTTACTGGAGAGTCCACAATAAGGGAGCCCACCAGTTTTCCATGTCAGCAAGTTACGTTAGAACCAAAAACCCAAGTTCAACCCCAAAAAAAACAGCCATTACAGACATTGCAACTGCAACATAGTAATATTTATTACAGGCATCACTAAGTGAACACAACAAAGTCCACAGAAACTCACCAGTATGGTGTCCCAATAAAAGTGTTTCTCCTACCAATGGTTTTATCAAGTTGAGCACTGACTCCAAAATCCACTGCCAGGAAAAAAGACACAGACAGATTAATCAACTCCAGACAACCTTGCCAAATGTTTAGTAAAGTTTAAGAAAATGCAAGCTGAGCACTGTACGATGGATTGGATTGGTTTGGTTATTAAGGAATAACTTCATTGCACACAGACAACTCCATCAGTGCTCCAATCTTCTCCCTTAGATCACACAAGGAGGATCTCAGCACAGCGCACAAACTCCCTAGCACCGGTGAGAATCCCAATGTGTGTATATAGGAATCATATGGTGGGTAGGTTTCTAAACTGGTTCTGAAATGCACATGGGACGTCATATTTTTCCCTTAAAAGATAAAGCATTTCCCTCTATTCTGGAAAGGAGGGAGTTGAAACCCGGTTCTGAAAAAATCTAATTTTATTCGAGGAAAATGAACTACTCTACCGAGGCGGATGACTTACCTCTTAGCCACTCCGACCCCCTCTATGATGACTCATATAAAAATATTCTAAAGTAGATTTCTCATGTAAACATTCATTCATTTCTCTTTTCGCATCTTATGGAGCATTGATCCACTATTGCAGCTGGGCCCACTTGCAGAAAGCCTGCATCAAAGCATTTTGATACTTCTCCAGTGTTGGTTCTGGAATCCACAGGGAAAGAGAGGCAGAGGTTGACCAAAAAAAACACATGGAGAAGAGAACTGGATTCAATTTCATAACCCTCCACTCCCAAAGGAGCATAGGCCTTCAACAAACACATGCCAAGTCCTCCTGTCACGTGCCATCATCTCAAGTTCTTTCCATGTTCTCCTCATCATTTTCACCTCTATTTCCAACTCTCTTCTCCATGTACTTCTTGGTCTTCCTCTGCCTCTCTTGCCCTGGGGGTTCCAGAACAAGGACTGCCTTGTAATGCTATCAACAGGTTTCCTCAGTGTGTGTCTTATCCATCGCCATCGTCTTCTTCTCATCTCTTGTTCCACTGGCACTTGTTCAGTTCTTGTCATCAGTTCCACATTGGTAACCTTGTCATACCATTTTAATCCCTCTATTCTATGCAAGCACCCATTTATGAAAGTCTGTAGCTTTTTGGTTGTTGTCTTTGTTGTTCTCCATGTCTCCGAGCCATACAATAGGACTGACTTCACATTTGAGTTGAAGATTCTTATTTTCGTGTTGGATCCTATTTCTCTTGATCTCCATATATTTCCCAATGCAATGAAAGCTCCTCTTGCTTTTTGTATTCTTATTTTGATATCGCTGTCTGTCCCTCCAACTTTATCTATATTACTGCCAAGATATGTGTATGATTCTACATCTTGTATTGGCGTTTCTTCAAGTTCAACCCTGTTTTCATTACCTGCATTTATTCGCATTATTTTTGTCTTTTCCCTGTGTATTTTCAGACCCAATTGCTGTGACCTCTCATCGAGTGTTTTCAATTTGTCCTGCATCTGATTACGGTTATGGGACAGGAGAGCCAAATCATCAGCAAAATCCAGATCATCCAACTGCTTAGTCAGAGTCCACTGGATTCCATTTCTGTTGTGTGTTGTCGATGATCTCATAACCCAATCTATTGCCAGCAAGAAAAGAAATGGAGACAAGAGGCATCCCTGTCGCACTCCTGTTCTTATCCCAAATGGTTCTGTAAGCTGTCCTTCATGAAGAACTCTGCACGTCATGTCTTCATAGGTTTTCTTTATTAAATTAATGATCTTCAGGGGAACTCCATAATGCCTCATCAATTTCCAAAGTGATTCTCTGTCCACACTGTCAAATGCTTTTTCGTAGTCCACAAATCCGATGTATAGTGGTGAATTCCATTCCAGACTTTGTTCAACTATTATTCTCAAAGTGGCTATCTGGTCTGTACATGATCTGTTTTGTCGAAAACCTGCTTGTTCATCTCTCAATTTCTTGTCTATGGACTCCTTTAATCTCTCAAGGATAATCCTGTTCAATACCTTTCCTGGCACTGATAGTAACATTATTCCTCTATAATTTGTGCACTCTTGTAGATTTCCCTTCTTAGGCAACTTAACCAGATATCCTTCCTTCCATTCTGCTGGTATCTCTTCTTTTTCCCAGACTTTACCAAGTAATTTATATAACATCTCTGTAGCCGTGTCGATATCTGCTTTGATGGCCTCTGCTGGAATGCCATCAGGTCCAGACGCTTTTCCATCTCTTAGAAGCTTTATGGCTTTCTTTATTTCTTCCTTCGTTGGTCTTTCACCGTTAATTTGTAGCTCTTCTTCTGCTGGCTGGATGTCCGGCGGGTTTTGTGGAGCTGGTCTATTGAGAAGGTCCCCAAAATATTCTGTTCACCTCTTCATTTGCTCTTGTATATTGCTGAGCAGTTTCCCATTCTTATCTTTTATGAGGCAACTTGTTTGCTTGTATTTCCCTGTTAGCTTCTTTGTGCTGCTATATAGTTCTCTCATATTTCCTTTGGCTGCAGCATCTTCTGCCTCTCTTGCCAACTCCTCAATATACTTCCTCTTGTCTCTTTTGATACTTCTTTTTACTTCTTTGTTTGCTTCTGTGTACACTTCTTGAGCCTTGGCTTTGGAACTTCTGGTTTTGCTTGTGTTTAACTCTGCTTTCTTGTTTTTTCTATCTTTTATCTTATTGATGGTTTCTGTTGTTATCCATGCTTTTTGTTGCCTTTCCCTTTTCCCCAGTATTTCTTCACATGTCTCCTTCCATACCGTTTTGACCTGCTGCCAATAGTCTTCTGTATTCTCTACATCTTCCAACTGTTGGAGCACTTGGAATTTGTTGGATACTGTGACCGCAAATTTGTCTCTTGTTTCTTGATTTCTTAGCTGTCCTACATTAAACTGTTGTCTATAATTTTGCATTGTTGCATATCTCTTGAGTTTCATTTTTACTTTAGCTATCAGAAGATGGTGATCTGATGCCACATCTGCTCCTCTATATACCTTTACATCCTGCAATGATGATCTAAACTTCTTCTTTATGCATATATGATCGATCTGATTTTCTGTTCTATGGTCTGGTGATATCCATGTTGCCTTGTGTATTCTCTTATGTGGAAACATGCTTCCTCCTATAGCCAGTTGATTTGAAGCACAGAAGTTTGCGAATAGTTCTCCATTTTCATTCATTACTCCTAGCCCATGTTTTCCCATGACTTCTTCAAATCCGGTATTGACTGTACCTATCTTTGCATTCATGTCACCCATCAAAATTGTGATGTCTCTTCTTTTTACTTTATCCATAATTTCCTGTAGTTTAGTATAAAATGCTTCTTTCACAGACTCTTCTTTGTCATTAGTTGGTGCATAACATTGGATGACACTGACATGAATTTTCTTTTCAGCTGTTTTGAAAATAGCTGTTATTATTCTGGGTCCCAAAGCTTCCCATTCAATGAGTGCTTTCTGTGCTTCTTTAGATAACATAAGAGCTACCCCTTCACTGTGGTGTGAACTTTCGTCTTCGTGTCCTGAGGACAGCACCAATTCACCTGTGATGAGTTTCTTCCTGTCTACCCCCTTCCACTTTGTTTCACACATTCCCAGAACCTCGATTTTGTATTCCCTCATTTCTGCTGCTACTTGTGCCACTTTCCCTTGTTCGTTCAATGTCCGAACATTCCAGGTGCCAAATCTGGAAGTTCTCCTAGAAGAAAGAAGGTTAGTCAGCAACACAGACTCCTTTCGGCTTTCTCTGTGTTGCATCATACGCCTCCCCGCGAGAGGACCTTCCCCTGTCTTGGATGGCTGTGTTTTATTTTCTTTATTTGACTTGTCCATATTTGTTGAAGTTTTTTGTGGTTTAAATTTTTTTTACAGGATGGGGTAACCGGCCCCATGCCCAACCCTCCTTAGTCGCCTTCTACGACATGCTTGGCAGGGGACAGTGTTACTATTCTTTGCTCCCCTTTCGGGCCCCGGTAACACACGGGTGAAGAGAACTGGATACAGAGGTGAAAATGATGAGGAAAACGTGGAAAGAACTTGAATGTATGGCATAGGACAGGAAGACTTGGCATGTGTTTGTTGAAGGCCTATGCTCCTCGGGGAGCTAAAGGGTATTGATTGATTGAAAGCATTTATGTACTCCTGCGGTGGTGGTTTTCAGTAGCAATTTGTTGTACATGATGAGGTTGTCAGGACCATGCACAACCTCATATTAGTTGTCTCCTATGACATGCCTGAAGGAGCAATAGTTCTGTTCTGTCTATGTCCCCTCAGAGACCCCAGGGAAACTACCCACAAGGCATTACTTGTTTGATCTCACTCATTGCAGCAGTATCTGCTATGGGACTCAAAGCCGCTTACCTTTCGCATGCACTGGAAAACACACCGAGTCCCGAGTCATTCAGTAGCAGATTGTTTGAATGTTTCACGAGTTCTTATAACACACCATCTGATTATGTCTCAAATCACTGTCTAATTTACTGTATGAGGTATTTGATTTTTATAAGTCTTGGTTGTTTTTTTTTTTTTTTTTTCATTTAATTAACTTTTTTAAATTTATTTTAAAAGCATAATTTTATTATGATGATTATTGCAAATGTATGATGTTATATTACTTTTATAATGATAAATGCTTAAAGTAAATGTGAGGATGAAAAGATACAGTACACATGATGAGAGAGAGATGAAGGGTAGAATGTCAGACAGGCCTGCGTGCCCAATTCTTAACCCTTTGAAAATGAACTCTGTTCTTTCGTTCAGAAAGTTCTAGAAAATATTGACCTAAGTTGGAAATATCAATTAAGATGCTGGTACTTACAGAGAATACAGCTCCATCATTATCACATGGTACCAATACAAGTGTTCAAATTATTTTTAATGTAATACATACATACTCTTTTAATGGAAAGTAACAGAAAAGGAAATGTCAACCTGGCAGAGAACAGTGGAGGCTGAGATGCAAAGCATGAACCAGAGTTGGGGCATGGCACGAAGGATGGCCACTGACCGAGCAAAATGGGGACAGTTTGTTGCTGCCCTACAAGATGCCACTAGGCGTGATGGCCACTGATTGCTTTGTCAGTGAGGGGCTAAGGATCCAAGAAGAAGAATATATATTTAAAAAAGTAATGATCCATTCTAAAACATTCCTTCTTCCATAGGTGATCATTCATTACCTTTCTGTTCCCAAGGAGCACAGGTCTTCAATAAATTCAAGCCAAGTAGTCCTGTCCTGTGCCATCCACTCAAGGTCGTTCCATGTCTGTCGTTATTCCGTCCATTTCTCTCCTCCATGTGTCTCCTCCTTTAGTCTCCCTCTATCTCCCTTAACCTGAGGATTCTAGAACAAGAACTGCCTTGTAAGGGTTTCCTCAATGTGTATCCTACCTATAGCCAGGGTCTTCTTCCCATCTCTTCTTCCACTGTCACGTGACTGATTCTTGTCATCAGAACCACTTTGGTGATCATTTCAATTCAATTTTAACTGAAATTCTGCAATTATTTATGAAAATTGCATTTCACTCTAGCTCCTCCCGTTACATACACCATTCACAGGAGCTACTGAACAGTTAAATACACCATTCACAGGAGCTACTGAACAATTAAATACACCATTCACAAGAGCTACTGAACAGTTAAATACACCATTCACAGGAGCTACTGAACAGTGAGCCCTACCTAGTTTGACTTCAGCATTATCTGTCAGTAAAACATTCTGTCCCTTAATGTCTCGGTGTATCACACGATTGGTGTGTAAGTGGGCCAGACCCTGTTGTGACAAACCAAAGAAAAAACATGTGAATGAGTCAGAAAGTAATCCCCCAAAAAAAAGGCAGGCATTTACACAAATGTTGAATGAGTCAATGATTAAAAGGTAATCCCATAGCACATACTGTAAGTGGCACGAAACAAGTGCATGTATTCCTAGCCCGTACCAGATTTTGTCGTGATCATGTAGCCATTTCTTTGCTGCATGAATCACTCCTTCAACATCTTCAAACCTTGTCCCACGGAGTGCATCTTTAAGTGGACCAAATAGAAAAAAGGGTGCCAAATGAATGGGTATGGGGTAGACAGAAAATTTGGTGATCCCCCCAAAAAAAGGCAGGTCTGCATTCTTGTGCGGCAAAACTGTGCGAAAACGCTGATGAGTCAGAAAAGTAAATTGATTGTCCCCCCATAACGTCCACAAGAATCCCCTTCAATGTCCCAAAAACAGTGATCATGACCTTTCCAGCTGAAGGAATTGTCTTGAATTTCTTTTTACTCCAAATGGTTCAAAATGAGTGCCCAGGTTTCCACCTGTAACGATCTGAGCCAAAAAGTTGTCTCCATCAGCATTGCAACGCGCCAACAATTCAGAAGAAATTGCTTTCCTTTGCAATCGGTGGTCATTTGTGAGGCTTCGAGGCACCCATCTTGCGCACCACTTAGAAAATCCGAGAGTTTTTATAACTGCATTTGCACTACCAATGCTGACTGACAGCTGTAAGGCCAATTGTTGAGTAGTGATTCGCCTATCAGTAAGAATATTTCAACATTTCTGATGACGTGACATGCAGTCCGATCAAGCAGCTCCGTATCTCCACTTCCTGATTCTTTGATTCTCTGAACCCCAGCGAGGTAATCCCCGACTGCAAAACTTCCATACACATCACATAGACGCTTGTGAATATTCACAACAGTTTCCTTCTCTGCAACGAGAAATTCTATTACAATTCGCTGCTTATAACGCAAGTTGCTAACATGCTCCATTTCAACAGTTTAGGGCAGCCGTATTATTTGGCCGGTAGCGGTGCAATTTGGTGCACACAATAACTCAATGACAGAATCGGGTATCCATTTACAGCTGGGTTGACTGCAGCATGAGGCTACCGTATTTTGAACCTGTCACCTTTGCTGTGAGAGGCCAGTACTCTGCCAATTAGATGATCTAATGATTATAGAGACTAAATGGCAAAGAAACTTAACAACAGAGCGTCTCATAAGTCCCTACATCCCTATACCACTAATACAATATAAGCAAAAGTACTCCCGCAGTGAAGTGTTACAGACTTCACTATACAAGGTTCAGCTTTACGAGGTAGGGAGACCAGTTTTTTCTCACTGCAATCACCTTCCCTAACTTAACAGTAGAGCCAGGTACCCATTTACTGGGCAGACTGGAGCGTGACGCCACCAAGTTTAGATCCTGGAACCTCATAGCTTTACCGCAGGAGGAAAGCGCTCTAACCACTCAGCCAATCGGATGCTCACAATATAAGTAATGTATGGTATTCCTCAGTTTGATCTGGTTTTTAAGGACCACCTTCATTACACATAGACAACTTCATTAGTGCACCAATCTCCTTCCTTAGATCACACAAGGAGAATCTCAGCACAGTACATAAACTAAATAGCTCTGGCGAGGATCCCAATGTGTATACTGGAATCACAAATTCTAAGTGGTGGGTAGGTTTCCAAATTTTTTTTAATTTGCAAGGGCAGCAGCCGTATGGCCTACTCTTTACGACTTCCAACTGCTGAGGGATTTTTAACATGCGCAACTTGCACATGGGGGCCTTCTATTTTTTTCATCCTTATCCGAGAAGGCTAGGCATCTGATCTCACTACCCAAGAGATCAGGGGGGAGTATGACATAATTAGGAACCACTGGTTCAGAAAAACCTATTTCCATCACTTATATTCCCTGTACTGGGAGTGAACCTGGTGCCTTTAGAATTAGATACGGGCGCCATACTTCTTAACCACAGCGACCACCATTCCTCAGTTGAGGTTAACAAATATAAAACTATACACAATGTTTATCCAAAACTGCCCTCAAACCAACATAATGTTTCACATAACTTGTGTACCAGCCTTAATGGATCAATGGACACAACCCTTACCCTCAGAATCTCCCTGCAGACAAACGCAATCCACTCTTCCTTGAGAGAATTGCCCTTTGTAGCTGAATGGAAATTTTTAAAAACAATATTCAGGACATGATTTATTAGCAACTGTTCCTAAAAGCATTAAGACACAGACACAACTCTGACTACAAATATTTAGATTCACATTAATCGTTGTTGTTGTTAGCGATCCCCACGGGTTCGAGTTATCCACTATTTTACCCTTCCAGTAAAATTTGGTGCGGAGGTTTTGGGCTTTCTTGCAACCCCAGGGAGCTTCCTAGACTCTGCGGCATTTTACACTTCGCCCACTTTGGCGTGTGTGCAATGTCCCGAGGTTTGATAGCTCTCTACCCTGCAAAGGGGGTTAGTTCACAATAATCATCACACTAGCTTTCAGTTCCCCCAGGAGGATAGGCCTCCAACAAATTCCTGCCAAATCTTCACTGTCCCAAGCAAATCTGCTCAAGATCTTTCCTGTCTTCTTCATCCATTTTATTTCTGTCTCTAAGTTCTCTTCTCCGTGCATTTTTCTGGGGCTCCCTTTATCTTTCTAACAGTGGGGGTTCCAGGACTGCCTTGTAATGCTATTAACAGGCTGTCTTAGTGTGTCCTATTCAATGCGAGCAGTAGCTCCTCATCTTTTCTTCGACTGGAATTTGTCTAATTCTTGTCATTAGTTACACATCTGGTCAAACCATTTCAATGCATGTATTCTATGCAAGCACGCGTTTATAAAAATATGTAACTTCTTGCGTTTTGTTTTTGCTGTTCTCCATGTTTCAGAGCCATACAATAGGACTGACTTGACATTTGAGTTGGTGATTCTGATTTTTATGTTGGACTTGATTTCTTGTCATTTCCGTAAACTTCCCAATGCAATAAAAGCTGCTCTTGCCTTTTGTACTGTTATTATGATATCACTGTTTGTTCCTCCAACTTCGTCTTTATTTATTGCATATATTTTCATAACCTTTGTCTTTTCCCCTGGTGTATTTTCAGATCCAATTGATGTGACCTCTCATCAAGTAATTTTATTGTGTTTTTCCATCTGTTTAACTCTTTGACTCCAGAACAACTCTCAGAGCATTGGTCAGATTTGACACCTGTGCCAAAACAACTCTCTGAGCGTTGTTTTTAGTCTATCACCAATTAAAATTACAGCACAGGGTGGAAAATAATCAAAGAGTTAAGATTATGTACAGAAGAGCCAGGTCATTGGAAATATCTAGATCGGCCAGCTGTTATGTCAGAGTCCACTGAATTCCATTTCTGTTGGCTTAAATCGTTATTCACAATAATGCACTAATAGTAAATGTAATTTTTAAAATAAAATTTTGCCTCATTTTGGCAAGGCGCATCCCGCTGAACCTAGTCGGTTATATTATGGCACATGTCCAAATATAAAAGAACTTCAGGTCTGATGATGTTATTTACCGTATATTGCAAAATTCAATCAGAACACTGTGCCGTGCGAGAGGAAAACAAACACAAACGCATCAGGCTTTCTTATTTAATCTGAGTGGGCCAATCACCAGTCATTTTGGGAAGTTATAAAGAGATTTAGACAATCAGAGGATTTTACAGATTATTTCTAACCATTCATTTTGGGAAGTTATAAAGAGATTTAGACAATCAGAGGATTTTACAGATTATTTCTAACCAATCAAATTTTTTATCATGAATCTTTTTAATAGAGGACCTTCTTCCGTGTTGGATGACTAATATGAATTATCTGATTTACTTGCTTTGGAAAACTTATTTTGGCATACTAAAGTTTTTTGTTTTTTTTTAATTTTTGTTTGGTTGCTTTTACAGAATGGTGGGGTAGCTAGCACCTTGTATTCCCAACCCTCCTAAAAGAGCAGACGCTGCCATTGGATTGGACACACAGTATGAAACCTGCTAACAGATTTACTAGGCAATCCTTCTACTGGAATCCCTTCCCAACCCTCCTAAAAGAGCAGACGCTGCCATTGGATTGGACACACAGTATGAAACAAGAGCAGACGCTGCCATTGGATTGGACACACAGTATGAAACCTGCTAACAGATTTACTAGGCAATCCTTCTACTGGAATCCCTTCCCAACCCTCCTAAAAGAGCAGACGCTGCCATTGGATTGGACACACAGTATGAAACCTGCTAACAGATTTACTAGGCAATCCTTCTACTGGAATCCCCAGGGTAAGAGAGATCGGAGGAGACTGAAAGTCATAGAGAAGGGAGGGAACTGGAGAAAAGCAGCTAAAGAAGATATGAAAACATCTTAAACAAATGGCATGGGATGAAAAGGCCTGCCATAAATTTGCTGCAGGTCTATGCTCCACAGGAAATTAAGCGGTAATGAATGAATTAAATCTGCTATAATAGATGATATTTTTTGATTTAGTCAGCACCACCTTTGTGCAAGATATAACCCAAGTACCTCATAATGAACTACCCTCTAATAGATGCTCAGTAAACTATCAAAACTGTAAAATCTTGCCAACAAATGTAAAATAAAACACTAAAACAAGCACAATGCTAAACAAACATACTGATTTAAAAAAAATTTGTGTCACTGGAATAATCACACAGATGATTGCAGGCAGGGAGGGAGGAGAGACAGCCATGTTCATAAATAACATGTGTTCCTAGAGTAATAGCTAATGTGTGCTCTGTAAGATTCAGATCTATGTTCTCAGGAAGCAGCTTTTTATGCCACATGTCAGAATAGGTGAGGGGTGACACTACATATAGTCCTTTCCAACTAACCTTTGACCAAATCTGTTATTGACCCAGCACCACAGAACTCCATAACAAGCTGAAACACAAGAAGATAGAAAGAAAATCACATCAATGCTTATGCTGTACAGAAGCTAGATCCAGCTAATCATCTGCTACGAAATAATAAACAGCTGTCAAATGTTGCTAAAACTGTAGCTATTACATGTTGCTAAAATTCTAGCTATCAGATCCTGATAAAACTCTAACTGCTGTTTCTTGCTAAAACTCTAGCTACTGCTTCTTGCTAACACTCAAGATATTGCTTCTTACTAAAACTCTAGCTACTGTTTCTTGCTAAAACTCTAGCTGCTGTTTCTTGCTAAAACTCTAGCTACTGCTTCTTGCTAAAACTCTAGCTACTGCTTCTTGCTAACGCTCTAGATATTGCTTCTTACTAAAACTCTAGCTACTGTTTCTTACTAAAACTCTAGCAGCTGTTTCTTGCTAAAACTCTAGCTACTGCTTCTTGCTAAAACTCTAGCAACTGCTTCTTGCTAACACTCTAGATATTGCTTCTTACTAAAACTCTAGCTACTGTGTTTTACTAAAACTCTAGCTACTGTTTCTTATTAAAACTCTAGCTGCTGTTTCTTGCTAAAACTCTAGCTACTGCTTCTTGCTAATACTCAAGATATTGCTTCTTACTAAAACTCTAGCTACTGTTTCTTACTAAAACTCTAGCTACTGCTTCTTGCTAATGCTCTAGATATTGCTTCTTACTAAAACTCTATCATATTTTGCTAATACTCTAATTACGACTTCTTGCTAAAATTCTAACAACCACATCTTGCTAATACTCTAGCTATCGTTTCTTGCTAAAACTCTCGCCATTATACCTTGCTAAAGCTCTTGCTACTGCTTCTTACTAAAACTCTAGCTATCACATCTTGCAAAGACTCTAGCTATCACATCTTGCTAAAACTCTAGCTGTTGCTTCTTGTTAAAACTCTAGCTTCTGCTTCTTGCAAAAAGACTTGCTATCACTTCTTACTTCTTCTTCTTCCTCGCTATCACATCTTGCTAAAACTCTAGCTATCACATCTTGCTAAAACTCTAGCTATCACATCTTGCTAAAACTCTAGCTATCACATCTTGCTAAAACT
Source organism: Oreohelix idahoensis (assembly GCA_024509875.1). Classification (NCBI taxonomy): domain Eukaryota; kingdom Metazoa; phylum Mollusca; class Gastropoda; order Stylommatophora; family Oreohelicidae; genus Oreohelix; species Oreohelix idahoensis. The sequence goes on along the minus strand of JAMPIV010012335.1, from coordinate 54,669 downwards.
CTAGCTATCACATCTTGCTAAAACTCTAGCTATCACTTCTTCTAAAACTCTAGCTATCACATCTTGCTAAAACTCGTACCTACTGCTTCTTGCTAAAACTCTGTTACACTGTGCTAAAATATCTGCAGACACTTCAACAACAGTCACCTTACTCCATACTTGATGGAGAATACTGCATCAATAAACTTCCACTGTCACAGTCATTATGTGTGTTATTTAAAAAGTTGACAACATAAACTCTTTCATTACCATACAGAACCATCAAGCCAGTTACTTCTTCAACACATTTAAAACACAAGATATAGACAGTGATGTGATGTATAATTCAGTGTAGTTCATATGTGCTCAGTAAGGACAGTGCTGTTTTTTTTTACATTTCATGACAGAATCACACACACAGCGCTGTTCATTTATGCTGTAAGACACCATTACAACCAGACAGTGCTATTCATTTGTGCTGCACATTACAACATAAAAGCCATTGTTGTTCATTTATGCTGCAAGACAACAACACAACAGCCAGACAGTGCTGTTTATGAATGCTGTAAGACAACATCAAAGCCAGGCAGTACTGTTTGTTTATAATGTAAGATAAGACCATAGCCAGACAGGGCTATTTATACAATGAAACAACGTGCATGGAGGCATATCTGGAGTCATCTTTATATGACCACCAGCTATGCACAATGCTACAAGAGACATATGTGGAAGTGAACCTATGTCTGTGAGGCTAATTACACCCTCACTGACTCTTGAAATCATCCACACACTTCCAGGGATTCCACTGTGGTGAAACTTGTTAAGGTCAAAAATGGGAAAAAATGTCTCGACTTACACTCAAGCAAGCACAGTATTTATTTACTGTTCACAGGCCTCGAGTTTCCTTTATTTACTTCATTTATCAGCACCAGACGCAGCACTGGTCATTCATACTTCAAAAAACTACCAGCTAAAAACAGGGCTGTTCATTTGTGCTCAACAAAGATAATGCTGCTCAATTAAAAATCATAACAGCACAAGATGCAACAAGTTCTGCTCATTTATACTTCATAAACTAATCTTACCCATAGTTGGTCATCCTTGCCAGAAGGCACTTTCTTTATAAAAGCTCCATAGTAGGTGGCAATATTCCGGTGGTTTGAGAACTACAGAGACAAAAAGAAAAGTAGAGATCTGAACATTTATTTTCTTAAAACCACTTTTATTTAAGGTCACGTGCAGATTATATATTTGTCATATTTCAAATCTTTGCCCCTCAGAATCTTTATGTTCCACTGATTGTAGAGTGCTAAGGTATTATGTCTTGTTCAACAGAAACAGTTTTTTTTATTTACAGGAACGCAATTCACCTATAACTGTAGAACAGCGGTTGAGAATAGATAGATCTAGAGAACTACACAACATAGTAAAATGGTATATAACAAGAATAAAAATTAACATATAATGATTGGATGAGGGTATGGTGGGAAAGTGATGGTCTGGTGAGGTTCTCGTAATACATCCTGATAATGACAAATATATAGTGAATTAAGTATCATCCCACACACCCCAGGTTTTCACACACTCCTCCCTCTTATTAAGACGATGACAGATATGGAGAAACTACCATACAAAGGAAACAATAGACACGCGCATCCACATAATTTACACTTTAACTGATTGAATTTACAATAAATGGAAAACGGAAATGATACCTCCTATAGCTTCCTGTAAGGGGTCCTACAGCAGCAGTGGTCCAAGAGTCCATAAGGAGCAAAGAAAGATAAATAATGATGACAAATGACAGCAACATTGATTAACTTACCTTTTTCAGCACATTAATTTCAAGTTTGATTTCCTCCTCCTCATCCTGAAAGAAAAAATGAAGTCTATCATGCACGCTTATAAACTTTGTGGCAAGTATATGGTGATGAGGTTTGCCAGAGAGAACGCCATTCTATCATATTGGCTGTCTTCCTTCTGGTCTGGTTCCAATCTAGTCCTCGGTCCTTCATAGATTGTCTAATGTTGTCCTCCCATTGAACTCTGGGTCATCCTGGAGGTCTGGATCCCTGGCTCCTGTTTTCCCATGTGTCACTGTGACGTGGAAATGTAAAGTTATACAGTAATCTGACAGCCTTTGCTTTCCCATTTAATGCCTACCATTTGCTAAAGCCAAACCACGCAATTTCGGACTGTCTGACTCACATTTTAATCCACGCCTCTTTTTGTCTACTTGACCATACCAAACAAGCTTGCGAGCTTGCTTACAAACTCCACAAACTGTCATTTATTCAGGGGAGCGAATCACGTTTGTTTACCTGATTTCTCACGCGAGCTGATTTGTCAATATTATGATAACTGGCAGATAGCACGTGCAAAACACGTGGAAGGTAACAGCTTTTGAAGTTTCTCTACGAGGGGAGCAAATCCTGTGATGTCCATACATTCAGGGAAAGGTATCTCTTTGATCTCGAGAAACAGGAAAATTCGCAGACCGGAGCCCGCTACATAGACTAATCTTTGTTGTCGTTAGCAGCGGCTGACAGAAGTGAACGAGGAACCCTCGATCGAGGGAATTAGTTTCCTGAATTTCTGCTATGCACGAGAAGTGCGAAAAGTAACAGCCTTCTGAGATCAAAATACGATGATCCTATATAAACCACGTCTTCCTCTAACCATTATCAGTTGTCGCTCAGATTTTTTGGGATAATCTAGCTCGTTATTCTAGAGCCATTGTGAAAGTGTGTTATTAGCATTTCGTGGATATCGTATCATTTCTGATCGTGGTAATAAAAACTAGCATTTACGTGATTTGATGTGTTAAGTTTACCATTATAATTCCCTGGGATTTTCTAGGTGTTAAGACTAGCGAATTAAATAACGCATAGCTATTTTTATTCCAGATGTTTCAGTTGTAATGTAGATTTAATCACCTGCTATCACCCAGAAAGAGATGGTTTAGTTGACTAATAAATACACTAGGCAACTGATAATTGACGGAATACAATTCACTTCTAATTCATTGTTTTTTTTTTTCTCTAACCAGCGGCACTCGAGCTTTCCAGCCCTTTTGGCCCAATGACATGTCATTGCGAGGCTGGGGAGACAGTGGACTTTTCTTCCAACCCGGTCAGGAGCTTCGCTTCTTCCCATCCACAGAGGGTTTATCTGCAGGAGCCATTCAGGTTATTCAGTCATATTCCCGGTCGATGACACTCCTACAAATGCCGGCGCCCGGGCTTGAACCTTGAAAACCTGGTCGCTAGCGCAAAGTCTTAACCATTACACCAGTGCGGCTCCCCACTTCTAATCCATTAAGTGTAATTATATAAGTGACTAGTGTAATATCATGTGGCGAAACAAATAGCTAGTAATGACAAGCGATATTTGTATAAGTGTGATATTGGTTAAAGATTAAATAATAACTGACCAGACAGGATAGGCTAGACATAACGTGCGCCTTTTAACTTAATCAGGGATGACGGAGAGGATGAGAGATGTCTCGTCCCCTTCCGTGTGTATATATATATGTAGATATTATTAGCAGTAAGTGTTTCATAATGTTCCTATATTCTTTAGGCAACTTGTTCAATGGCGACCAGCGTTTTTACGTGGCCATATCTTGGGCCGTATCTTGATTTTTTTACTGAGTGGAAGTAAAGTTGTCTTCTGTTGGCTGACACGTCTCCAAGTTTCAGTTGTGAACAGGACGGGCCACAGAGACGAACGAACATTTTAATAAGTAAAATTTTAATGGGACTTACCAAATACCCAGATATACTTTCTTGCATTTTATCAGCCCATTGTGGTGAAATAACAATAACTGTTCTCCCGACTTCTGATAGTCGTTTTTTTTCCAAGAGGATATTTATCCAAACGAGTCACGCTATTTCAGAATCGGCAACCACCAGAGTTAGCCGGTAGGATCTATCTAATCAATCGCATACCAACATCAGTAACAATTTGTAGCAACTAGCTGTGTCCAAATACCAGAAGTATTCGTTTTCCATTCCTTGTGGTGAACACTATATCTTGATTCTTCTAGCATTAACTAGTCAAGGTGAAAATTTCGATCCAGGATTACCTCACTAAACTTGGAGTCCCCCTTTATAAAGTTACTGTTAAGGCTGGACTGGGGCCAAGTTTGCCACTGAAACCTGACATTACCAATATCAATAACTATATCCAGGATAATTATACACGATTGTAAATGACACCAGATTAGCTAAGGAAAGAGAGAACGTGGCCACGAATGAGAGAGAGAGAGAGAGAGAGAGAGAGAGAGAGAGAGAGAAAGAGAGAGAGAGAGAGATTAATATTTTCTTGTTAATGTAGCTTGTAACAAACTATCTTATTTGGCTTTAACAATTGTTTACTTTACGGGGTAGCATGTATTAAGAATTTTGCTCACTTTACTGTATATACTGTAACCTATTGCTAACCTTTTGACCTTTGGGGTTATTAACTTGGTTGGGTTCTTATCATCTCACTGAGGGGAGGGCATAGGCATTCTGTTAATTCTCTATACGTAATTTTGATGTATTTGATTCTTTTGATATTCAATGTTGTGAAGTTTAAATGATAATAAACAACAAACTAACTAAACTTTGTGTGTTGGTCAGACCCATACCCAGTAACCATAGTTTTTTTCATGGTTGTGTGTCTTGTAGTCACATATTTGTGTGTGTGTGTATGTGAGTGGTTAAACGTATATGTTACATGTATGGAGAGTAGGATTGTCTTATAATAAATTACAGTCGTAAAGATAGGCTGGATTAGAGTATCTTCTCAATCCAGAGACAGATTCTACCCTTAAACTATTCACTCGTGAAATCTATTTCCTATACCTTTAACCTCACTTATTTATCACTATCACCTCTGCTCAGACGGGACCATAAATACCTTCTGACCTATCTTTCAAAATTTACGACAGTCATGGCAGCCAATCTTTTTCCATTCTGCAGACATGGCCAAACCATCATAATTGGGACTGTTCCACAAGGGTCTGCAGTGGCTGGGTTTTGAGGCCATGACATATCATCTGTTTGCGGACCATGTCTCTTCTTGTTACTTCAACAACCTTCCTCAGATACCTCATTTCTGGAGCCTGGAGCTGGTTTTTGTGGGTTGTAGTCAATGCCCATGACCCGCATCCATATGTCAAAACTGGTACATAGGTGGAGTGGTACACAGCCATCTTTGTTCTTTATTACATTAGGTCCACCAAGTGATATTCCTGACATGCTCTTCACTGAGCATGGAATGTGAAGAAGAAAGCTGGAATATATCGTGACAACAGGAAAGATTGAAGGAAAAAAAATATGGAGGATAACAAACAGTGACGATTTTGGACACTTTCACATTATGGCATGGAAAGAACCCAACAACAGAATTGAGAATACTTGGAGACAGGAAGATGTGGAGAGGCATGATCTCCTACACTGACAGGCATGTCATTTGAAGAAGAAGAAATAAAGTAAAGCTTTCACTACCCAAAATATATTTTTTCCGTTTAAAGTACTGTGAAACACTGACAAGCACGTTTACCATATATGGCGTAAACTGCAACCACTTAAGGCCCAAGAACTTGCAGCGTGCACTAAATTGTATTCTTTTTTTTATTTATCCTTGCATGTTTTGAAAATATAATTTGTTATATAAGCCTTAACACATTCCAGTATTTAAGAAACGGCTCAAGTATAAACATATAAGAATGTTCTGTTTTAAATTTTAATGCAGTCATATATGATAGGTCACTCCTGTGGCACTGGGTATTACAGGGTTAATATTAACACTGATTCACTGATCTGCTACATAATTTTATAACTTTTAAACATACAAACATAAATTTATCAACCAATCTCATATAAACTTTAATATGTGTAAAAATAGTTTCATCAAACATAATGAAAATTTTAATAGCACAACTTTACCTCTGTGACTGTCATAACTTTGATGGCTGCCAACTGTCCTGTTTTTGTGTGTCGACCCTGCAAATCATTAAAAAAAAGGGACTAATGATTATCAGAAAAAAATATGGACCAATGATTATATGAAAGAAAAAAAACCACTAACGAATGATCGAACAAACTAAATCTTTATTACATCAGGGTAAAGAAGTATGCATTACTGCCTTTTTATATTTCTGCCCTGTAGTAACACAATTCTAAGAGTATTTTCAAATCAAAACATTCTTCTCCAGCAGTGAGTAGTTAATATTAACATTCACTCACTAGTGTAACAAAGACACTCATACATATATACATACACACAGTGGGTGGTGGTAGTGGTGGGGGGGTGTGTTGGTTTAATCAATTACAGTAAAAGCTTTAACATTTAAAAGAAATACTCATGAAAACAAGCGTCCCACTGCAGAGTGGGTAGAGAGCTGGCCTCTTGCAACAAAAATGCTTGGTTTGAAACAAATTGGCGTCAGGCTCCTGCCTACCCAGCTGTAAATGGGTACCTGACTCTGCTCTCGAGTTAGGGCAGGAAACGGCAGCCAGGAAGGGAACTGGTCACCCCACCTCTCGATGCTGGGATCTGGGATACTGAAGTCTCTAACACTTCATTCCCCTACGGTAGTATCTGCTATGGCACTACCTGACTCATGAAAACATCGTGTCAACTAAAACAGAGATTTGCCAGTTTGCACATCTTTTAAAATGCCATGACTCTGACATGTGAATGTACATATCTTTTCCATGCAGTGCAGTTTTTAGTTTTGACAGAACTTGTTTAACCATTCTACGATAAAGCATAAGTTCCATTTTCAGTCACAGTAGACATTCTGAACGTGGACAATGAAAAGGCATTTGACAGTGTAGACAGAGAATCGCTTTGGAAATTGATGAGGCAGTATGGAGTAGAGATGGCTACTGTGTGTGTGTGTGTGTGTCGAAACAATGCTTCGAAACAGCGTTGAGTCCGAAAGATTCGAAACACAGCCTGCTTGTTGTTTCGAAATAGTTTCAGTTCCTGTCTGCCTCGCTGTTTTGCAGAGACACACTGTCTCACTGTCTCACCTTCCGTGGGCCTTTGTAAAATTTGAGTCAACCGTCCGGAACATTAGTATGGAATATCAAACATGTCACATTTTTCAGGGATGTGTTATGATGACTTGATTTTACAAGTGATATTATTTTTGCTGAGAAGTTATACACACTGGAAATTGTGTCAGTGCTGCAATTGTCAATGTTTTAGGCACTATGCTAAAGTTGAAAGTGTCCGTGTGTTCGTATAAATGTAATGGACACTTTATTAGCTCTGCTGATATCTGTGTACTCGGTGTGAATTTGAATCATTGTCTACCAAAACTAGCTTACTCTAGTTTGATATCATGTGTTATTCTTACTGTTATTATTATTGTTGTTTTTTTTATTATTTTCACATATACTGCACAGCTATCATCATATCTCCATTTTATTTCATCATAATGAAGACTTGTGTAAAAATATTGAATTGTGGTCACACGAAACGCCAAAGATTTTCACACACGCCAGTAGCGCGCAAGAAAAAACAGAGGAGATTGTCTCACACAGTTCATGTATAGTAATGTATACTGTCTATTAGAGACTTCTTTCTCCCCGATATGGGCAAAAGTGCCGTTGTGCCGTTGTGTCGAAACAGTGTGTCGACACAGTTTAAATCACTGAGCCGAATGTCTCGAAACAGCGGAGTGTGTCGATTTGCCCATCTCTAGTATGGAGTTCCCATGAAGATCATTAACTTAATAAAGAAGACCTATGAAGACATGACATGCAGAGTTCTTCATGAAGGACAACTTATAGAACCGCTTAGGATTAGAACGGGAGTGAGACAGGGATGCCTCTTGTCTCCATTTATTTTCTTACTAGCAATAGATTGGGTTATGAAAACATCAACATCACACAACAGAAATGGAATCCAGTGGAATCTGACTAAACAGCTTGATGATCTGAATTTTGCAGATGACATGGCTCTTCTGTCCTATAACCATAATCAGATGCAAGAGAATATTGAAAATTCTCGATGAGAGGTCACAACAAGTGGGCCTGAAAATACACAGAGAAAAGACAAAGATTATGAGAATAAAAACAAGAAATGATAACAAGGTTGAAGAAACACCACTAAAAGATGTAGAATTGTACACATATCTTGGAAATAATATAGACAAAGTTGGAGGGACAGACAGTGATATCAAAATAAGAATACAAAAAGCAAGAGGAGCTTTCATTGCATTGTGAAACATATGGAGAACAAGAGAAATCAAGTCCAACACGAAAATAAGAATCTTCAACTCAAATGTCAAGTCAGTCCTATTGTATGGCTCTGAGACATAGAGAACAACAAAAACAACAACCAAAAAGCTACAGACTTTTATAAACGGGTGCTTGCATAGAATAAAAGGACCGAAATGGTATGACAAAGTCACAAATGTGGAATTGATGACAAGAACCAAACAAGTGCCAGTGGAACAAGAGTTGAGAAGAAGACGCTGGCGATGGATAGGACACACATTGAGGAAACCTGTTAATAGCATTACAAGGCAGTCCTTGTTCTGGAATCCACAGGGAAAGAGAGGCAGAGGTAGACCAAAAAACACATGGAGAAGAGAACTGGAAACAGAGGTGGAAATGATGAGGAAAACATGGAAAGAACTTGAGCGGATGGCACAGGACAGGAAGACTGTAGCATGCTCCTTGGGGAGCTAAAGGGTATTGAACTGAGACATTCTTAACGGGTGCATAAAGTAACAAGAATATTAAATTAATTAAGAGGCTGCGGTAAAACTGGTACAGAAATAAATATACAGGTATACCTCGGAGATATTGCTGGTTCGGTTCCAGACCACCGCAATAAAGCGAATATAGCAATAAAGCGGGTCATACCAATTTTTTTTCCCCTTCCCAGTGCATATAAAAGCCTAAAATCATGTTTACACTATGTGTATTAAGTGAACCTCTACACTTCACGGTAGAAGGGGAACGACTAAGTAAGTAAGTATTAAGTGCGCAACAGTGCTAGGTCTTTAAAAAAACAGTGTATTGTAAAATTAAAAATACTTTATTGCTAAAAAATGCTAATCTTCATCATCTGAGCCTTCCGCGAATCGTAATTTTTTTGCTGGTGGAGAGCCAACATCTATCGGAAGAAGAAGGCATGTTCTAATAAATAAACATGAATAATTTTTTTAAAAAGCACAATATCTGCGAAGCGCAATAAAGCGAGGTATATCTGTATATATTAATAAATAAAACGGTATTGAATCAGTTTTACAAATTAATGGTACACGGGAAACACGGGACGTTTTGGGTTTCACCCTTCGTCAGCCACAGTTACAAACAGGCAACAAGGACAAGAAACATTGACAGGTTAAAGAAAAATACTATAGATAAAGAAAACGTGTAATATATATGAAATATAACAAAACAGGTGAAGAACAATAATATAGCAAGGAAAATAAAAAATAAATAAAAAATTATCAATACAAGAAATTCAACAATCAACAAAAATCAAAAGCAGAAAATTGTTATTCCATTTTCTGCTTTTGTTTGTCTCATTTCCATGTGTATTTTCAGACCCAATAGCTGTGATCCTTCATTAACTATTTTCAATCCATCTTGCATCTGGTTACGGTTATGCGACAGAAGAGCCAGGTCATCAGCAAATTCTAGATGGTCATGCAATTTTGTCAAATTACACAATCTGTTTCTCTTGGCTGATGTCGTTTTCATAATCTAATCACATAAGAAAAGAAGTTATGACAAGAGGCATCCCTGTCGCACTCTTTTTTCTTTTCTCAAATGGTTGTGTAAGCTACATAGATTTTTGCCCAACTATTATCAAGATGTAGTATGTGGCGTTTTAGAGCTACTGGTGAAATTTCTGATAGAAGGAACAGTATGTAACCAGTATGAGCGACCAGTAAGCATAGGGGATGGGGAGAATGAATCTAAACTTCAAAGCAGACCACTGGGAAACTTAGTAAACGAAAGATAGATGAGTCAGAAAATACTAGGAGTGGGAAAGATGAAGGGATCTGTGGTCAATTAACGATCTACTAAAACTGGGTCACATAGGAGAGTCACTAGATAAGAACGTAGATCACGCTGCTGCCAAAGCTGCACGTTGTCAGTGAGGAAGATGGGAAGCAGAAATTGTCCGAACTTTGAACTTTCCGGGAAGGTGAAGTTTGGTTTGAGCGACAATTTAGAGAGATAAGTCAGTAATTTTTCACGTGCACAGTTTATGTATATGACGAACTATATTTTAACTGACTCTCTTTCAACAATTAAAGCACTTAGAAACTTACGAGAATGTAGTAGACCTGATATAGCAGAGGAGATATTTCTGGCTACTACATACTTATATTCCAGAGGATGTAAAGTCTTAATTGCTTGGATACCTTCACATGTTGGCATAGAAGGAAATGAAAAGGCAGATAAAGAAGCCAGGAAAGGTAGATCTGATAAAAATCTAATAAATGTAGGGACGAGTAAATCAGAGATTAAGAGCTTAATTAAAGATTTAATAACAGATGAATGGAAAGCAGAGTGGGATAAAAATCTGAAAGGAAGACATGCGTATAAGATGTTCAAGGCTCCAACAAGAAAATGTCAGATATCTAGGGAACTGAAAATTCCCAGTAATAAGAAACTTTTCAGACTACAGCTGGCAAAAGGCTATTTCAGAATAGAAGAACCTTACTGTGCAGGATGTCTTCAAGATAATAATATAGAACATTTCTTGTTAAAATGTAAGAGGTATGAACAAATGAGAATACCAACATTAGATTATTTGCAAGCATCAAACTTACCTGTAAATATAGAAAAGGTGTTAAGAATAGACAGACCTAAGGAACTGCATAATAGGCTAGACCCCACTGGAACAATATTTCACCATATTAATTTCCAGGACAGCGCCACCACAATAGAAACACTTATCCAAAGCAAATACCTGCAGTGAAAAGGAATAATATCCAGGCAAAAATACTAACGTATCAATTGCGGCGACTCCCCGAAAAATAGCAGTCAGCTCATCGGATAGTCTGGGGCTGCACTTGACCCTGAATATGACTGATTAATTTTTTTTATAACTGCTAGTGTTTAAATTTCCTGGAATGTATGCAGCGTCAACATTTGGTAAGCAAATCTGAAAGTGGGCCACTGTATTGTTTGTGTGAGTGAACGGATAGAAAGATACTAATTTCTTATGTTACTACTAACCTACACCTTCCTTTCACATAGCTGTCACTATCACCTCTGCTTGTACGGGACCATAAATATCTCAGTCCTATCTTCTCAAAATTTACAACAATGACTTTTAACAGATGAAAGCCAATTAAATATCTGTTAAAGTCAGTTATATAACTGGAACCACCAGGCCTTTACACCCCTCCACTTTAATATTATTCTTGTTCAGAGTTTCTTCTTGGTTTTGTTCGTTTTTTTATATTTATTTATTTAACGTATAAGCATAATTGTGATTGTCCCTGTTTACAATGATTTGACAAATTGATGCCACTTTCTCATATCGGCAGTTGTTCATTTTATTTGGAATTGAAAACAATATATATCCTAATTATAACCCATCAGAGGTTGAACGGGATTTTTTTCTTCATTAATTAAAAAAAAATATGTATGTGTGTGTGTGTGTATATATATATATATATATATATATATATATATATATATATAATATATATATATATATATATATATATATATATATATACACAGTACTTTGCAAAAAAAAAATGGCAGTCATATTTTCGCAACACAGAACACTCATAGAAGCAAATAATAATAAAAACTGTATGTCCAGAGGAAGATTGGTATCTCCCCTATCTATTAACAGTGGTTTCAGTACAATATAATGTTGCCTTCTCCAGCAAGGCAAGCCTGGATGCGGCGAGGCATACTTCCCACAAATGTTTGTAGGTAATTGAGAGTCAGACTGTCCCAGTATTTTTCAGCTACCTTCTTCAATTGTTCAACGTCTCTGAGTCCACTCTTTTTTAAATGATTTTTGAGTAGTGCCCAAACGTTTTCAATTGGGTTTTGATCGGGACTGTTGCTGGGCCACTTCAGCACTATCACATTCTTCTCTTGCAGCCATGCTTTGGGGGTATGAGCTGTATGATTTGGGTCATTGTCATGTTGAAATGTGCACCCATCGGGGTACATGACCTGCATAAATGGCAGAAGGTGTCCCTCTAGTATGTCGATGTACCTTTCTTTCGTGAGAATTCCTGTGAAAACACACAGTGGGTGGCACCTCTTGCTGACACCCCTCCCCAAAGATGGAATTTCTAGGTATGTTTCGGTCGCTGTTACACAGGCGTTACAGAGCCTTTCGTCCAAATATTTATTTGAGCAGGATAAGACCAAAGAGAACATTCATCTGAAAAAAATCACACTGTCCCATGACAAATTTTGGTGTTCGTGGCACCAGTTCAAGCGCATCTGTTTGTGAGTCTCTGTGAGCAATGGTGACGAAATTATCCGCTTTTTTGTGTAATTCATCCTGTGTAGCTCCCGGTTGACAATAGCATTAGATACCTCTGGGCTTCCCAACTCGATCATGCGCTGCCGTATGTTTTCTACACTCTTCATTGGCCCAGCCCGAACGATTTGGGCGAGACACCGATGGTCCTTTGTGACCAAAATTCTTGGCCTCCCACTACCTTCTTTTCGCTCGATTCCATTACCTGCTTTTAATTTACTCACAACTCTGTAGACAGTCCGCTCAGGAATGTTCAAGGTTTTAGAAATGTTGGAACATGTTTGATTTCCTTCATTCCAAAGCTGTGAAATTAACATACACTTTGACTTTGTATCCATTTTCTGCCACTAGCATTAGAAATTGTCGTCTGCTCTTATATCAAGGGACGTTACTCTACGCTAATTTTTTTTTTTACTTTTGGTAGTGTTTGCTCACTTAAGTGGAGTGCAAATTTGGGGCAGAACATGCATATTTAATTAGATTTCAGCTTATTTAGCTGAGCAATATGACTGCCATTTTTTTTGCAAAGTACTGTATATATCTGTCTGTGCGTACGTGCGTGTGAGAGAGAGAGAGAGAGAGAGAGAGAGAGAGAGAGAGAGAGAGAGAGAGAGAGAGAGAGAGAGAGAGAGAGAGATGAACTAATATATATTAGGGCTGGGATATTTAACGATTAATTAACCAATTAATCCGTTACTCTTTTTTTTGGAATTGATAAAACAAATTTTAATCGTTTATTCCATTTGAGCAATGTTTATATTTTTGCTTAAATGCAAGAGCATCTGCTACGTTAGAGGTTTGTGATATGGAATTTGGCAAGTTTGGCCAATAATAATAAATTGTTTTGTAACTTTTCAGCATTTTTATTAAAATTTCAAGACGATGTAAGAAGTAAAATAAATTAAATCTTTAGTGATGTTTAAAAAAATTTTATTCATGATTTTTTTTTTAAATTTATCAAATTGGTCGAAATTGATCGAGTAATCTTCAACTAAAGACATTCGATGAGTCTATTAAGATTTTAAAAATCAATCCTAGCCCTAATATATATTTATGTGTGTGTGTGTGTGTGTGTGTGTGTGTGTGTGTGTGTGTGTGTGTGTGCGCGCGCGTGAGCGTGTGAGCGTTCACATACATATATACAAACATTATGGCGTGTGTGCATGATCTCAATAGCATGAAACAGTCTCGTAAGTGTATATACAATTCTGCATGAGGGAGTGGGGGGTGCCATCACGAGACCTCGCAACACCTTGAAAAGGCCGACTCTGGGATTAGTGCAGACGGGGAATTTCTTCCCCCCAAAAAAAAAATACGTACAGTATTATAATTGTGAACACTCAGACTCAAACAAAACCGACGTGGTATGACCCCAGCCATCAAGGCCAGACTAGACGCGTCAGCGCAGACAGATACAGGAATGGACGCAAACAAGCCAGAGAAAGTGTGTGTGTGTGTGTGTGAGAGAGAGAGAGAGAGAGAGAGAGAGAGAGAGAGAGAGACAGACTTTATCCTGACCGCTAGTCATGTATAGGGTCAGATTCGGACACACGCTAACGTGAGTTTTAAAAAAAAAACCGCATCCCAGCAGGTTCAAGTGACCAGCAAGCCAATCGTGACTGACTGACATCCAAGAATTAAAAAAAAAAGGCAGAGGCAGCGTTAACATAAAACTAACAGGTGCAAGACGTAACAATGAAATTTTTTTAAGTCACAAAATCTTTTTTTTTTTTAAATAACCATATATGGGTATTGTTGTGAGAAATAAAGAAGTAGAAAACTAGACCAGAGCGCCGCAACCACTGTTTAGAGTGTATCTAACTGGTGCGCTGTAACACCAGGCAAACAGAATACACCACATAATTGTATTAAAAAATTATATGCTATGGTAAAATATTACGACAGAATCTCATACATTCACACAATTTAGGTTTTGATTTACTCTATTTGGACTTAGTTAGGGGGGGGGGGAAGTAGTTACTATATTGTCGTGAATTTATTACGCTATATATCATAACTGAGCGTCTAATTGACACAGTGGTTAGAGTGCCAGGTTCAAATCACGGTACCAACACGCTCCAGTCTACCCAGCTGTAAATGGGTACCTGAATCTGCTCTTTGAGTTAGGGAAGGGGAAGGCAGGGAGGAAGGGAACTGATAAGAGGCATCCCTGCCATAGTCCTGTTTTCACCTCAAACGTTATGTTGCTCTGCCCAACACTACATGTGAAATTTGTGATAACAGAGGGAACCTCTCGATGGTGGACTTAGTACGGTGAAGTCTCTAACACTTCACTCCCCTACAGTAGTATCTGCTATGGGACTATCTTTACCAACGCATCACACACACAAATAGGGAGCATTGTCTTATAAATGCAGCAAATTTTTTAAAATATGATAGTTCACCGTAGAAAGTCACTTTATAGAGTGCTGTGAAGTTTTAAAAAAAAAAAAAAAGGTAAAAAAAAAAAAAAAGTTAAAAAAAAAAAAAAGATTGCGGAGAACTGAACTAGGCAACGGAAATGTAACAGAAAGTGAACTTTCCAGAAAATCGAACCCAAGACCACCCGAACAGGGTTGGTCGTTTGCTGTACATCGTTCGGATAGTGCTGGGTTCCATTTCCCGGTGAGCCTAACGTTTCTGTTACTTTTCTGTTGTCTACTTTGTTCCACACTAGTGCCCTACAACATCCAATTTATGTTTATTTGTTACTGTTCACTGGCCTTGTGTTTCATTCTTAGTTTGTATCTATGTTCATACTTACTAGTCAAATAAATATATATATATATATTTTTTTTCTTAACCAGCGGCACTTGGGCTTTCAGCCCTTCGGCCCAATGACATGTCATTGCGAGGCTGGGGATTTGATTTGATTTGATTCCCTGGGCGCGAGTTATTCACTCTTTTGCCCTTTAGGGGACGAGTTATTCACTCATTCATACCCTTGAGCCAGTTATGGGAGGTGAGGTGTGGGCTTTGTTTCAACCCCAAGGGAGCATCCTAGACTCAGCGGTATGGTACACCAGGCCCACTTTGGCGTGCGTGCGATACCAAGAGGTTTGACACTCTCTACCCGGTGCAGGGGGGTTATATCTCCGAAATCAGACTGACACAAGCAATCAGTCACCGGTCATGGCACGAGCAGCCAGACAGCATAGTGACGCGGTGGCGAAGCCACCGCAACCATATGGCTGTCAAAAATAGGCTTTCTTGCAACCCCAGGGAGCATTCTAGACTCAGAAGCATAACGCACCAGTCCCACTTTGGAGTGTGTGCCATGTTCCGAGGTTTGATGGCTCTCTACCCTGCAAAGGGGGTTATATCTTCGAGACGAGGAGCGGTCTTGGGCTTTGTTGCAACCCCAGGGAACCTCCTGTCGGGTAGCGAGGGTGCAATGCCACGAGAAAGGAGGTTCCCTACCCTGCAAAGGGGGTTATATCTCCGAGACAAGAATGCGGTATCTGGCAGAGCAGCCAGTCATCGTAGCGGACGTACCAGGCGTATGCGCAGTCAGCGCCGAGCCTCTACCGCTCTTTTTGTGGACGTTATCTGGACGTACACACATAGCATTGCCTCTACTAAACTGGGAAGACCCGGCAACCGGGACCACACACAGCCTTAAGAGGTCAAAGATCGCTTGACGCAAGAGGGAAACGATTTCTTTGACGCTTGCCCCCCACGCGAGGCTGGGGAACCTGAGGACTTTCCTTCTAACCCATCCACAGAGGGTTTATCTCAGGAGCCGTTCAGATTATTCAGTCAAAATCCCGGTCGTTGACACTCCTTCAAGGTTTGAACCTTGAAAACCTGGCCGCCAGTACAACGT
Source organism: Oreohelix idahoensis (assembly GCA_024509875.1). Lineage (NCBI taxonomy): Eukaryota > Metazoa > Mollusca > Gastropoda > Stylommatophora > Oreohelicidae > Oreohelix > Oreohelix idahoensis. The sequence continues at coordinate 38,375 of JAMPIV010012335.1, read as the reverse complement.
TGTAACCATTACACCAGCGCGGCTCCCAAATAAATATATAAATAATTATTTTTGCATTAGAAGCCACATTTCCCTCTTTTTTCTTCTTTTTTTTTAAAAATAAATATTAATTCCATTCCATTTCCCTGTGAATGGTGATCACTTTTTAAAATATATTTTTACCCAATAAAAACATTCATCAACCATTCATTCACTGCCCTTCAGCTATCCGAGCAGAAAGGCCATCAACGAATTCAGGTTAACTCTTTGACTCCACAATTATTTTCCACCCTGTGGCGTAATTTTAATTCTTGATAGACTAAAAACAACGCTCAGAGAGTTGTTTTGGCACGGGTGTCAAATCTGACCAACGCTCTGAGCGTTGTTCCGGAGTCAAAGAGTTAAGCCATCCCGTCCTGTGCCGTCCCCTCAAGACCTTTTGATGTCTTCCTTATTACTTTCATTCATGTCTCCAGTTCTCTCTCCTTTTTCATAGTTAACAATACTATTCTTTTGTAATTTGTCCACTCAGTAAAATCTAGTGGCACTGGGGAAAACCTGTTGATAGCATTACCAGGCAGGCCTTGTTCTGGAATCCCCAGGGTAAGGGAAGCAGTGGTAAACCGAAGAACACATGGAGATGAGAGCTGGAGATAGAAACAAAAATGATCAGGAAGACACTGGATAGACCTTGAGATAATGGCTCGTGACAGGAGGGCTTGGCAAGTGTTTACTGAAAGCCTCCGTTCCTAAGGGAGTTTGAAGGGTTCAACTGGCTAAATTGGTCTAGTCCTTTGAGACTTTTTTTTAAAGACAAAGTATCTTGTTCAACCCTTGATGGGTTATAATTAGGATGTATAGTGTAGTAAATTCAAGATAATAAAATCTGATTTCCGATATCCAAATATAGCATCTTCTCCCCCCTCCACTCAGTCCAAATGTAGTAAATCTTACTTACTTACTTACTTAGTCGTTCCCCTTCTAACGTGAGGTGTAGAGGTTTGGAAGAGAGAGTGCCAGGCTATCCTATCGGCTGTCTTCCTCCTGGCCTGGTTCCATTCTAGTCCTCGGTCCTTCATAGATTGTCTAATGTTGTCCTCCCAGCGGACTCTGGGTCGTCCTGGGGGTCTGGATCCTTGGCTCTTTGTTTCCCATGCTTGTCGTGGTAGCAGATCTTCTCCCATTCTGCAGACATGGCCAAACCATCTTAATTGGGACTGTTCTACTTGCGTCAGCAGGGGGTAGGATTTAAGGCCTTGACGTTTCTTCTGGTTGCGGACCATGTCTCTTCTTGTTACTTCAACCACTTTCCTCAGATACCTCATTTCTGAGGTTTGGATCTGGCTTTTGTGGGTTGTAGTCATTGCCCATGACTCGCATCCATATGTCAAGACTGGGACATAGGTGGAGCGGTATACAGCCATCTTCGTTTTCTTACCAACCTCTCTCTTGCTGAGGAATCCTCGATTTATGGCCTGAAAAAGTCTCCCAGCTGCTGCTTTTCGAGTGGCCAACTCTTCTTTGATGCCTCCCTTTCGGTCTATAATAGCTCCGAGGTATTTAAAGTGGTCGACCTGCTCCAGGACCTGTTCTCCCAGCTTAATCTGATGTCTTCTTTCTTCTCGTGATATCACCATGGATTTTGTTTTAGAGCTGCTTATGACCATCCCTCTCTTCTCCAGCTCTTCCTTCCAGACTTGCAGGTTGGATTGGAGATGTGCCTCTGATTTAGCAATCAAGGCAGCATCATCAGCAATGTAGTAAATCAGAACTGTAAAATTCTGTGAATGTATGTGTGTGTGTCCTCCCCCTTCCAAAACAATAAAAAAAAAAAAACAAAGTCTCATAACTCTCCTGTTGTTAACAAGCTGAATAGAGGTGAGAAAGTCCGGAGGTGTCCGGAATGACACCCAATCCACTAATTATCTGCCATCATCCACACGAGCATCCAGTCAGATTACCCCTTATTCTCACACCATCATTGATCCTTATATATTAATTTTAGCTCTTGTTATATACTATACTAAGCCTTTTTTTTGTTGGCAACCTTACCAGATATCCTTTATTTCTTGGCGTTCTTTTCTCTCTCACCTAGATTTTACCAAGTAATTTCTATTATATCTCTGTAGAAGGTATCTGCTTAATGGCGTCTACAAAGTGACATGGTGATCAAGCAATATATTCCAAGATGTGCCATACATGGCAAAATATTTACCAAATGAAGAAAGTCTATATAAAACTTGCATTATTAATCACAGCAGGATTCCTGTCTTTGAGAGTGTCCTTCTCCAGAAGCAACGTTTCCTAAAGTGTGATAAATATACAGCCAGTGGCACACATGCAATAAGACACCCAAAAGATCTTCATGTACCATGGCTGGCGGCATAGGTGATCTTCTTCTTCTTTTTCTTGGATCCTTAGCCCCTGACAGACAAAGCTGTCAGTGGCCATCACGCCTAGTGCCGTCTTGTAGGGCAGCAACAAACTGTCCCCATTTTGCTCATTCAGTGGCCATCCTTCGTGCCGCACCCCAACTCTGGTTCATGCTTTGCATCTCAGCCTCCACTGTTCTCTGCCAGGTTGTCTCTGGTCTGCCTCTCTTTCACCGTCCTTCTGGGGTCCATAGCATAGCAGTTCTGGTGATGGTGTGTAGGCGATCATGTCTCTACACAACCTCCTGTCTCTAGAACTATTCATCAATTCTGTTGTTGACTTCTTTCCATGCCATTATGCAGTATCTTCTCTCTTTATCGCCCTCTATCCCTTTTTTCTTCAATCATTCCTGTTGTCCAGTCACGATATATTCCAGCTTCCTTCTCCTCACAACATGCCCAAAGAAAGTGAATTGCTTCCTTCTAATATGAGGAATAAGCATCCTTTGCACATCAGCCTCTTTCAGGACATTCTCATGGCCCTTTTTTAACTGTCCATGGTATTTTTAACATTCTTCTGTCAAGTTATTCAAAATTATAACCTTATTTACACGCACCATTATCTCTAATAAAGTCTTAAAAAGCAATGATCTGACTCCACAGAATGTCTGTAATTCTCCGTATGCACCAGCTAGACAAATAAGGTCTCTCTAGGTATCGATTAGAGCGAGCAGGGGTTCTTAACCTGCGGGGTGTGCCTCCCTACGGCAGCACAGAGGAGATAATGGGGAGGTGTGAGGTGCTTCCCTGAAAATTTATCACAATGGCTTCCTCACTGGATAACAATCGAAAGTTTAGATTCTAAAGCTATGGCCAAGAAAGCTTTTTGAGGTCTTGATGCCATTTGCTACACCCTATCTCTGTGAATCTGGATATCTTTAACGTTGGTCAGTGTGAAGACAAAGGCCAGAAATTTGTAACAGAGATACAGATAACAATAATACTACATTTCCTCACAGAGACACGTGCAACAATAATGTCATAATTTCTCACAGAGATAGACACAACAATGATCTTACAACTGCTCACAGGGATACATACAAAATAATTGTACAATTACTCACAGAGATACAGATAATAGCAATCATCTTATAATTACTCACAGAGACATAAACAAGAACAAGCATGCATTTGTGATAACTGATCTGACAAGGGGTATTAAGAAATTTCTGATAGAATGAAAAATGCAGAGCAAGAGACATATTACGACAGACAAAGATAAACTTGGCCAGACAACATAAGAGAATAAAGAAGAACTAAACTATGAATTTTATTCAACTTGAACAAAGAAAAATTATAGATAAATAGAGAATGTTCCAGAAGAGCTGAGGAGCAATAGGAATGGAGATCACTACTGTCGCTAGTCAACCTCTACCATAAGGATGACAAGATGATGATGACTGTGATGAGGACAACGATGACAATCCAGATGACAATTCAACAGCTGTTACCTTATACACTTGACCATACGTGCCATTGCCAACAACTTCAATCAGATCAAATATCCCTGCTGGGTCCTGAAATGGACAATGACAACACAAATAAGTCATCAATCAATCACTCACTCAACCCATTCACTTCTGTTCATTCAATGTGAAACACTAGGCTGCAACTTGTGCTAGCCAAAGTTTTCTATATCAGACCTTTTTTTTTCTCAGCTCTACCCATGAAATCCCAGTTGCACTGGCTTACTCTTCTGTCACACTTTTCTAGGTTTCTTTAGCCTCTCCAATTATCTTTTCCCTTTGGGTTTCAGTCAAAGGCATGTCTGGCTATATTGGTTGGCTGTTTTGTATGGCTGTGTCCTATCCACCATCACTTTAGTCTCCAACTATATTGGCAGTTTTGTTCTACATGGTAAGGATGCCAGCTCCTTGTGCAACCTTACAACAGTTGATTCTTATGACATGCCTGGAAGGGGGGGGGGGGGGGGGGGGGGGGGGGGGGGGGGGGGGGGGGGGGGGGGGGGGGGGGGGGGGGGGGGGGGGGCGGGGGGTGGGGGGCCCTATTATTTCTTTGTTGACTCACACACCCCTAGGAGCTGTCCAGGTATGTATGAGTGTAGTGTTTTCATGCTGAACGATTCCATTCAAATAGTTCTTTAACTACACTAGGACGTTGACAGTAGAGAGCTACCGTGCACAATGTCTTTTTATTTTTCATGTCCATAAGTAGCGAAAAGCAGAATTTAAGAGCAGAATAACTCAGGCTAAAACAGCATTCTATAACATGAAGAGTATTTCATGAAACAATTCTTTGTCAATGGAAGAGAGCTCTTCAGTGTTATATAGAACCAATCCTGACATATGGGAGTGAGTCATGGGCAATTAGTAAACAAGTAGGGAAGGCACCAGAGGCCACAGAGATGTGGTTTTACAGAAGAATGTTAAAAATACCATGGACAGCCAAAAAGAGTAATGAGGATGTCCTGAAAGACGTCAATGAGCAAAGGAAACGTATTTTCACAAGTTAGAAAGAAACAATCCACTTTTTTTAGGCATGTTATGATAGGAAAGCTGGAATATATTGTAACAACAGGTAAGATTGAAGGAAAAAGAGACAAAGGAAGACAAAGAGAACAAATACTGGACAGTTTTACATCGTGGTATGGAAAGAAGTCAACAACAAAACTGATAAATTGTACTGGAGACAGGAAGTTGTGGAGAGACATGATCTCCTATGCGACTAGGCATGGTACTTAAAGAAGAAGATAAGTAGCGAATTTAGTTATTTAGGATACGATATTCTGATATGCTACTTTCAATGCAGGTTCTTATTTTGAGATACCGCCATCTACAGCCAGATAGATAGCTGTGCTTTTATAGGCGGGCATTTTCAGGATAGCACCATTATTTCATCCTTCCTTCTTTCTCTCTTTCACTCCTATGGAGCCATTATTGCAGCTAGTCCCTTTGCATGAAGCCTGCACCAAGCATTTTTTCTTTCTTGTAACAACTTCAATCCGTCAGTCTATAGGCTTTCACACAGACTTTTACATCGTCTTTCATACAGACATTCACACAGACTTTCCTACAGACTTTCACACAGACTTTCACACAGACTTTTACATCGTCTTTCATACAGACATTCACACAGACTTTCCTACAGACTTTCACACAGACTTTCACACAGACTTTCTTACATTCACACAGACTTTCATACAGACTTTCACGCAGATTTTCACACAGACTTTCATGGACTTTCACACAGACTATCACACAGACTTTAACACAGACTTTCACACAGTCTTTCACACAGACTTTCACACAGTCTGTCATACAGACTTTCACACACTTTTTAGACTTTCACACAGTCTTTCACACAGACTATCACACAGACTTTCACACAGACTTTTATACACACTTTCACACAGAATATCACACAGACTGTCATACACACTTTCACACAGACTTTAATACACACTTTCACACAGTCTTTCACATGGACTTTCACACAGTCTTTCATACAGACTTTCACAGACTTTCGTTCTGTTACCCCAAGTATATTAATACATCACTTACTGAAACATGATTTTCAACCTCCCTTACTATGCACAAACTGTTTCTTTTCAACAACTTTCCCAATTCACAAATCAATGACATCATTTGTATCTTTCATTCTTCTACGAGGCATCATGATTTGTATTTGTAAGTGAACAATTACACATAGGCTGTGACATATGTGATTTGTAATTTTTGTATTACGTTCAGTGTTTGTGTCAACAAGGAAAATTTAAAATTTACAGTATTGTTTTCATAGTATACCATTTACCCAGCCATTGTGACAGTTGTATTGTTTTTAATAATGTGTCAAGAAGCTTTCAACTGTATCACGTTTAAAAAAGTCACACACAAATTTGTTTGTAGATAAATAAGTTTGTTGATTTTGAAACAGCATTCGATAGCATATACAGGGACAGCCTATGGAAAATACTGAGGGCTTATGGAATCCCTGAAAGGTTTGCATCATCAAAAGCCTGTATGCTAATTTCACATGTAGTGTTGGGCAGAGCAACATAACTTTTGAGGTGAAAACAGGACTAAGGCAGGGACGTCTCTTTGAAACACTCTCTTTTTAATTGTTACAGACTGTGTGATGCGCCAGACAACTGAGGATGCCCCTAGAGGAATAAGATGGATAGCATTCTCTACATTGGAGGATCTAGAATATGCATATGAAATTGCACTATTTGCACACTCACATCAACATATCCAATAAAATACAGACAAACTGAATGAACACAGCCAACAGGTGGGACTAAACATTAATCTCAAGAAGACAGAAGTCATGACACTCAATGTAAGAAATCCTGCCCCAATGAAAATAAGGGACCAAGAGCTAGAACATACTAACACATTCACATACTTAGGAAGCATAGTAAACAGCAGATAGTGAAACAAGCAAAGATATTACTAACTGAATGAATGAAGCAAGAATAGCCTTTGCCAATCTAAACAAATCCGGAAATCTTCCCAGTACAGTGCAAATGTCGGCGTCTGTGGCCTAATGGATATGAACGCGGTTTCATAATCCAGATATACCAGGTTCGAAACCTGCTGCAGGCGGTTTGGTAGATCGCTTTGTGTGGATTTTTAACAATAGTATAAGCGCCGTACCGTTCAGAAAGCAATGGCAAACTACTGAATGAAAAAATTGCCTAGAAAAATCACAAACAGCCAATAAAAGCTGGGGTTGATTGCCACGTCCTGTAAAGGATAAGCAACTAACTTTAACAGTACAAATACTAAACTGAAAATTTATGAGAGCTGTGTAATTTCTATTCTGTATAGTGCAGAAGGCTGGAGAGTAACAGAAACGGAAATATCCAAACTGCCCTCTTTCCACTACTTAAGGAAAATTCTTGGAATTTTCAGGCCAAACACCATCATCAACCAAGAACTTCTACTCAGAGCCACCAAGAAGACATGCGCACCATCATAGAGGGTAGATGCTGGAACGTGGTTGGCCACATCCTCAGAACAGACTCCATAGTATGAACCAGAGCTAGGGCATCACACAAAGGATGGCTGTCAACCATGCAGAACAGAGACAGTTTTTGCTGCCCTACAAGATGCCACCAGGCATGATGGTCACTGATTGCTCTGTCAGTCAGGCGGCCAAGGACCAAAGAAGAAGAAGAATCAAGTCTGTGATCTGAATCTGTAATTTCCAACACACAATTTACAAATATGGAATTTGTTGTTCCTTGTCTAATGTGCATGAGGGACATTCTTTTCATCACCCAAATACGGGAACTATAAATATAAAATATTTTTCTTGTGGCCTCAGACAATTCAGCAATAGCCAGATAAAGTAACTCATTATACAATCAATATTCAAACTAAAGGAATCCTATATAATGCACGATAACCCATATATTAATATGTCCTGTATAATACAGAGCAACTGGGGACGTTAGTAACTTTAATTCTCAAGGGGCTCTGGATTGAAAAAGGTTTACCACCACTGTTCAAAGACTGACAGATGTAGGTATTAATTATTACATAATTATAAACAAGATTTAAAAAGTAAGAAATATTTATATGCCTATCATTTACAATATTTTTCAGAACATAAGGCTGAAATGAACACTAGTGGGGAGTGTTCTTCAATGTCATCCAAATAAGTCGCCCACGTCTTTAGGGTTAAGATTAAGGTTAGGTTTAAAGATTCCTAAACTTAACCTTTAACCTTATTACTTCGTCTCTTAATTATTTTTTTTTTAAGTTCGTATCGAACTGACATACCACTGTTCTTCATTTAAAACAATAATACTTTCAAACGTAACTGAAGAACACTGGGGTTGAATGGGAGTGCTTCAAAAACAGGAAAAAATAAAAGGGAAAAAGTTCAATATGGATTTTACAAATATAGAAATATGTAATTATTCAAAGTCTGTATCACTGCAATCCCCTCAAATAACAGCTCTGGGATGATTCCTTGAGCAACAGCCGCTTTGTTGTCAGTTCTAAAAATAAGCTTTTTTCCCCCAAAAAGCGAAGTTTAGTCGAGCTTTCATCGTTCGGTAACAGTAGGCTATACACAAATTTATACGGAGGCTGTATAATGAATCAGAGACCTCAAAGTGATACTGAATCATCACTAATCACATAAAATATGCTTGTGCTTACCCGCAGACTTGAAAGATCAATATCATCCAGGCTAACATTCACAGATGCTGTAGTCGCCATGTTTGAGCATCAACTCATTTAAATACCGCTTCCGCGATAGTCTGCTACAGAAATGATAGATGTTGACGGGCAATTATAAAAAACCACTAGACTCCTACAAGATAAAAATGTATTCCATCTGTAGATGAAATATTCCTTTATATAAAATGGCTTCATTCAACACTGCAAAGTTTGACAGAACTGCAACACACACATTCCACTGTGCGTATTTACAAACTTGAAAGTTAGCAGAATCCGCCATCAAAAGATTCGGCGCCTGGCATTGTGGGTCTGATAACGGGAGATTACTACCGACATGTTTTTCCAGAAGTGTGATCTAAACGTTAATGGAGTGGAAAGACACATTAACGTAGAGCCAGATTTCTGCTACAGCGATCTCAACCATGTTGGTTCTTTGTGATCAGCAAAGTTTTCCGCCGTGCTTTTCAGTGTTAATAATCTATCACAAACCTTTTCCTCCTAAATCGTGTAACTTCAGCAAAAATGTATCAGAAAATGGGGCTGGCTGCCTCAACATGTAAAAATCAGAGCCACGATTGCAATGGCACATAAAGTGCTTTGGTGCCAAATTCACATACGGGAGCCAGATGCAGCGAGTGGCCTCGCCTTGCTTAGGAAGCGAAAGAAGAAGAATGTATTTTTATAATGAACAAAAATACTCTTTTTTAACCTGTATTGCGTTTTAATTAAGATATATAGTGTCTCCAACTCCAGATACCACGAATGACAGATAAATAGTGAATCTGTTGTCATCCCAAACATTCCTTGTTTCCGCCAACCTCTTTATAACAATATAACAGGTACGAGAGACCACCATTTTGGGACAAAAGAACACACGCACATCCACACAACGTTTCCTGAGGGTCTCCGAAGACACCAAAAAAAAAAGAACAACAACTGCACCCTCAGGCTTGTCGTACAAGGAGACTAATATGAAGTTGTCTGGCAATCTCATCATGTAAAATGAATTGCCACATAAACATCCGCTGCAGGAGCATGCGAATGCTTTGTGCAGGCTTCCTGCAAGGGGAACATCTACAGTTGTGGCGCCATGTTCCGTAAGGAGAGCAAAGGAAAACGATGATGATAAATTTACACTAATTAGAAAGGCGATACCATGCAGTGGCATACTAATGGAGGGGGGGGGAGGTGCGAACCTCTCCGGGTGACAGACAGGAAAGGGTGCCATCGGACACTATAATTATAGTACTTACTGTTTGTGACGTATAATGGAGATATAGCTTACTGTAATCTGACAGCCTTTGCTCTCCTACTTAGTGTCTACCATTTGCCAAGCCAAACCACGCAAATTTATATCTGTATGACTCACCTTTGAATCCACGCCCTTTTTCTGGGAACATAACAACAGAGTTGTTTACCAACTTTTCGCAACCTGCCAGTCTTAACATAGCAGCGAATCACGTTTGTTTACCTGAGTTTCTCACGCGAGCTGATTTCCCAATTATCGGTCATTAGACAGATGCGCGTGGAAACAACGGACTGTTTGAAGAGATACATGGGAGATAATATTTTCCCGACCACCTTTGATGTTCGTACGTTCAGGGGGAGGTAAATGTTTGATCTGCGAAAGGGGACGTAATCTAAGAGAGGCCCGTTGCACGGCCAAGTCTTCTGATGTCGGTCAGCATCGCTGAGTAGAGCGACCGATAAAACCTTTGATCCGGGAATGTCACGAAAGGTTTGCGATGTTATAAAATGTAAGATATCCTGGACAAAAAGATGTATCAGATGATACCAGGTGTGTGAGATGACGTCTGTTTCACATCACGAATTCGAATAACTCTAGTCCTAATGGCGCGCCATACATAGTTAACAAGATATGATACACCAACCAATGAAAACGCTCCTTTTTCTGGTGTGTATAAGGAGACCTTTTTAGGCGTAAAATAGAGGCCCATTTTGTGTAAATGAAAGTACGAAGTTATTTAATTTCTTAAGAACTAGAGATGTTTAAAAGGAATATATAGATAGTTCCACAACGGGGATGTTACTTAAGAGGTAGGTGCAAAGACTTCCTCCAATAGTAGTTCATTTAAAGAGAAAAATCGTTTAAATTGACATCTATACATCAGCGTAGTCCCCAATTTAGTTAGTTAAAGTCTGCATAGATTTAAATGCATTTTGCTAACTAAACAATTATTAGACAGAAAGGTAGAGATAAATTCACAGTATAATTCTAACTTTAAATGATCAAAATCAGTTCAGAATTAAGAGAGATAATAAATATTAAAAATTTTGCACATTGAACAAGCAGGCAAAAGATGCCTCGTTTTTAGATTCCTAACACCGGTTTTTGGCCGTGTTCTCCGATACGGGGGGAGCGATGGTATAAAAGTCCTTGAACTTGGTTGATTTGGAGCCACAACTTTTTTAAACACTAAGCGGTACAGAAGAGAGCGGGAAAAGTGTGCTGTCAAATACTTTGCCACTGCATCTGCATAGCAGACCTAAATACCTTTTAACAGCCTGTTACAGCTTATGTGTATTGCCTGAGGGTAAGAAAGTATATATATACAGTACTTTGCAAAAAAAATGGCAGTCATATTTTCGCAATGCAGCACACTCATAGAAGCAAATAATAATAAAAACTGTATGTCCAGAGGAAGATTGGTATCTCCCCTATCTATTAACAGTGGTTTCAGTACAATATAATGTTGCCTTCTCCAGCAAGGCAAGCCTGGATGCGGCGAGGCATACTTCCCACAAATGTTTGTAGGTAATTGAGAGTCAGACTGTCCCAGTATTTTTCAGCTACCTTCTTCAATTGTTCAACGTCCGATGTACCTTTCTTTCGTGAGAATTCCTGTGAAAACACACAGTGGGGTGGCACCTTTTGCTGACACCCCTCCCCAAAGATGGAATTTCTAGGTATGTTTCGGTCGCTGGTACACAGGCGTTACAGAGCCTTTCGTCCAAATATTTATTTGAGCAGGATAAGACCAAACAGAACATTCATCTGAAAAAATCACATTGTCCCATGACAAATTTTGGTGTTCGTGGCACCAGTTCAAGCGCATCTGTTTGTGAGTCTCTGTGAGCAATAGTGACGAAATTACCCGCTTTTTTGTGTAATTCATCCTGTGTAGCTCCCGGTTGACAATAGCATTAGATACCTCTGGGCTTCCCAACTCGATCATGCGCTGCCGTATGTTTTCTACACTCTTCATTGGCCCAGCCCGAACGATTTGGGCGAGACACCGATGGTCCTTTGTGACCAAAATTCTTGGCCTCCCACTACCTTCTTTTCGCTCGATTCCATTACCTGCTTTTAATTTACTCACAACCCTGTAGACAGTCTGCTCAGGAATGTTCAAGGTTTTAGAAATGTTGGAACATGTTTGATTTCCTTCATTCCAAAGCTGTGAAATTAACATACACTTTGACTTTGTATCCATTTTCTGCCACTAGCATTAGAAATTGTCGTCTGCTCTATTATCAAGGGACGTTACTCTACGCTAATTTTTTTTTTACTTTTGGTAGTGTTTGCTCACTTCAGTAGAGTGCAAATTTGAGGCAGAACATGCATATTTAATTAGATTTCAGCTTATTTAGCTGAGCAATATGACTGCCATTTTTTTTTGCAAAGTACTGTATATATATATATATATATATATATATATATATATATATATATATATATATATATATATATATATATATATATATATATATATATATATATATATATATATATATATATATATTCTTTCTTACATATATATAATTATGTAATTTTCTTGTGATTAATCCACTGGTGTGTTCGTAAGTGTGTTGAGCGTGTTAAGAAAAAAACCTACAGGACGAGTGTATTGCCATCTGAAAGCAAGCCTGTGTTGACTTTTAGAGACGAAAGCCAGCATTGGGAAATGTGTAGAATATTTGAGAATTATGGCAAAAATACGACTGTAGGTTTAATAATGTATTTGAAGGAGTATTTCCTAAAGGAAAGACACTGATCAGGATCATGAGAAAGGATCACAGAATTTGTTAACATGTATTAATCAAGGTGTCACTTAATAGTTTGAATTAAACCAAATCATTGTATGGAAGCAGATCATGGGCAAATGGATCTAACGTAGGATTTATAAGGAAAGTGTAATCACATTGAACTGCCTGTGAGTGGTACTGAGGTAAATTGTCCTGTGCAACTGTTAGCACCATGTCTGAAACTGTTTGTTACGTCCATTGTGTGTGTGTGGATAGCATAGTGCTGGACCATACAAGGGTTGTGATTATTTATATTACAGGTTTTATCCTGCAACTATTAAGATTGTACGAGATATAGTGATAACTATATATATATATATATATATATATATATATATATATATATATATATATATATATATATATATATATATATATATATATATATATATATATATATATATATATATATAGTAATGTGAAATAAATAATTAATATTTGAAATATAACTATATCACATTTAACTATGTGTGGCGCTGGCTTTGCACGCCACCTGCCAGAGGATAAATAGGATTTTGGTGCTGATGAGCGCTGCACGATAGTGATTTGTCGATATGTGTATTGCGCACATGACGTGAGCAGTTTGGAGGAAAAATGGACAGAGTTTGTGTTTACCCCAAAGGGGCAACTTGTGTATGGATCGTGTTCTAGTAGGAACCCATTTTTATGAAGTGTTAAGTGTTAATCAATCTTAGGGATGGAAGAGGAATTGAGGAATTGGATTATGAACACTGCTGAATTAACCTAACTTGTCATGCCTTGTAATAAATGTCCGTGTCATGTGATTAAATGTGGAAAAGTTAACGGAGTTTAAAGTTCATATAATTCCCGTTGATTTGGGGTAATTGAAATTCTTGTTACGGAGTTATTGTGGCTGTCCTGAATCCTGAGGACCTTAAATATATAAACCCTGGACACAGTGTGAAAACGAGCACAATATTCGATTGAATATTATAAACTTATAACGCCACAGATATGGGAGGCTCAGTCCGTTGGAGATGAATTAATTGTTTGAAGTGTATACAAGGCCGTACTGTGGAAAGTACGCAAGATATCAAGCACACGAATTTGTGGAATCAATGAAAATTGCAGTTGTTTTTTGTTGCGAGGCCATGCCAAGACCTGGGACTGTTTTGAAGACATTAATGCCAAACAACATACACAGCATATTCGAGTGAAGTCTCTGATCATGCATTTGACTGCCTACGTATAGATATCAAATTTTGACACAATATATTGCGGTCACATGTTATTATGAAGAACGTTGTCACCTCGAGGCCATTTTACGTTTAATCGCTGTCAAAAACCGTTACATCAAGGTCACTTTAACGGACTTTTACATCCTAAAGTAAACATACCAGTGGACAGTTGTTATACGAATAATAACTATAATAAGATGAATCGGGTGGATCGTGACGGTATCCAGAACCAGTCTGTCAAGTCTGACAAGTTTTTCAATCTGATGTCCGAGAAATCATTTCGTTTGTCTGCAATGGTCAGGAAGGATGATTTAATCTTTTACGTACGTCATCAAACAGATTTGCTGACCACTTCGATTTCTTAATCAGGAACGGGGAACGTCTTGAACAGTACGCTCATACGTGTTTTGGAACTCGACTTTACATTCTGTCGTTGACCCTGGTGTATTGCATAGGTTCAAGGCTACAGTGCGAGGTTGAATGCTCTTGTCTACAGCGAGGATTGGCGGTCGTGGATTTTTTTATTCAGATAAGTGAATATATGTTGTGTAATGGCATGGTCTCCAGTCCTAACAATGTCAGGCATATCTTGTTTTGTGTATCTTTTGTGTTTTATGTTTTCTTGTGGGCGACACTCAGTTATATCTTTGGATGAATTTAGTTGTCGTCGTTCTATAGATTTTGATTGTATTGATCTCTTTCAGGGATTCAGCATTTAGTGCTGTCGTATTTCCGCTCTGACTGAGATTAATATTTTCTTATTTGTTTAGCTGTGCTGTCAAGTAACATACTGTCGTGTATTTCTTATTTAGTTCAGTATGATTATGTTCGTACCCGTAGGCCTCCTCTGACTTTCTTTTTATAATGTACAGCAGTTCTATGTGATTGTATCTCGTCCTGTACTGTTCATTGGCGGTGGAAACGGTTGTTTTATTATATTGCATAATTTTATGACTTTTTACACTGTTGTCTTTTCCTTATTTGTTTCCAGCGTTGTCTTTTAGTCTTTTGTCTAATGTGATGTTATGGCATGCTTTTACATAGGTATTAATGGCGATATTTAGTACTTGAAGATGATTATATTATATTGTTAATTGCTGATATGTTAATATATACGATTATTACAGATACTCTGTGATAGTAGTGGATAAGTATCATATACTTCAGAGACAAGTATATCACACAAAACGAATAAATACTGCATATACAGTTGGTGTTGAAAAAGGTTTAAGTACCTTACGAATAAGTATAGTCATTTAATTAGAAGTGGGATAGATATACATTTTGCATCTATATACCATTGCTCTTTGATTCCATTATGGCTGACTTTGTAAAAGTTAAGGCAGGATTTATACAGAATGGGAAGGACTTGAATTTCTCGGGTGATGATCTTATAGCCTATGTAAATAAAGAAATAGCTGAATACAAAGAAGAGAAAGAAAGAGAAGAGAGGGAACATGAGAGAATGGAGAGAATTCGTTTAGCAGAAATTGCTGCAGAACAAGCGAAATTTGAAAGAGAAAAAACTTTTGAGTTAGAAAAATTGCGTTTACAATCTTCTTGTTCTAGAGAATCTCCTGGTACAGGATCTTCTAAGATCATTAATTTAAAATTACCAAATTTTTCTTCATTACATGACGATATAGGATTCTTTCTTTTGAGATTTGAATCAAGAGTTACGGCTTTAAATTTACCGAAGGCCTCATGGCCTGAACATTTTGTCGGGTTACTTACTGGGGAAAGTTTACATACTTTTTTTAACATAGCCGATGACAAAAGAAATGACTATGAATCCATAAAAGCAATATTTCTTCGGAAATATTGTTTAGACGAAGAAGGATATCGTCTGAAATTTAAATCTATGGGTCCTCTGGAAGGTAAGGATTTCGAAGACTTTGTGTCTTTAGTGAAGATGTGTCTAAACAGATGGATTGAACTGTCTAATATTACGAAATCTTTTGAAGGTCTTTATGATCTCGTCTTAAGAGACAAAATTTTATCTTCGGTAAATACTGAAATTTTCTCATTTCTTGAAGAAAGGAAGCCTACCGATGTAGGAGAAATGGAAAAATTAGCTCAACAATTTTCGGTCGCACACCCAAACTTGCCTTTAGGTAAGACGAAGGTCCTAGAAACTTTGCCAGCTTGTGCGGTCACTCATGATAGATCACGCAAGCGTAGCATGGACCGGCGATATAGGGAAGACTATCAAAACTCATACAGAGGTGGATACAATTTCCATCATAATCATTCGCCCTCACAGGGTATAGAGAGGCGCAACTTTAACCATAATAATAAAAATTCATGGCAAAGAAATAATCAATACTCCAATAATAATTACACTCACAAACATCATTTTTCGGCACCCTCACGTAATGATTCTTCTCGCACAGAGAATAAAGGGTACTATCGTTCTGACCGTCCGGTGGATCGGAGAGGAACACATTTTTCTAGGAGTCAAAGTAGAGCAAGATCACAAGCTCATGCTTGTAAAATTAATGTTGATAAGGATAATAATGACAATATTGACAATAACACTCACGCCAATGCATGTAATGTTGATCTTGAAAATAGTGGTAATTGCACAGAATGTATGACTCTATTTCAACCTGGATCTACTCCACGTCTGAGATGTGGACATGCTCTGCCAGTTTTGTCTTTAAATGATGGGGTTGGCTCCCTCGTGATCCATAGAGGTTTTGTTTTTGACATACCCGTTTCTATTTTACGTGACAGTGGATGCTCCACCATTGGACTAAGGAAGGCACTAATTCCTCCTTATTGTTTCACGGGTACTTCAGTGAAGTGCGTGACTTTCGGTGGAACTATAGAATCTTATCCGCTGGCAGATGTGGAAATAGATACTCCTTTCTTTTCAGGAAAGGTTAGAGTGTGTGGTCTCGATCGACCTTGCTGTGATTTTATTATTGGTAACATAAAGAGTGTTAAAGAATGTTGTGAACATAGTATTCTTAAATGGGAGAGAGATCACCCGTCTTTGGCTAACACTAGAACACAACAAGCTGCAGAGACAAATGAATCACATTCTTCTATTCCCACACAAATCAGTGCAACTTGTCAGTACATTGACAAAAATATAGTTACTTCTCACCAACAACAAGATTCTTCTTTGGGACATTTATTGCAATCAGCGAATGCTAGAAAATATGTCAATAAATATACACAAGATAACAAAAGGAAAGTCTCTTTTCGAGGGAGTGTCGTAGATTTTTGATAGGAGAATTAAGACTTGGGTTGGTCCCTTCTGAATAGGTTAGAATAAGTGATAGTCACAGTGAGGAGTAGTAATAGTCATAGGTTTCCACGAGTGAGATGGTGGAATGTGATTAGAGGCTGTCTCTGAGAGCGGGAAATCTTCTCTCTCTCTCTCTCACCTATCTTCTACGACAGATCTAAAGTAGTCAGACAGTCTAACACATATACATTATATATATATATATATATATATATATATATATATATATATATATATATATATATATATATATATATATATATATATATATATATATATATATATATATATATCCACTCACGTGCACGCACATTCAAGTGACGACAGGTAGACACACAGACGTGGGAAACTATAACAAATGGTTCTATAGATATTTAGAACGAGCTGACCAACATGCTGATTAATTTATTGTTAAGTTTATTTATCACTGTAAACTTACGTCACAACATGTAAAATTACATCAAAAAGGCATATACACAAAGTTATAAACAAATCAAGGAATGCTACAAGAACTGGTAGCCCCTCAGTTATGATCTTCCCTCGATGGATAGCCCACAGTCCCGTTAGGAGAAAGATGATAACACAAAGAGTCCCAGATACATATGATTTAGAGTTTTCCCCGTTTAAGGTATGAACAGACCTGATACTATAATCTAGTTTAAGGGAAAATATTGTTAGCAAAACAAACTTGCATGAAGAAAGTTATGACAGCAAATAGGTGCAAAAATACAACGGTAACAATAGCACTCAGACCTGCGTACACTCTTATTCATTCAGCCGTGGCCACGTGTGCACATTTATACTTACAGCTTTGATCGCTGCATCTGGGAACATAATTTTTTCTAGGACCTTCACACAGACCCGTAAATGCAGTCTCGACCAAGAAATCCCCAGTTCCAAAAAGACGTACTTGTCGTAGATTTTAGATAGGAGAATTAAGACTTGGGTTGGTCCCTTCTGAATAGGTTGGAATGAGTGATAGTCACAGTGTGAGATAGAAATACAAAAATAGATTCCCACGAGTGAGATGATAGAATGTGATATAGAGGCTGTCTCTGAAAGCGAAAAAAAAATTCTTCTCTCTCTCACCTATCTTCTACGACAGCTTTTACAGCGTCAGACAGTCTAAACATATATATATATATTACCTATATGTCTATCTACTCACGGGCACGCACATACACGTGACGACAGTTAAAAACACACAGACGTGGGAAATTCTATAACAATGAATATATGTATACTAGAACGAGCTGACCAACGCGCTGATTAATTTCAAGAGAAACTTTAATTATCATTTAAAATTTCTTCACAACACATAGAAATTACATCAAAGCATATACAAATAGTCATAAAAATCAATAGAAAATGCTACATAAATGATAGACCCACAGTAAGATCCTTCCCCTCGATGTTAGCCCACAGTCCCGTTAAAAAAAAGGAACAAAAGTGATAGCCCAAAGAGTCACAGATACATAGGGTTTGAGTCTAAGATGGGTTTTTTTTCCTCGTAAATGTATGAACAGAGTAGGATAATCTGATTTAGCCTAAGAAAAAAAAACTCTAGCATTTGCAACAAATTCTGCAGATTAAAAAATTTAAGACAGCAAATGGGTGACAAAAATACAACGGTGAAATAACACTCAGACCTGCGTACACTCTTATTCATTCAGCCATGGCCATGTGCTCACATTTATACTTACAGCTTTGCTCGCTGCCTCTGGGAACATAATAAATTCTAGGACCTTCACACAGACCCGTAAATGCAGTATCGACCAAGAAATCCCCAGTTCCAAAAGACGTACTGAACTCTCTGTCTCAGGGAACGATTCCTTGGGTGTTCTTATTTTCCGGATGTCTGTTAAGTCACATAAAATTTGTCCAGGCACGAAAGTTAGCAGAGCACAATGTCATTAGCTTTGGTTTCTAGAATTAAGGAATGTCAGATCGGTGTCTACTTTCAGGAAGGTACTATATTCGGTCACCACAATACTAGTCAAAAACTCTGACGGAATGTTAATGTTATTCTTGTAATTATTCTCGCCGCCAGGCAGCATGTACATTTAAATTTGTGGAGCAATATGAACTGGCTCAAAAGCCCAATATATATATTTCTAGTCTTTAAAAAACCGTTAGTGGGATTTGTATTACTGTCTATCTCTGATGGCACCTGCACTGTCAGACCAGTGTTACTTGAAAAAAACCCCACGTGGTTAAAGATAGGAAATGTCTATGCTTCTCACAAATATGTCTCTTTACTAAACGCTGGCAAGTTGGGTTCACCCCAGTATTCGCACAGCACTACGGTAACACCACGACTAGGATAATTCACTAGATAGGTAGTTAGAAGCTCGTCACAAATCTGACGAGAACTATCAAATTCGCTATACAAGCTTCATTCGCTAAGCACGCGTGTTCCGTCTACTGAAGATGTTGAAGACCGAAATGAAATCAGATTTCAGCTCCTGGGTGGATATTTGAAAACAGGGGCAAACAATCCCACATTTCCTCAAACTCCGAAATCATCTCCCCTTTTACGTGTAAAACACCTTACATTAACTAGAGCCTTTCCAGACAACTGTCTCGTACTGCGTCGTAGAGATGTCAGTAATCACGCCTTACCTGAGCGCTCAGCCGAAAAACCCGCGCGTGACAGGTGCAAATGTAGACATAAAGTCTGCTCTATGTCCAGCGAAACGAATTTTTCGCACATTCTCGTCTACCTGCGCGACTGACATCTGATGCAATAAGGTTACTAGTCAGTATGAGAAAGAAAAACGATGATGGGAAAGAAATATATTTTTCGCAACGAATGCGAAAAATACAGGAAAAAGGTAAAGAGTGATAATAAAAATGGAGAATACGGGTGACAGAAAAAAAGGAAAATATATGCAATTCAATGAACATAACTCTCCGTGACAGTACTGAATTCTCTGTCTCAGGGAACTATTCCTTGGGTGTTCTTATTTTTCGGATGTCTGTTTAAGTCACATAAAATCTGTCCAGGCACGAAAGTTAGCGGAGCACAGTGTCACTAGCGTAGGTTTTCAAAAAAATGAGGAATGTCAGGTTGGGTGCCTTATCTCAGTATATGACTATATTTGGTCACCACACTACTAGTCCACCCGTGTGTTACCGGGGCCCGAAAGGGGAGCAAAGAATAGTAACACTGTCCCCTGCCAAGCATGTCGTAGAAGGCGACTAAGGAGGGTTGGGCATGGGGCCGGTTACCCCATCCTGTAAAAAAAAATTTAAACCACAAAAAACTTCAACAAATATGGACAAGTCAAATAAAGAAAATAAAACACAGCCATCCAAGACAGGGGAAGGTCCTCTCGCGGGGAGGCGTATGATGCAACACAGAGAAAGCCGAAAGGAGTCTGTGTTGCTGACTAACCTTCTTTCTTCTAGGAGAACTTCCAGATTTGGCACCTGGAATGTTCGGACATTGAACGAACAAGGGAAAGTGGCACAAGTAGCAGCAGAAATGAGGGAATACAAAATCGAGGTTCTGGGAATGTGTGAAACAAAGTGGAAGGGGGTAGACAGGAAGAAACTCATCACAGGTGAATTGGTGCTGTCCTCAGGACACGAAGACGAAAGTTCACACCACAGTGAAGGGGTAGCTCTTATGTTATCTAAAGAAGCACAGAAAGCACTCATTGAATGGGAAGCTGTGGGACCCAGAATAATAACAGCTATTTTCAAAACAGCTAAAAAGAAAATTCATGTCAATGTCATCCAATGTTATGCACCAACTAATGACAAAGAAGAGTCTGTGAAAGAAGCATTTTATACTAAACTACAGGAAATTATGGATAAAGTAAAAGAAGAGACATCACAATTTTGATGGGTGACATGAATGCAAAGATAGGTACAGTCAATACTGGATTTGAAGAAGTCATGGGAAAACATGGGCTAGGAGTAATGAATGAAAATGGAGAACTATTCGCAAACTTCTGTGCTTCTGTAGCGGAAGGTTTTATAAGTGTGAGATGATAGTGCTAGAGTAGAAATAGTATTCTCTCCAGAATGTGTGAGGTCCCAGTGACAGAGAAGTACACTGGTATCACTCGATAGTCACGGCTGTGAAAGTATCTAGACTGAAAATATTCAGAGAACAGTCAGACCTTACTGCGCCACCTCCGCTATGTGACCACCTGTGATATTAATAAAATTCAACCAAACTCAGTATCAACTATATTGAATGAATAAAGCTGGTGAATACAATTTATATCCTCTTTATTTACATCTATCTAATTGTGGTGATTGTGTGTGACTGGTGATACAAAAGTTATATTTATACAAAAAACCAAATTGGCGAAAATCAATTACAGTTTACAAGTTAAACTAAATGTCATTTCTTTAGACTCTTCCAATTAGTTGGGTAATAGACTTCTTCACTGTCTTATTCACTTTATAACTTTCACTAGTTTATCACGCAAATTGTCATCACAAAACTCTGCTTGACAGTTATCACTTTTTGGTTGCACGATTGTCACAAATATCACTCATCTGTTAGGTTAATCAGTGTTCATATGAGATGTACAGCTTCAGTAGGTCTTGCTTCTACCAATCCAGACACTGCCGGGGCGATTCGCATTGATCATCGAGCAATTCTTGATCATTGACCTCTGACTTTTTGTTGACAAGTATGAACCTGCAGATAATTGTAGGATATGTGGCTATTTGTGGATAAAAATTACCACATTCCTATTGTAGGTGAGAGGAATTTGTTTTCAGATGTATGCGTGAAAATGCATGATTATGGATCAGTGACAAGACAGGTGTCTACTGTGGAACATTTTATAAAATCAAATAATACAAAATAATATGTACACACATATATGGTATGAGGTTATAGTATCCCCCTGCCTGACACGTTAGCTCTGTAAAGTGCATTAACTTGATGACAGAATGAATAAGCCCTGATAATGATTGTTGGTAGTCCTAAAAAAAATTGTTATTAGTCCTGAAAAGGATTGTGCTAGCCCTGATACGGACTCAGTCATGGTGGTTATATTTCGGGTTCCAATCTTCAACAATCATACCAAGTAATCAATTAATATACATGATACTTTCATAACATATAGATTAAACAAATCTTGAAATAAAGATTAAACAAATCCTGAAATAAAGTTGTAATTACTGTATTATTTTACATAGTAACTTTACATACCCTCGCAGGATCTAATTAAGATCAGTAAAGACTGGCTTTAGTGGAGTAACAGAACTGCCTGGCTGGAAATAACAAGATATTGGCCTCTGCACGTTCCTCTCTCTCCAGCCGTTGTCCTTCTGTCTTGCTTCGCTGTACAAGTGAATTTGAAATCATTTACGTCCGCCCTTATATATGCAGCTACCGGACGTACAGGAAACAAGCTCGCAAACTCCAGCAAACTTCCCAAAAAAGTTGTAACTTCGGGGGGTTTGTGCTAGAGGTGTTTCAAACCTTGGTCTCGTGCATTTCACCTAACCCAGTTCAAGCCTTTGGAGTTATATATTTCCGTTCTCCATGAGTTGACCTTTATATCCATATGTTGTTTTCCTATATCTGTCGTGTTAACGATTTTATATTGAATTATAAATAGGAAGAACACAGCATTTCTCAATGCACGGACACTATTCTTGCGAAAGTCTTCACAACTACTTACTCCCTTCTGATTTCCTTGTACCTATACATAAATGAAGATATTCCCGTCAAAATGAGACCATTCTCATCCTTGTCTGTCATTCCGTTCTCCTTCCCGATGTCTAATTCTAACCATGATTTCGGTACGATTTATACTTCCTTATACACTCGCCGAAGTCATTCTATCTGACCGTGGGAAACCCTTCTCTGATTGGCTCCCAGATTTCCACACAGGAAAATACCCCTGCATTCCTTTGTTCAGGTCAGCACACTGGTCTTTTCGGTCTTCAAACATTTAACTAGGCAATGCGTAACATGCGGGACAGAGGCCTCCCTCTCTTTTAAACTGTACTAAAAGTAACAACTGTAAGCTTTGCCTATAAAGTGTTCTTCTTACTCTCGTTCTATCTCAGGGTGTCGAGTAAGAAAATCTGCTCTTACAATTTGTTTTCCTGGATAAAGATTCATCTTTGCTATCTCTCTTTTCCCAGTTCGGCCTTTTCATCCAGGCCCTTACGAAATGGGGGTCAGGTAGGTTTCCTTGAAGTTTACCGCCCTCTTTTCGTTGAATAGTTGGTTGCGGTTTTCCCTCGCAAATTCGTAGGTGTTTGATTTTGGCTACGTGATTTGTTCTTTATCTTCCAGTGCATGGGTTTCAGACTGCAATTCAACCTGTGTGGGATGTTTTCTTTTCCCCTCCAGTGCAAATCTCGGAGTACCATGAATGGCTGGTTTGCTTGTAGACTTTTGAAAGACTCTTCCGCCGACTTCTTGAATCTACATGAGTGCACTCTGGAAGGAATTTACATACGCAATTGATGTCTTCCGTAATACCTGGCCAGTCGTACTGGGTGGCTATTCTCTGTTTTGTGGGACCCTTAGCCTGGTGTTGACTCAAAGTTATGTGCCGCCAGCCTATGACCTTATTGCTATGGGTGGGTGGTACAACAATTTGACCACGACCTTTCGTCCCTCTACCAGCTTTCCTGTGCAAAGAGTCCATGTTCCATATAGAAATATTCCTTTTCCTTGGAGAGTGTTATGTGGTTTTGACAGTTTGCCAACACAAGGCTTAAATGTGCTGTCAGCTACTAGAGCCCGTTTCATTTCAGTAGACTGAAATTTAATTTGGTTGTCCCTCTATATTTCCTGGAGTCAGACCGGTCTGGATTTCTGCCATAACATAGTTTCAAAGAAAACATAATCTACGCCCCAACATCAGGGGGTAAAAGGGAATCTAACACTGCTGGCATTTATCTCCCTTCCACATAGCACAACTGATGAATCTTTGCTATATGGTAAAGTGAGTCCTTTTAGTGGCCCCTTGAATATCTACTGTTTCTGTGGTGATTTTTCAGGGCGCATTAGAACACACGGACTGCCATAGGACAAACCTGTTCATAACATTCCTGGACTTGTTGCCAAGGTCACTATCTCTGTGTAGGTGGGTGATGGGGTATTCTGACTCACTGTCCAAATCCGGAAGTCCTCACCTGTAGACATGCAGAAATGATGAAGAGGTTTTTTTCCTTCCACAATTTATCAGTGTTGGTGGTTGTTCATTTTGAAGAACTTCACTTTTCTTCCCTTCGTGAGGGTTTATTGTTATATCCTGGAGGGTTCTTGTCTTTGTAGGTTATATCTTTGGTTTGTTTCTTGGTTTTGTATTGTCCTTTTGTTCAAACTCGTTTTGGGTTTTGTGGTGAC
The DNA here is from genome assembly GCA_024509875.1 of Oreohelix idahoensis. Lineage (NCBI taxonomy): Eukaryota > Metazoa > Mollusca > Gastropoda > Stylommatophora > Oreohelicidae > Oreohelix > Oreohelix idahoensis. Next base: position 13,971 of record JAMPIV010012335.1, on the reverse strand, counting down.
TTGAAACTATCTCCCACTGCTTCCTCTTATTTCCTTTGAGTCAGGGGGGTGCCAGTTTGTGACTTTCTGCATAGTATGATTATTTCATCTAAGATGTTCTACCAGGAATGTCTTCGTCTCAGAGAATGGACTCCAGGAGTTGTTCTATCATCATCTCCTTGATCCCTTCAAAATCCTGATTGAAGTTTCCTAACTGACACCACCTCAGCAAGTAACTTTCCAACCTTGCTGAGAACTGCAGATATGTTTCTCCTGTGTGGAAGATAGCAGTTCTAAATGGATAAGCTTCTGCGTTTTGTTCGTAACGCAACAACAATGATAGTTTTTCCTGATCTTCTTTTTGCATCTTCTAGTAGGCATTATAAGATACTCCTCTCAACCCCTGTTACACCTTCAATGTCCACTGTTCTTTTTCTAGGCCCTAAGTACTGGCCAATCGTTTTCATTATCTGTCAAGGTGGTAATCCTCTATTTCCCTCTTCTTTCTCCAACAAATGGGTCCACCAGTGGAAGTTCATAGCTCCATTGGAGGTGCTTTGGCTGGTGCTGGTATCGAATGAGATGACCTACTACCATTAATGGTAGCCGCCTGCCTGTAAAGCTCTTTAATCTCAGTTCATGGTCTCTATCAACTTGTAGCTTCCTTTCCTCAGCTGTTAATCTTCTTTCTTCAGCCTCCAATTTCTTGGCTTGACCTCAACTTCAAACAGCAGCCTCTTTTCTTCAGCTTCCATTCTTTTGCTTCTCTCTCAGCTTCTAGTCTTTTGGCTTCTCTCTCAGTTCTGCTTGCAGCTTCCTTTCCTCTCTATCCATATGTTTGTCCACTTCCGTTGTGACATTACTGGATGAGAGCATCACCTGTCAAGCCCAGCTCTTTTCCCATTTGATGATCGCAGTTCTGAACTTCACTAAGTCAGCATTATATTAGTTAAGTAGGGTATGAAACTTACCTAAACTTACTTAAAATAATTATCAAATGGACAACACATTAATCGTGCAACCTTGTGATAGTCAATATTTCCTGAGTACTCTAAGGTACTGTTTACTGAGAAAAAAAACCTCTACTCTAGAATTTCCAAAAAAAAAATTATTTTTTTTTTCTCTATTGGTGGCCCAAGATAGACTAAAGATAGATGTATAGATAGAGGATGGCTCAGGATATACGAGAATATCCCGGACGAGCCCCCACTGTAGCGGAAGGTTTTATAAGTGTGAGATGATAGTGCTAGAGTAGAAATAGTATTCTCTCCAGAATGTGTGAGGTCCCAGTGACAGAGAAGTACACTGGTATCACTCGATAGTCACGGCTGTGAAAGTATCTAGACTGAAAATATTCAGAGAACAGTCAGACCTTACTGCGCCACCTCCGCTATGTGACCACCTGTGATATTAATAAACATTCAACCAAACTCACTATCAACTATATTGAATGAATAAAGCTGGTGAATACAATTTATATCCTCTTTATTACATCTATCTAATTGTGGTGATTGTGTGTGACTGGTGATACAAAAGTTATATTTATACAAAAAAACCAAATTGGCGAAAACCCTTACAGTTTTTACAAGTTAAACTAAAATGTCATTTCTTTAGACTCTTCCAATTAGTTGGGTAATAGACTTCTTCACTGTCTTATTCACTTTATAACTTTCACTAGTTTATCACGCAAATTGTCATCACAAAACTCTGCTTGACAGTTATCACTTCTTGGTTGCACGATTGTCACAAATATCACTCATCTGTTAGGTTAATCAGTGTTCATATGAGATGTACAGCTTCAGTAGGTCTTGCTTCTACCAATCCAGACACTGCCGGGGCGATTCGCATTGATCATCGAGCAATTCTTGATCATTGACCTCTGACTTTTTGTTGACAAGTATGAACCTGCAGATAATTGTAGGATATGTGGCTATTTGTGGATAAAAATTACCACATTCCTATTGTAGGTGAGATGAATTTGTTTTCAGATGTATGCGTGAAAATGCATGATTATGGATCAGTGACAAGACAGGTGTCTACTGTGGAACATTTTATAAAATCAAATAATACAAAATAATATGTACACACATATATGGTATGAGGTTATAGTATCCCCCTGCCTGACACGTTAGCTCTGTAAAGTGCATTAACTTGATGACAGAATGAATAAGCCCTGATAATGATTGTTGGTAGTCCTGAAAAAATTGTTATTAGTCCTGAAAAGGATTGTGCTAGCCTTGATACGGACTCAGTCATGGTGGTTATATTTCGGGTTCCAATCTTCAACAATCATATCAAGTAATCAATTAATATGCATGATACTTTCATAACATAAAGATTAAACAAATCCTGAAATAAAAGTTGTAATTACTGTATTATTTTTCATAGTAACTTTACATACCCTCGCAGGATCTAATTAAGATCAGTAAAGACTGGCTTTAAGTGGAGTAACAGAACTGCCTGGCTGCAAATAACAAGATATGGCCTCTGACACGTTCTCTCTCTCCAGCCGTTGTCCTTCTGTCTGCCTCGCTGTACAAGTGAATTTGAAATCATTTACGTCCGCCCTTATATATGCAGCTACCGGACGTACAGGAAACAAGGCTCGCAACTCCAGCAAACTTCCCAAAAAAGTTGTAACTTCGGGGGGTTTGTGCTAGAGGTGTTTCAAACCTTGGTCTCGTGCATTTCACCTTTCCCAGTTCAAGCCTTTGGAGTTATATATTTCCGTTCTCCATGAGTTGACCTTTATATCCATATGTTGTTTTCCTATATCTGTCGTGTTAACGATTTTATATTGAATTATAAATAGGAAAAACACAGGATTTCTCAATGCACGGACACTATTCTTGCGAAATTCTTCACAACTACTTACTCCCTTCTGATTTCCTTGTACCTATACATAAATGAAGATATTCCCGTCAAAAGGAGACCATTCTCATCCTTGTCTGTCATTCCGTTCTCCTTCCCGATGTCTAATTCTAACCATGATTTCGGACGATTTATTCTTCCTTATACACTCGCCGAAGTCATTCTATCTGACCGTGGGAAACCCCTTCTCTGATTGGCTGCCCTAGATACACACAGGAAAATACCCCTGCATTCCTTTGTTCAGGTCAGCACACTGGTGTCCCACTTTTCGGTCTTCAAACATTTAACTAGGCAATGCGTAACATGCGACAGCTTCAAATCAACTGGCTATAGGAGGAAGCATGTTTCCACATAAGAGAATACACAAGGCAACATGGATATCACCAGACCATAGAACAGAAAATCAGATCGATCATATATGCATAAAGAAGAAGTTTAGATCATCATTGCAGGATGTAAAGGTATATAGAGGAGCAGATGTGGCATCAGATCACCATCTTCTGATAGTCAAAGTAAAAATGAAACTCAAGAGATATGCAACAATGCAAAATTATAGACAACAGTTTAATGTAGGACAGCTAAGGAATCAAGAAACAAGAGACAAATTTGCGGTCACAGTATCCAACAAATTCCAAGTGCTCCAACAGTTGGAAGATGTAGAGAATACAGAAGACTATTGGCAGCAGGTCAAAACGGTATGGAAGGAGACATGTGAAGAAATACTGGGGAAAAGGGAAAGACAACAAAAAGCATGGATAACAACAGAAACCATCAATAAGATAAAAGATAGAAAAAACAAGAAAGCAGAGTTAAACACAAGCAAAACCAGAAGTTCCAAAGCCAAGGCTCAAGAAGTGTACACAGAAGCAAACAAAGAAGTAAAAGAAGTATCAAAAGAGACAAGAGGAAGTATATTGAGGAGTTGGCAAGAGAGGCAGAAGATGCTGCAGCCAAAGGAAATATGAGAGAACTGTATAGCAGCACAAAGAAGCTAACAGGGAAATACAAGCAAACAAGTTGCCTCATAAAAGATAAGAATGGGAAACTGCTCAGCAATATACAAGAGCAAATGAAGAGGTGGACAGAATATTTTGGGGACCTTCTCAATAGACCAGCTCCACAAAACCCGCCGGACATCCAGCCAGCAGAAGAAGAGCTACAAATTAACGGTGAAAGACCAACGAAGGAAGAAATAAAGAAAGCCATAAAGCTTCTAAGAGATGGAAAAGCGTCTGGACCTGATGGCATTCCAGCAGAGGCCATCAAAACAGATATCGACACGGCTACAGAGATGTTATATAAATTACTTGGTAAAGTCTGGGAAAAAGAAGAGATACCAGCAGAATGGAAGGAAGGATATCTGGTTAAGTTGCCTAAGAAGGGAAATCTACAAGAGTGCACAAATTATAGAGGAATAATGTTACTATCAGTGCCAGGAAAGGTATTGAACAGGATTATCCTTGAGAGATTAAAGGAGTCCATAGACAAAAAATTGAGAGATGAACAAGCAGGTTTTCGACAAAACAGATCATGTACAGACCAGATAGCCACTTTGAGAATAATAGTTGAACAAAGTCTGGAATGGAATTCACCACTATACATCGGATTTGTGGACTACGAAAAAGCATTTGACAGTGTGGACAGAGAATCACTTTGGAAATTGATGAGGCATTATGGAGTTCCCCTGAAAATCATTAATTTAATAAAGAAAACCTATGAAGACATGACGTGCAGAGTTCTTCATGAAGGACAGCTTACAGAACCATTTGGGATAAGAACAGGAGTGCGACAGGGATGCCTCTTGTCTCCATTTCTTTTCTTGCTGGCAATAGATTGGGTTATGAGATCATCGACAACACACAACAGAAATGGAATCCAGTGGACTCTGACTAAGCAGTTGGATGATCTGGATTTTGCTGATGATTTGGCTCTCCTGTACCATAACCGTAATCAGATGCAGGACAAATTGAAAACACTCGATGAGAGGTCACAGCAATTGGGTCTGAAAATACACAGGGAAAAGACAAAAATAATGCGAATAAATGCAGGTAAAGAAAACAGGGTTGAACTTGAAGAAACGCCAATACAAGATGTAGAATCATACACATATCTTGGCAGTAATATAGACAAAGTTGGAGGGACAGACAGCGATATCAAAATAAGAATACAAAAAGCAAGAGGAGCTTTCATTGCATTGGGAAATATATGGAGATCAAGAGAAATAGGATCCAACACGAAAATAAGAATCTTCAACTCAAATGTGAAGTCAGTCCTATTGTATGGCTCGGAGACATGGAGAACAACAAAGACAACAACCAAAAAGCTACAGACTTTCATAAATGGGTGCTTGCGTAGAATAGAGGGATTAAAATGGTATGACAAGGTTACCAATGTGGAACTGATGACAAGAACTGGACAAGTGCCAGAGGAACAAGAGATGAGAAGAAGACGATGGCGATGGATAGGACACACACTGAGGAAACCTGTTGATAGCATTACAAGGCAGTCCTTGTTCTGGAACCCCCAGGGCAAGAGAGGCAGAGGAATACCAAGAAGTACATGGAGAAGAGAGTTGGAAACAGGTGAAAATGATGAGGAGAACATGGAAAGAACTTGAGATGATGGCACGTGACAGGAGGACTTGGCATGTGTTTGTTGAAGGCCTATGCTCCTTTGGGAGTGGAGGGTTATGAATGACACTACTAGTCAAAACTCTGTCTGGATGTTATTGATATTTTGCTTGCCACAGCGGGCTGATCTGTACTTAAGTGTTATTCTGGAAGAATTATTTCTGGCGCGATAGGCCTTTTACTTCATTTAACTGTTACAGTTCATGTAATGAAAGTGCTTAAGTTCTTCACAGATAATGTTCACGTACTAGAACGCTGGCAAAGTTTGGGTACCACAGTATTCACTGAATAAAGAAAAATACATATGAAATATTTTACATATTATGTACTCAATATAACTTACATTTTTAAACTGCAAGCGTATAGCTTGTCTTATAGTTTAACCCTTCCCGTGGAATAAGTTATATTTTAAAAAAATCATCAATCCTCATGAATTAGGAACACGTGCATATTCCGTCAACACTCATGGGACTTCTAGCATTTATAAGTTAGTTTAGAAAAATATGTTCTCGTCTGATTATTTAGCAGTAAAATTAAATTCATTATAGCTACATTGTTGTTTAAGCTAGAAATTATAATTTATTCTGCTTTCCACTGAAACACGTCACTAGAAAATAATACAGACTTATAAATTAAGCGCTCTGCACCAAATCTAACTAGTGAAATAAAATAAGCGATTTAACACTTCACAAAATACTAGATAATAATATATTTTACCTCACACAGAACTACAGGTAGTCGCACAACTTAAGAATTATATGCTTATATTTATGGAAGTCTAGAAGTTCGACAAATTGTCGAAACAAACTGAGAAACTTCGCTATACGGCTTATTCTGTTCCGAGCAACCTGTCTACTGCGAATTTAGGAGCGAGAATGAAAATCTATTTTCAAACTCTGGTTATATCTATTACCAGACAAAGAGGTAAAAGTTTATTTCGCCAAACCGAAACAATCCCCCTTTCCGTCTATAACACGTAACTAGAAGACTACCGTGAACTGACACTTTGCGTCTCTGACACCTCTGTCTAAGAAACGGCCGTAGCGCGACATGTCAGATGCAAATGTAGACAACTTGTCTGCAATGCAGGGGCAGTTTTTGCACCTACCCGAGACACTCATCCTGAGAACCATAACTGACACTTTGCTTTCTCGCACCTTACGCCAACTCTGGCCGTGCAGCGTGAGTGTCATATCACCTGACACTGAGAATCTACCTTGGCAACTTCATGTCAGATGCAAAAATACCAGACAAATGTCTCCTCGTCATGTCTGACGGAGTGAATTCTCACACTTCAGAACACTGTCCCAGGGGAAACTGTAGACAGCTGTCTGCTCCTAGGTCTGGCCAGACGAATACATTCAAGGTTTCGTCCAACTGACACCTAATGCCATAGAATGCATTCTCACGCCAAATCGTCTGGTGAGGGACTGAACGTTACGTCAAAACTGCGTTCTCAGTTTTGAGAAAAGAAACAGGTAAACGTTAGAATGGGAAAATAGTAATGAATATATTCGCAAACGTACGAATGCGAAAAACACAGGAAAAGGATAAAATGATAAAATAATAGAGGATACTGGTGACAGAAAAAGACGAGGATATAGGCAATTTATAGATCATAAATGTCTACGTGACAGGGAGATATAATTTCCATCCATCCAGTGCTTCTTATCGTAAGCATGGTTTTTCTGATGGTTCATGGAGACGACATGCCAGTGACATTGATATTGATTTGTCAGATCATTATATATCTATTGAGAAGAAAGAGTCATTTGATCAACCTGACCATTATAACGTATGCCATAAAAAGATAGAGAGATGTGATGGGGATGACACACATTTGACTAACAATAATAAGGTTAATTCTTCTTTTAATGAGGTAGTGCATGCTGAGCCTGTTGTTAGATTGGGTTCGACATGCCCAAAGACTGCATGCTCTGGTAATATTCAGGATATTGAAGATCAGCATGCACGTCAATTCCAACACAACTTACTTACTTACTTAGTCGTTCCCCTTCTACCGTGAGGTGTAGAGGTTTGGAAGAGAGCGCGCCAGACCATTCTATCAGCTGTCTTCTTCCTGGCCTGGTTCCATTCTAGTCCTCGGTCCTTCAAAGATTGTCTAATGTTGTCCTCCCAGCGGACTCTGGGTCGTCCTGGAGGTCTGGATCCCTGGCTCTTTGTTTCCCATGCTTGTCGTGGTAGCCGATCTTCTCCCATTCTGCAGACATGGCCAAACCATCTTAGTTGGGACTGTTCTATTTGGGTCTGCAGCGGTTGGGATTTTAGGCCTTGACCAGTCCAACACAACACATAATGAAATAACTGAGAACAATTCTATTCAGTCCAGTATAACCAAGAACAACTTTTGTTTCCCACTTCGCTCTTGCCGAAGTTTGTCTTGTGGTGAAAGACTACACAAACCCGCACCGTGCAGATGCGACATTTACCACATCGCACAATCTGATGCGTACGTGCATATTTCCTGCACACGGCTGATGTTCTGTATACGCATCATTTTCCTGTGCATAATTCTATGCGCATTTATTTTCCTTTGTCTTAATATCGATGCGCACGAAGCTACTGGTCTTCTAAATTGATCTTCGTGTTTGTATTACTGCCTAGATGCCAGATTGGTGCACGATTTAGCACCGCGCGTCTGGTTTCATTCTTCCGGAAGTTGACTTCATTTGTTCAGATATATATTCTGGAAAGTCAATTTTATTATTTTTTCGGTAAGTTGGTACTTTCTTATTCATTTGGTTCATTTCAACCTTTAGATTGGTGTGGTCTTTGCAATTGTTGTTATTTCTTTCACACTTCGTGGTATTTGCATAGTTGTATCTGTCTATTACAATTGCAGTAGTAAGTACTGATAAGCAAATATGAAACTTGCTGTGGCTTGTACCTTCTATCTTAGGTGTATAGTTCTCTTCTTTGACTTATATCCTATATGCTCTAAGATATGCCTGACAAAATAGATAGAACGGAACGATAATATGACCATGCTTTACAAAACATAATATCACAAAATTGTTTAATTACGATTACAAATCCAATACTAAGACTACCAGACCTACGACGGCCTTTTCTCATTGCAGATTCCATTAATAAATACGTTGGTCTATGTATGGCACTTTGATGGCGAATACCATCCGATTTTTACTGGACAGAACATTATCTGATGCTGAGTCCATGTACTCTTTGGTTGAGAGGAGAGTTGTCTAACTGTGGTATGGACTTTAAATAGTTGACAGAAATTCCGGGTATGTACTTATTACACTTTACATTCAAATCAACAATCACTCACATATTTACAGACTGTTACGACCAATGCACGTCTCACCCGATGGTTTTTACAGATTCAAGGAGACGTTCTCCCAATAGCGGGAAGGACAATGTCAACGCTTTATCTAAGATAATGTATGGACTCACATTTGGTTTATATTTAAAGTGGACCAATTGAGATAGTGCGTAGTGTTTCGTCACAAGAGGTACTGTAGGAAGTGTAGTTCACATAACCACGGTGTTTAATATGGACAGTTGGATCACTATGCAAACACAGACCAGATTGTTTAACTGTGATGATCACACTTATGAGACAATAATTACTCATTTATTCATGTTCTTATTACTGACATTATTTTTTATTAAACATCTTGTTGGCAGTTTAGATAGATATCATTTAATTGTTGGATAGGTAATCATAAGGCATTAGTGATAATCTGAATGATTTAATCTCGCGTCACATTATAATTGCCTGACTGAAAACTATGTTTTCAGTTGTTCGAGGGGGGGGGGGGGGGTAATGTGGCGCTGGCTTTGCACGCCACCTGCCAGAGGATAAATAGGATTTTGGTGCTGATGAGCGCTGCACGATAGTGATTTGTCGATATGTGTATTGCGCACATGACGTGAGCAGTTTGGAGGAAAAATGGACAGAGTTTGTGTTTACCCCAAAGGGGCAACTTGTGTATGGATCGTGTTCTAGTAGGAACCCATTTTAATGAAGTGTTAAGTGTTAATCAATCTCAGGGATGGAAGAGAAATTGAGGAATTGGATTATGACTCACTGATTATGAACACTGCTGAATTAACATAACTTGTCATGCCTTGTAATAAATGTCCGTGTCATGTGATTAAATGTGGAAAAGTTAACGGAGTTTAAAGTTCATATAATTCCCGTTGATTTGGGGTAATTGAAATTCTTGTTACGGAGTTATTGTGGCTGTCCTGAATCCTGAGGACCTTAAATATATAAACCCTGGACACAGTGTGAAAACGAGCACAATATTCGATTGAATATTATAAACTTATAACGCCACACCATGGTGGAAATGGACATTCCATGTTTATTTATTTTATCTTGTAAAAACATTTGAATTCTTTATCATTTTCCTAACCGAAAAGAGACCTCTCGCGATACCAGGATAGTGCCAGGTAAGAGACTGGTCTTACAAGAAATACCCCCTTTTCTGGAAAAGAATAGGGTGTATCGACATCAAAGGTTAGAATCCAGCTGTATAAACCTCCAGGTGTTGAAAGGATATGTCCTGAAAATCTATTTGCCCCTTTCGTAGATTCTCCTTTGGTAATATGTGGTATTATTTATGTTGTGTATGTTGACAAGTTGTTCTAGGGGTATTAAATATGGTCTAACTCTCAATCTAAAATAAGTATCAATCAAACTTGAAACTTTAATGCAAATAATTTCAGCAAGTCTGATATGTGTTTACAATTTATTTAACCTAAACCGGTTCTCTTTTCGGTTAGGTAACTTAGGAAAACTCAAAGGTATTTACATCATGAAATAAATAAACATAGAAACGTAATTTATGAAAACATAATATAGTACTGAAGTTTCTATTGTCGTCTACACTGATGAATATTTTACTTTACTACAATGTCACTGACTTTGACTGTGAAGGTAGGGTGGATTCCTATTGTCCTTAAACTCATCCTCCACTGTAATGTTAGAAATATATTTATCTTTTATTGTGGTGCTTTCTTCTATTTAATATGCTGACCAGTGGCAATGTAAGGCCACTTAACTGTCAAATCAGAAAATCTCACACTCTCCTGCCGTGGTCGAACACCTCTGCGACTTGCCAGGCAGTGGAACAATGGTGGCTAGCTACGATGACTTAACGAGCATTCGCACCTCAGAGTCCAATCGAGTTATAGGAATCAGATACTTCGGGTAATTTTCAGGATACAATGTTTGCAGGAGAAAACCTGAAATGCAAATAATCACAACCCCTGTGTGATCCAACACTACTCTGTCTTTACACACAAAGGACATAACATACAGTGTCTGACATTGTGCTAACATATGCACAGGACAATTTACCTCACCACCCATCACAGCCAGTTCACTGTGACTAAAATTTCTTTATAATTCCTAAGTTGATTCCTTTATCCATGATTTGCTTCCATACAATGATTTGGTATGGTATAAATTTACTAAGTAATATCTTCATCGATTCATTACAGCAATTCCTGTTAATCCTTCCTTAGGTTCCATGATACATGTCATTCCTTTAACAAATACTCTTTCAAATGTATTATCAAACTTACAGTCGTGTGCTTGACATCATTTTCAATAAACCTACACCTTTTACAACTCTGACTTTCGCCTCTAAAATCAACACATGCTTTGCATTCCAGCAAGCAACACATTCGTCCTGGAATATTCTTAACGCAGGCTTTTTGACTTTCTAACACACTAGTGGATTAAATCACAGGAATAATACATAAATATGTACATATATATATATATATATATATATATATATATATATATATATATATATATATATATATATATATATATATATATATATATATATATATATATATATATATATATAATCCTTCTTACCCTCAGGCAAAACACACGCAGGCTGCTAATGGCTTCTGTGGTCTGCACAACAGATGCGGTTGGCAAAGGTACAGTATGATTACAGTTTACCGCTTCTTTCTGGGCAGCTGGTGGTTTTGAATTTGTTAGTGGCGTCAAGTGGCCACGGGCAAGGTCTTTTATAGTCACGCCTCCGGCGTATCGGATGACATGAGTGTAAAAGAGAGTAAAGGATCCCAAAATGAGGCATAATTTTGCCTTCTGTTCAATGTTTAAAATCTAGTTTTTCAATTATCTTCCTTATTTATGGTGCGATTTTAGGCATTTAAAGATGGAATTATACTGTGAATTATTTTGTATCGATCTATCTATTTATTAGTTAGTTTGCAAAATGCATTTACATGTACGCATGCTTTAACTAGCTAAGTTTGACTTATCCTGATGTAACACAACTCGTTTATTCGATATTTCTATCTTACTATAATATTATTCGATAAAGTGTTTACACCTACCTCTAAGTAACATTCCCGTTGATGAATTACATAATCCTTTCCGGTGATACTTCTTTAGTTCTTATGAAATTAAATATTGAAATATCGGATAATTGTATATAAATATAAATAAATGAATAAAAATAAATAAAATTATATATATATATATATGAGAGGATGATTCTAAAATGGCAAAACTGCGCGACGACATATGTGGACGACCCCAAATATCAAAATGTGACAAATTTTTAACATTCTTTTTTTTCTTTCTTAGTGTACTTTTTTTAAAAATGTACTGTCCACTTCAGTTTATTCTTGTTATATGTTGCCGAGACTGACCGACCACTTTCACGCGTAAAGCGAAATCACAAGGGGAAACAACCATTTATATTACAACGAATGTTTAAGCAGACGGGAGTTATATTTACAAGAGAGGCGACATTTTAGAAATCCAGGTGAAGTTTCGCAGAGTCCGATCGGCTAAGCGGTTAGGTCGCTTTCCTCTGGAGTTAGCATTACTGGGTTCTTGGATCAAAACCTGGTAGCATCACGCTCCAGTCGACCTAGCTGTAAATGGGTACCCGACTATGTTCTTGAGTTAGGGATGGCAAAGGCCGCGAGGAAGGGAAGTGGTCACCCCCATCTCATAAAAAGCTTGTCCTAGTATGGTGAATTATCTAGCCCTTTATTTCCTACGGTAGTTTCTGTTATATGACCACCTTTACCTTTTACTGGAGTTTCACATAGCCAATGATGAAGGCTTTTTTACACGCTTTTATTTAACTTCACTTGTATGTCACTTTCATGTCACTTTCAAATCTTGCAATCGGTTTTTCAATCACTTCCAGATGAGCAATAGCTATGAAACGTGGCATAGTTGTGTATTCCCGATGACAATACGATAATCAGTAAATTATTACGTATAGTATAACAAACAGTTACAAATAAAGACACAAATAAGGAATGGCAAATAATTGAATGGGAATTTGCGTAACTGTTGATAACGACATAGGAGCACTAAAACATAATAAATATATACTGCCCCAGTGGCAATACACAAAAATATGGCATCAAAGAAATGAGAGAAAGAATACAGGCTAAAACTGTATTAGTAGGGGAGGTAACAAAATAAACAAAGAGAAACTATTACTCTACTTCTTATAAAGTAATGAACCGGTAAAACTGAATGATGGATCAGCAAAACGAAGAAACCCATCAACAGATCAACCCTACTTAGCAGTAGACATCATCGCTATAAAAGCAGACCTAGCCAAAACACTTTGGAAGCCATTAAATTATACCAACTAGGATCACATACCCATAGACATAAAATAAAACAAAAACATAAATTGAAGAAAGGACTAGAAAACCCAATATTCCAGTACAAAAATAGTTTGAAAATACACAGGTGAAAGGCAAAGATTATGGAGAAAATGTTCGGCAAACAATAACAAGATTACACTAGAAGAAACACCCCTATAATAATAATAACCAAAATAGCCCCTACAGTCATAACCGACTACGTGAATGCGCCACTAGGGGTGACAGCTCTCAGCTGCTTTTTTTCCTGTTGTTCCTTTCGACGTTTTCTCCTCTCTTCTGCTTGCCGTGAGAGCTTCTTTTCGCCAAATCTGAGGCGGCGCTGTAGAGAACATCGTGCGATCAGCAGCTTCATCCCCCCCAAGTTGCAGGATTTATGTCCAGTGCCCTCATGTCTCGCATACACACATCTTTGATTTTCAGCTGCGGTCGCTCAGCTGTGAGACGTTTACATGATTGACAAATTATTTGCTCAGGGTTACCATGGCCATCGGGCCTCAACTGTTCTTTTACCATCTGCCAGTTGTCCGTAGAAGGTATTTTTTAAGATGCGACCATCTTTCATTCAGTGGACATGGCCAAGCCAACGTAGTCTGCGCTGTCTAAGCAGTGTATACATACTTTGAAGGCCAGCACGTGTCAACACTTCGACATTTGTCACTTTTCCTTCCACGAAATACCGAAGATGGGGCGTAGACACCTTAGATCGAAGGCATTGAGCCTTCTTTCTTGTTTAGCATAGGTTGTCTATGTCTCGCTGGCATATAGAAGTGTGCTGGTGACACAGGCATTATATTTCGCAGCTTTGGTCTTCGTTGTG
>JAMPIV010012334.1:267500-370373 GCA_024509875.1 Oreohelix idahoensis | reverse complement strand
CAAAACGGGTTTGGCAGTGTCTACATTTTTCTATATTTTGTGAACACATTCGTTTCGTGGGCCCATTGAACTCAATCCCCCCCACACATTTTGGGTTGTACCCAGGCCCGAAAATGGATGCATTTTTTCTATCAGGTGAGGTTTTAAAAAACAAGAACAGTTGATAAATAGCATAAGTTCAGTAAGTACTTGTGTTATACCATATAAAATTTGTAAAATTTACTGTAGAATCTTATGAATGCGTCATATATTAATTAATATTAATATGGTTGTGGTATGTCTTGTGATGTAGACTAGATTAAAAAGTGTTTAATTTTTTTTTTAATATATACCTTAAACTTACATATTTCAGCTTCCACCAATAATAACGGCAAAAAATATTACGATATCAGGCAACATTTGTTTGCAACAAATCTGAAACTTTAATGCGCGCAATCCCTCGCAGAGGATCTCTAGTTATTTATGATTTTTTTTATCTCCTCTCACATCGATCCATTTATATTAATGTAAGACGATAGGATTAGATTTTGGATTATAAAACAACCAACCACATTGTTAGCTTCACAAGATATTTCGTATCCGCTCGGCAAAAACATCAAATAAACATGTGCAAGATGTAATGTTAATGTTTTTAATTTCTGGCTAGTTGCTAGGTTACATTATAATTTTCTGTTCTAATAGTCGACTTTTTTCTACTTTGTTACGCGGCCACGCGCCATGGACGGATCAGAAACTCCTATCTGGGCGAGATGACGCGCAAGTTTGGACGTAAATGGTGTTTATACCCTGAGCTAACAGAGTACACAAGTAAGATACATCACTGAACACATTTATGCCCAGTTCGAACTTGTAATACAATTCAAGAAATATAGATTGGAATAAATAACAACAGAAATAGTCCCGAAAGGACCATGTAAACTGTTATACTATGAGTCAGTTTTCTTACAGGGATGAAGGTAAATCTGAAAAAAAATGATTGTGCTGGTAGTAAAAAAAAGTTTACATTATGAAACTATATATATAAGATGAAAGGATTACATTAAATGTGTGGTCTTGTAGTGTCAAGAACTTTTCCAAATTCATCTGAAAGAACTCGCCTTTGTTAAGTCGTTGAATCAAACCATTCATCGGCAACTGATACATAACTTGGGGATCTATCTATGATGAACTTTATGAGCATCATAAAAGACTCGAGAAAACATAGGCAGTCTACCATGTGGGTATTTTATAACTGTCAAGTGTAAATCTTATTTATCCAGTATTCCTGACCTAAACACAGCTTGAATGGAATTCTGGGGTGCAAAAAGGGTTGTTGGCTCCCAGGGGATAATACAAATATTGGCGCCCCTTGAAAACTGTTTCATTAAAAATTCTGGGCTATATTCCATATATTGATCCTTAATACTAGTTACTCTTTATAATGCCAATTATAAAATAATACAAAACAAGATACACTTTATATTGTAAAACCTAATGATATTTATTTGTGCTAATATATTTTTTATAAACATGGTAACCTCGGTCTTTATTGTGGCATATATTATCAAAGCCATTTGAATTTTAGAATTTGCATTTAAACTACCCAGTGCGAATTTAAAAAATTGTTACTTAAGGTATTTTTGAATAAAATTCTGAAAACAGCAAAAGGAATTGCCTGTGTATTTTACTAGATATTTTTTTCTAAAAAAATTATTTGGAAGAACTCACACATTAACTACTGGAAAGAATTTTTCTAAGCTTTAGCTGATGGAAACATGATCAAGTATCTTAATTTCATTCATTTAGTTGTTTTATCAGTTTACATCACATTACAGTACTGATAGTGGCTAAAGCAGAAAGTCTCTCTTACCCCCATTGAAAATCTCTAATATGTAATGATCAATTATAACTTGCATAAAAGATCGTTCCACAGATGGAAATTGAAATTACAATAGTGAGCCAAAAAACAGAACAGCAACTCTTAAGTTTAGAAAAAACATGTTTTCAAGTCCATATTGGAACAATAAACTCAAGGAGTTCCTCAGCTTATGAAATCTAAACATTTGATGTTGACTTTCAGAATTATCTTACAATCCTGGATCTCTTCATAAAGCTGAAACCCCATAGCAATATCATCTGTGCTCCTAGGTTGAGACTATAATTTTCTACAAAATATATAGTCCATGACTGCCGCTGTTTTCTTTGTAGTCCTTAAAATCTAAAAGGGAAATCCAAATTTTGATAGTCCTTGTCATAGTGAAGGGGGACAATTCTTTCTTCTGTTTCACGTTATGCAGGTGCACAATAGTTTCTTTTATTTATTCTCTTCATCATCTTCTTCTTTTGCAGCAAGCCCTATACTCCTTGGCTTTTTCACCACACATTTATTTCTTCTTTCCCTGGGGCATCTTTCATACTTGAATATCCCATTCATCACACAGTTTCAGCCCTGCTTCAAGTAAATCACTAGGCCAATGATTCTTGATCACTCAAAAAAATAACCTCGAATGGCAGGGTATGTGTGGTCACATGATCAATCCTAACAAGAATTTTGTTCCAAAATCCAAGCAAAGTCAATAATTTGGTTCAGTGCCTGCTTTGCACCACCTCTTGTATCAGCAGTCTTATTTTGATCATTATTCATGCTCTGCAAGTACTTCAACTATAATATCAAAGTATTCATGAACTGGCTTCACAGCTTCGGTTCTAGAAACTTCACCATCAAGTTTTCAGACTCAGATTTGACAAACTATTGGTCTGCCATCTTTCAGCTTTTGACAACGAACGAGTAGAATTGTGAAAAGAATGACTAAAATGACTCAATCACACCCAAAAAAAGTTACCATCAGTTCATCATGGGTTACACTAGCACACACTCCTGCCAAATTAAGATAATGATTATCACAGTTCACAAAAACTAAACTTTATAATAACTTGCTACTTTTTCAATAATCCTCTGTTGAAACACCACTTTTTAATCAGCCATAATTGCAGCATTGCTAAAGCGCTGAGACCAACAAGTCTCCTAATGCCATTTTGTCTTTTTTTTCCAGTTGCTCCAAAATCACTTCACACAATGTATTTCTACTTCCTTTTATTTGAATTGGATAAATCTAAGGAAAGACTTTTTTTTATAATGAATTGTCTTCAAAAACATCTTTGCCTCCATTCCTTTTTTCCCAATTTCTTTTAAACCATATTATATTCATTGCTTAATTTGACTTTTAATAAAAATACTGTACTTTAAACCCAATCTAATCATTTCTGTCCTCAGTGCATCTGATAAAATGACTTTCTTTGATGTCTTTTCAAAACTCCAAGAAGCCTACATCATGGTACCAAGTATCACATCTAGTATGATTTATGCTGTTTTCTCCTGCTCTTCGCTGTTCAAAGTTTCAATATCTTCTGGCTTATTCCTCCTTTTGCTGACACATGCAACCCTACATACTTGAATCTAGACATTTCTTCCAACCCCACCTTTCCAAACAAACTCTCAACTGGTGTTGCTGCTCTCCTCTGCAGCACACCATCATCTGACTCTTTCCTACAATGAAATATGGATTTAGAGAGATTGTCATAAATTAGAAGTGGAATTTTTGCATTTTTTAACCATAAAAATGGCATCCCTCCCAGTTTAGCACCCAGAACACCTGCCCCACCAGCTTCACTCTAGTTACGCTACTGAATGAGATGTACACTTTTTTGTCTTTTTTTTTTGGGTGCCACAATGTGTTGTATATAATTCCTGTGTCACCACCACACTTCTATATGGCAGCAAGACATGGACAACCTATTGTTGTTGTTATTGTTGATCAGAATCAATGCCATTTCACTCTGGGAAAACCCAAGGTGCTCAGTCTTCCTCAGCTAATGTCAAAAGGTAGAAATGCTAATTGTTCTTGTTGCATGCTGGTTGTATACATGCCAAATGCATCCTCTCATGCGTCCATTGCTGAAGATTCTAGGCTTTTATGGAGGTTTTCCATTCATGCTAGAGCTATCCACTTTGGACCTTCCAAAGCATGGATTGTGAGTCTGATACAATAACTGCCCTTGTTAATGAAGTCTCAGACAGCCACCTTAAGGCTACAGTAGCTGCCTCTACCTCCATTCTCATGGTGGAGATTGTTAACATGTAAGCCCCACAATGTTCAGCGATGATTCTGCCCTGTACTCTAGCAGAGAAGCTTCACCCTGATTTCTCATCATGGATTACAGACCCATCAGTGTACACAATGGCATCATTATTCCCAGTATGATCATGTACCAGTTGATCAATTTAAAGCTCTGCCCTCCCATTGGCCCTTCTTCTGTACTCTCTACCAAGGCTGATGATAACTTGTTGGTAGTTAGTCCAGTTCTCATCTGACTTATTCCACTCTTTCCCTTTGAATATATTTTCAACTGTGGTCACCTGCTTAATCATTGCCTGTGCCATCTATGATATCTCTGGCTTTATTCTCGCACCCTTAATGTCAGCTATGTTCCTATGCCAAGAGTGCCTGTTGTCTGTGGTTACTCATATATAGTCTTTCAACTGGTCTATCACATATCTGGATCTTCTTCTTGGATCCTTAGGCCTTGACTGACAAAGCAGTCATTGGCCATCACGCCTAGTGGCATCTTGTATGGCAGCAACAAACTGTCCACATTTTGCTCGGTTGGTGGTCATCCTTCGTGCCATGCCCCAAATCTGGGCCATGCTTTACATCTCAGCCTCCACTGTTCTCCACCAGGTTATCTTTGGTCTGCCTCTCTTTCGCCATCTTTCTGGGGTCCATAGCATAGCAGTTCTGGTATATATCTGGATCTAACCAATAATCCAAGCATGTACCGCATCATTCCGATGGGGGTATCTTGCGTACAGCCCAAGACTTCATGCATTCCTTTATTTTGAATATGTTCCAATCATTCACATTGTGATATTGACAAAGTGAGTACTCCCAGACCATACACGATGACTTACATGATTAGCTGATGATACAGGAGAAACAGTAGTCTCTGTTCCAGGTGCACTGCAGCCATTGTTTTTAGGACTGCCAGACCTCTAATGCACTTCTGTATGATTAGTCCATGGTATTTCAACTTGTCTTTTGGGATTGACCTTAAGAGCCTGTGTCCTCCCACCATTTAACCACTTCATGTAGTGTTTCATGTATGCTACTGAACATTTCTTTTCGATCAGAACCAGTTCTGTAAATGAGTATGTCATCTGAAAAAGTCAATGTTTATCCCAGCCCATTTGGCTGAATTGTGGCTACTTTTGCTGTGTAGATGTTAAACAGCACTAGTGATAGTGGAGAACCCTGGAGTAATCCCGGGCAAATGTGCATTGGTTCTGATGTCCATGTTCCCAAGCAAAATGCCATTGATCTGTCAGTTGAGGCAGATGCTATACATCTTGTTAGCCAAGGGTTATCACAGCAAGCCATTACACAGTTCATAAATAGTTCAAAGTTCACACTGTTATAAGCATCCTCTAGGTCATTTGATACAGCAACCATTTCTCGTTTACCCTTGAACCCCTCGTACACATCATACGCAAATGTTCAGGCATTTCTCCATCTTGCTTTCATGGGCTATAGCTACCCAGGGTACCATGAAGGATGTATGCATTTTCGAGGTGGCTCATTACTTGTCTTGCAACTATCTTTTCAAGTAATTTACCATAGACATTCTGCAGTGTGATGGTTTGATAGCTGTTGAGCAATGAGGGATCTTTACCAGGTTTAGGAAGAGGCCGTAGGTAACTATGTATCCAGTCTTCTGGCATCTCAACGTTCTGTATGCTGATGTTGAAATTCTTCACCACATTCATAATTCCTGTGTCATCCAGCTGTTTAATGTGTTGATACTAGACACCATTGTTGCAGACTTTCATCTTAGATTGTTGGGCTAATATTATGTTTCCCTGTATGTGTTATAAATTCATCTGATCTGTCTATCATGGAGTATCTTTCTGCTGCAACATAGGATTCATCTTTGTTATTTTATAGTTGAGTATCAGCGTTTCTTTCATTAAACTTTATATACATATTCATCGTTCATAATGTAGTATTGACAATAATCTATTTCACATTGAAGACACTTGCTATCACATTTCAGAGTTTGTATCTTATCAGACATTGCATGTCTGTCAGGTAACCGTTATACATATCTTTCATGTCTTTGACCAAAGCTATTTATCAAGCATTTGGCATAATTATTATATTTATGCAGTATTAATCTTGCTGCTAATAGTTTCATGAAGGAGTGATCCTACTACACACATCGAAAAACTCTGTCTATAATATCAATTAAATTTTGGCATTCATAGCCAGGCTCTATCAGCTGTTACACATTATATCTGCGTTTGTATTTCACGACTTTCACATATAATAATTATTGCGGTTACTAATACCGACTTATATAACTTCGGACTCAATGGTCCTTACACATTATTACTTGATTGCTTTACCAGCACTATCTTATCGGTTAGACATATTCCTTTAGTGGTTATACCACACAATTATAAAACACTGTTCTATGCCCAAAGGCTACACATAAGACTACTGTTACTAGCCTACTAGACACCATCATGGTCTGGGGTGGTGTTTCTACAGGATTCTAACGTGTGCACAATGTCTTCTTCAGAAATGAGGTCCTAAGATTATACTTTACACTAACTATGAATTCATGGGACCATCTAAGTTTCCTTAATCATGGAGTCAAACATGTGGCTGCTTACATTAAGGACTTTCAGAGTTATCTTAACACTCTTTCTAAGTCACATCAACACAGCAGTGTTTAGGCTGAACTGTATTATTGGTAGATCACAAGCAAACTTGACATTAGCCAACTCAAGCTGAACATTTATTTTTGTTAGATCACGAGCAAACATGACATAAGCCAACTCAGGTCTTGTGCTCATCATGTGACTTTGGTTTTTCTGTCAACTCTTGCTGTGAAATGTTGTAAGGAGCAAAGTATAAATTGAGCCAAGTGTGTTGCATTAGCTACTGAGGGCTCATGTCGTTGTAAGATTTCCATAATACTGTCTATCTATCTGCCTCTTTGTCTTTCCGTGGCCTAGAAACCAAATCTGCTACTGTTGTAGGCATGTAGTGGTAACTAAATGGGCTCCATTCTCATGGATGGATAAACTGCTTATTTCAAATTACTTTATTTCTGTATATCTTGTGACAATAGCTCGGACCTTATCACTAAACAACAGGTCTACAAACTTTCTATAGTACTCTATGAAGGCCATATGGCTTCAATCCATACAGTTAGGACCTCTGATGTTCTGTCTCCCATTCAGTCATAATGTGACATTCAGTCATATAGTCTTCTTTTCTTCTTCTTTGATCCTTAGCCGCCGACCGTCAAAGCAGTCAGTGGCCATCACGCCTAGTGGTGTCTAGTAGGGCAACAACAAATTGATTCCACTTTGCTCGGTCGGCGGCCATCCCTCGCACAGTGCCCCAACTCTGGTTCACTCTCTGCATCCCAGCCCCCACAGCCCTCCGCCAGGTTGCCCCCGGTCGGCCTCCCTTTCACCCCCCCAGGGGCCCAAAGCACAGCGGTCCCCGTGATGGCACCGGGGTCTCCCCTGAGGACATGGCCAACCCAGCTCCAGCGTCTGCCAGCTATGATGGTGTGCATGTCCTCTTGCTTGCTCCGAGTAAGCAGACCCCGGCTGGCGACGGCACTCGGCCAAAAGATTCGGTGAATTTTTCCCAGGCATGTTGTGTGAAAAGAGGACAACCTCGACATCTCCCTCTCTGCAACTCTCCAGCACCCCGCACCACAGAGAAGCACAGAAAGCACACAGCTCTGATATAATCCTAACTCTGCGCTTGTGCCGCATCGAGAGGACCCCAGATGTTGCCCAGGCCAAAAAAGGCTGCCCCTGCCCTATTCACTGTGACACTGATGTCTCCGGCCGCCCCCCGTCCGGTGTCACCACGCATCCCAGGAATGTGAAGGCGCCCGTCTGCACCAGCCACCGACTCCCCACCGTCACGGGCCCAGGGCCGCTCACACCGAGCGCCACGACCCCCGACCTCTTTAAACTGATGTCCAAGCCCACCCGCCGTCTAAACCCGCCAAGTCCATCCGTCCCCTCCCGGACGCGCTGATGTGAATGTGCCAGTAGTGCAACGCCATCTGCACACTCCAGATCCTCCAATGTAGAAAATGTAGACCATCTTATTCCTCTTGGACTGCCCTCTGTTGTCTGGCGCATCACCCAGTCTATGACTGTTAAAAATAGAGCGGCTGACAAGGGACACCCCTGTCGCACTCCTTCTTTCACCTCAAAGGCCGGGTTGCTCTGCCCAACACTACATGTAAAGTTGGCACAGAGGCCCTCTATGATTGACACCATGCAGCCCAGAACCCCACAAGCCCTCAGCATCTTCCATAAACTGTCCCCACGCATGCTGTCAAAAGCCTTTTCAAAACCAACGAAATCAATGCACAGCCATCCCTGCCACCCCGAGCACTGCCCAACAATGTTCCCGAGAGTGAATATATGGTCTACACATCCTCTGCTCTCTCTAAATCCTGCCCGTTTCCTCCTCAGCCCGTGGTCCACTGCCCTTGAAACTCTCTGTGTAACCATCCTACCCAGTATTTCGCTGGGAACCGAGAGAAGAGCGACCCCTCTCCAACCACTGCAGTCTGCAAGATCTCCCCTCCTGGGCAACCTGACAACCACTCCCCCACTCCACTCTGACAGTGCCGCCCCCACTCTCTAGACCCGCACAAACAGTGGTTCTAATAGTTCTGCTGCTAGCTCAGGGTCTGTCTTAAATAGCTCTGCATTTAAGTTATCATGGCCAGGAGCTTTTCCGTTCTTTAACCCTTTGATTGCTGTGATGATTTCTTCTTTTTGTGGAATGTCTGTATTTACATCTAGATCGTTTTCAGCCTCAGGAACATTCAAATGTGTCTCTGGTGGTTCCTTGTTCAGAGTTTCTCTGAAGTGCTCTGCCCATCTTGTTTCCTGTCCCTCTGCTGTCGTGATGAGATTTCCTTGCTTATCTCTTACTAATGTAATATTGTTTGCACCTCGTTTTCCGCTGATGAATTGAGTTATTTTGTATACTGTGCTTTGTTCATTTCTCAGTGCTGCCTCTTCTGCCTGTCTTGCAAGATCGTCTAGGAAATTCCTTTTGTTGGCTCAGGTTTGGCGTTTAACTTCCTTGTCCAGCTGACTGTACTGTTCGCCACATAGTTGCTTTAACCTGGGGGACTTTGCTTCTGTTTTCTTTCTTTTCATTTCCTTTCTCAGTGTTATGGTGTTAAATGTTTCTGGTGTTATCCAGTCTTGCTTCTTCCTTTCCTGGAATCCCAAGCATGATTTGCTGCTTTCCTTATATATATGTTCTGTCTCCCATTCAGTCATAATGTGACATTCTGTCCTATAGTGGTAACTCAAATTACTCCCAGATCTGAATTTCAATTCTTCCAAACTATCATCTGATAAACGTTCCATGAGAAGTTACTGGTGAATGTTCCGCTGAAACAGCAAACTATCACATAAATCTGTCAGCAAAAGTGTAAAGCTCTCACATACTCATTCTAAATTATCTTGTATATGCCAATTACCACCCTTTCCTAATTGTCTTCCTTTTAAAAAATAAACCTGCTTACCTGATTAGTGCCAGCAGATAAGGACAGTTCACATTTATCTGGCGTTAGAGGAGAAGCATGATGACAACAGGCCAAAAACTGACTTTTTTACAATATTTTTAAAAATCAAGTTCTTCAACAAAAAAAAGTCATGTTATGTACACCATAACAAGCTGGTGTGAAGCAAATTAACAGCAGAATTTATCAACAGTGCTAGAAGTCAGAAGTTGTAAAGAGACATGATCACCCATGCCAGAAAGCACAGCACTTGACAAAGAAGAAACAGGAACTTTAACTATACATATATATATATATATACCAGGTGCTGCCACTCTCATCGCTATTTCCAAAGGCACTGAATCCACCATCATATCTCTGATATGTCAGCTGTCTCTGGTAGCCTGTAGAGAAACTCAGACAGTTTTATTCAGACCCCAAAATGGAGGCATTTTTTTCTACAAGTGATGTTTTAAAAATAGACAGTAGACATATATATTAATTCGGCAAATATATGTATTATGCATCAAACTCTAGGAAATTGACCAAAGAATGTTGTGAAACAATGCTGAGTTTTTATGTCATATAATAATTATTTGTTATGTCTTGCAACGTATAGAAACCATAAAAAGTACAGATAAAATGGCCAAAATTGTGCACTTACACGTAAATATTTCAGCTCTACTTAATTCTTTGGCGGTAAAAGCCCAGAAATCAAAACTTTTATCCAGTTGAAAATTAATCTAAGAAGTTTGATTACAAACAAATGAAAAGTTTAATGATTTTTTGTGTGTGTGAAGTCACATATTATTGAAGTGGAATCTCACTTACACAGTCATGTCCTATGCAACTTACTTAATTTAATACTTCAAAATATCACATGTTAAATGTCCTTTTCAGAATCGAAAACCGGTTAATATCACTATCGATATCGCTAAAATTCATTT
Source organism: Oreohelix idahoensis (assembly GCA_024509875.1). Classification (NCBI taxonomy): domain Eukaryota; kingdom Metazoa; phylum Mollusca; class Gastropoda; order Stylommatophora; family Oreohelicidae; genus Oreohelix; species Oreohelix idahoensis. The sequence continues at coordinate 359,829 of JAMPIV010012334.1, read as the reverse complement.
AGAAATAATCTATTGCAGGTGATCCGCTGATAGTTTATGACTGTTATACAATGGATTAGTGGACTATTAAAAGCCATCTGACAGTGTAGACAGAGAATCACTTTGGAAGTTGATGAGGCATTATGGAGTTCCCATGAAGATTATTAACTTAAGAAGAAGAGTTATGAAGACATGATATGCAGAGTTCTTCATGAAGGACAACTAACAGAACCTTGTGGGATTAGAACGGGAGTGTGACAGGGATGCTTCTTATCTCCATTTCTTTTCTTACTAGCAATAGATTGGGTTATGAAATCATCAACATGACTCAACAGAAACGGAATCCAATAGAATCTGACTAAACAGCTTGATGATCTAGATTTTGCAGATGACTTGGCTCTTCTGTCCCATAACCATAATCAAATGCAAGAGAAAATTTAAATACTTGATGAGAGGTCTGAAATAGTGGGTCTGAAAATACACAGGGAAAAGACAAAGATTATGAGAATAAATGCAAGAAATGATACAGTCCCAACTAAGATGTTTGGCCATGTCTGCAGAATGGGAGAAGATCGGCTACCACGACAAGCATGGGAAACAAAGAGCCAGGGATCCAGACCTCCAGGACGACCCAGAGTCCGCTGGGGGAGGACAACATTAGACAATCTTTGAAGGGACCGAGGACTAGAATGGAACCCAGGCCAGGAAGAAGACAGCTGATAGAATGGTCTGGCGCTCTCTCTTCCCCAAACCTCTACACCTCACGGTAGAAGGGGAATGACTAAGTTAGTAAGTAAGTAAGATAACAAGGTTTGAACATGAAGAAACATCACTAAAAGATGGTAGAATCGTTACACATATCTTGTTTGGGGACAATATTATAGACAAAGTTGGAGGGGCAGACAGTGATATCAAAATAAGAATACAAATAGCAAGAGGAGCTTTCATTGCATTGGGAAACATATGGACAACAAAAGAAATCAAGTCCAACACAAAAATAGGAATCTTCAACTCAAATGTCAAGTCAGTCCTATTGTATGGATGTGAAACATGGAGAGCAATAAAAACAACAACAATAAAGTTACAGACATTCAGAAATGGGTGCTTGCACAGAAAGAAGGATTGAAAGGGTATAACAAAGTCATAATAGATGGGTATGAAAAAAAATTTAACAAAGGTGATTCGTCTTACAAGGACAAAAGACAAAGAAAATAGCCAATGTTGCGGCCACAAGGCCTTCGTCAGGGAAAGGAAAGAAAGTGAGGGTTAAGTAGGACACATAAGAAACTAAATAAAAATAAATATGAAAGCTGTGTAGTTCCCTAAAGGTGGCTAAGACCTAGCATGCCCGTCAAACGGAGAGTGAGCCATTAGAAAATGACAAGTCACAAATGTGGAACTGATGAAAAAACTAGACAAGTGCCAGTGGAGCAAGAGATGAGAAGAAGACACTGGCAATGGATAGGGAAATATGTTGATAACATCACAAGGCAGTCCTTGATCTGGAATCCTCAGAGAAAAAGAAGCAGAGGTAGACCAAAAACACACATGGAGAAGAGAGTTGGAGATAGAGGTGAAACTGATGAGAAAAACGCAAAAAGAACGAGCTGTTGGCACGTGACAGGAGGACTTGGCATGTGTTTGTTGAAGGCTGATTGATTGATGTTTGTGACTGAGCTACTTGTAAACAAACGGCCTAATGACGTCATTAACTGATAAAAGTATGCAAAAATTAAGTACCTGAATATTTATTTTGCTACCAGTTCGAAACACATGGTGCACAAGAAGTGTATGCATGATTTGAACAAGCTATGGCCACTTATTTTCTAATATTTCATTCAGATTTGGAAATCATATCAAGTGGGTGCACCATGCACCTGTAGGTAGATTTATAGGGCACATGGTGCACCATATGTCTCGTGGGTAAGAATGAGTTAAATAATACATTTTTAGAATTTGAAAATACTGATGTACCACCTAAATGGTCAAATAAACGGGGTGCCCATTTATCAATTTTCTGATATGTTAGTAATAATATGACCAAAACAAGCTGAACAATGTGAGGGAGTTAATGATTTGAATGTTGTCTGGGGGTTTACTAATCAGTGAAAGATTGATGCAGCACTGCTGAAAATACTGATTATGTTTATACTGTGCATAAGTAGAGGTATGTGTTGAATGTACAACATATCATGATGCAATATGAGCTAAGATCTTGCAATTAATGAAGAAAGAAAAAAAGCTGAAGTCATGAAACTAAAGCAGAAAGAAATATGAGCTGAAGTCATCAAAACTAAAGCAGAAAGAAATATGAGTTCAGGTCATGAAACTAAAGCTGAAAAAACATGAGCTCAGGTTGGAAACTAAAGCAGAAAGAAAAATGAGTTCAGGCTGTGAAACTAAAGCAGAAAGAAATACGTCTTACCAGCATTCAAAAACCCAACAATTTCCTCTTTCAAAGCAGGAGTCAGCTGACCTGTGGTCTGGAGATATTCAGCAATGTACACATCTGGAGCAAAATTTACCATGGTCTGTTCTCCACAGCCAGTTGGAAGTTGCAGAAGTGAAGTCAAACTGTTCAGACTAGAACCAATCATATCACCTGTCATGGATATACACAAGAGATTGTATCAAGATTTAGCCTGACAACAGAGTCATTGATTAACATTATGGAAACAGAACAGCATGTTTAACAGTTTGTGAGGAGCTGGGTGACTTTGTAAATGTCTTGAGAATTTACTGGTCTGCTGTAGTAATGGATGAATGAATTATAAAAAGAAGCAACTTTATTTTAAAATCATTCAGAACTTGGCATGCAGATGTCTTACATTCTAGCCTTTGTCACCTTGCATTCTGTCCCCTGGCATTTCATACAAGTGCTTGTAGCATAACAAATTTGTACTTTTCACATACACCAGCAATAAAGACTTTTTTCTACCTGTACTCTCTAGAATATAAACCCAAACAAAATACTTGCTATCCTGTGCCTTGTCTGCATGAACATGCAACTTTCTTAAACTTTTCCATATCCTATTTCCCCCACCAGAAGAGTGAACAACAGTCTATTCATTTCTGAAAATCTGTGGACGTATACTGTCTACAACATTTTCTGTAAATATGTCTTTTCTCAGTATCTGTTGTTATTGTTGAACAGATTTGACATCACTACACTCTGGGCAAACCCATAGGTGCTCCTCAGTCTCCATCAGTATATGTCGAAAACTGTGAATGCTAACAGTTCCTGTAGCTTGCTGGTTGTATATATGACAGATGCATCCTCTCATATGTCCATCTCTGCTAGTCTTCCGTTTGATGCCTAATTCCAACAGCTTTAACCTTGAAGATTCATCTATTGCAGTGTCATTTTCTAACAGGCGATCATTAATCGTTCTCAGTATCTCTCCCTTATCCATATCCAGTGTCCTCATTATGGGTGCTCTTGATGCTAGTCTGTCAGCTCTTTCATTACCACATACTCCTGCATGACCAGAACAGCAGATCCACACCAGCTCCTGTAGATTCAAAGCTTCTAAGAATGTTTTCCATTCATGCCATAGCCAACCATTTTGAACCTTTCAAAGCATGGACTGAGAGTCTGACACAATGACTGCCTTTGTTAAAGAGGTTTCAGATATCCACCTTAAGGCTGCAGTAACTATCTCTACCTACATTCTCATGCTGGAAGTTGTAATCTTGTAAGCCATGCTATGTTCGGTGACAATTCTGCCCTTTACTCTAGCAGAGAAGCCTCACCCTGATTTCTCCCCACGGATCACAGACCCATCTGTATACACAATGGCATCATTATCCCCAGCATGATCATCTATCAGTTGGTTAATTTCCAGTTCTGCTTTCCCACTGCCCCAAGTTCTAAACTCTCTGCCAAGGCTGATGATGACTTGCTGGTCGTTAATCCAGTTTTCATTTGACATATTCCACTCTTCCCCTTTGAATGTATTTTTAACTGTAGTCACCAGCTTAATCATGCCTGTGCCATCCATGACATCCCTCTCTTTATTCTTTTCCCTTAATGTCAGCTACGTTTACATGCAGGGGGTGCCGTTTGTCTGTGGTTACTCGCATATAGGCTTTTGCCTGGGCCATTGCATATCTAGATCTAATCGATAGAACACCAAGCATGTATCTCATAGTCACAATGGGGATATCTCACGTACAGCCCAAGACTATATGCATCCCTTCATTTTGAATGCGTTGTAGTCGTTTAAATTGAGTTACCGACAGCGTTAGTATTCCCAGCCCATACTCAATGACCGATATGACTAGTTGATGATAAAGAAGAAATAGTAATCTCTGCTCCAGACGCGCCGCGGCCATTATTTTCAGGGCTACCACACCTCTCCTGCATTTCTGTATGATGTGATCAACATAGTACTTATATGATAGCACACGATCAAATGTAACTCTAAGGTATTTCAGCTTTTCGTGCCTTTCAATTTTGTGTCCATTGAGAGTAATATCTGGAAGGTCTGTTTTCACTATGGAGATGTTCAAGGAGAACCACATCACGCAGGCCTTGTTGGGATTGACTTTGGAGCCAGTTTCCTTGCACCAATTAAACACCTCCCGTAGTGTCCCATGTATGCTAGTAACCATTTTCTGTCAGTCAGAGCCAGTTCTGTAATTGAGTATCATCAGCAAAAGTCAGTGTTCGTCCCAACCCAGCTGGTGAATGTTGGCTACTTTTGCTGTAATGATATTAAAAAAGACAGCACGGGTGTGATAGTGGAGAACCCTGGGGTAGTCCTGGGCAAATTGGCATTGGGTCTGGTGTCCATGTTCCCAAGCGAAATGCCACTGACCTCTCAGTTAAGGCAGCTGCTATCCATCTTGTTAGCCAAGGGTTAACACCACAAGCCATTACACAGTTCATTAATGTTTCAAAGTTCACACAGTTATAAGCATCTTCTAGGTCAATTGCTACAGCAACCGTTTCTAGTTTACCCTGGAACCCCTCATAAGCAGAAGTTCCAGCGTTACCTCATGTTACTTTCATGGTTACTTCCAAGAGTATCCAGTAGGATCTGTGCATTTTTGAGGTGATTATTTATTTTCCATGCTACTATCTTTTCTAGTAGTTTACATGAGACATTCTGCGTTGTGATAATTCTATTGCTGCTGAGAAGTGTGGGGGGTCTTTACCAGGTTTAGGAAGTGGCCGTAAGTAACTATGTAGCCAGTCTTGCGGAATCTCAGCATTCAGTATGGTGTTGTTGAAGTCACTCACCACATTCTTAATGCCCGTGTCATCTAGCTGTTTTATGGGATGATACTGTACACCATCAGGACCCGGCACAGTGTTTCTACTGGTTTCTAAAGTGCACACGTCTTCTTCGGATATGAGGTCGAAATGTCACCTCTTCTGTCGCTTTTCATGACGCGGTCTTTAATTTCTTGGCGGGCAGCTTTATCACCTTTATCTGTCTGAGTAATATAACGCTCGAGTAATGCATGTCCCTTTTCGGCATCGGTCTTCAGGCTCATCCTTGTTGAGCTGAGAATATTAGGAATTGGTTGGCCTGTACTTTTCCTACTCATTCTGCGATGTAAGGACCAGAATTTCTGTAGTGTTTTGTCAGTGCCCACCTGTGTCACAAAGGCCTCCCACACTGTGTCCTTGGCTTCTCTTGCCAAGCCCTTGAAGTTATTGATGGCTTTTTGCCTTTTCTCCTTAAAATCTTCCACCTCTTCATCACTCATCGTTCTTCTCTTTCGTGCTATTTGGCAAAACTTTGTCGCTCTTTCGTTTTCCAGCCATGCTGTCTCCACAGTCTCATTCCACCAGGGTGGTTATGTAAAAGGTGTGCGAGTTGTCTTTTGTTTCGCAATTTGATGCAATATGTGCACAGGACTACTACTGTCATGTGGGCCTGTATGACACTGGAAAGTCTGTTTCGGTTTCCTGTGTCTGGTGGTCTTTCCCTTCGCAATGAGGACCACACAGGGTAGGTCATCACTTCCTTGAGCTTGCAATACATCCCAGCATGCAAAGGTGGCAGCAGCGCTTGACATCAATGCCAGATCTATGACACCATCAGAATCCCCTGGTCTAGATGCCAGTCTTGTTGGGCGTCTATCGTTTAAAATGGACAAGTTCGAGCTGAGTAAAGCCTGACTCAAGGCAACACCCTGTCTATTTTCCGTGGAGTTCCCCTACTCCGTAGATCTAGCATTAAAATCACCAGCAATTAAGCACATCTTGGTATGCTCTTCGGGCAATTTTGTCAAGAACTCCCAGCTATCCTCTTCCGGAAGCAATCCACATGGGCATATAAATTGAAGACTTGCCATTCACTATCTGTAGATTGGCTTTTATGTTGGCTTGAAAGTTTGCATTTATTATAGCCATCTGAAGTTTTGTCAGTGGCAGCAAACAGCAAGTAGTTTTGATGTTAGTGATGCTCCAGAGCAGAATGATTCAGATTTCAGTGATGACACTAGTGAAGATGTTGAGCAAGGTATTACTGCTGGCTAGCGTTAAGGACTGAGTCAGTAATAACAATGAGTGTGGGGCATGGCAAATGGTTACTGGTATGTGGTTTCCACATCAACAACTCTGCTGCTATAAATTACACCCAAATAACTGCTTTTAAAAATACCACACTCAAGACAAGTAGAAGCAACATTAACTCCTCCCAAAAAACTGTGCTTTTCAGGGCAATCCAGCCTTCCAAATTAACAAATTGACATTTGCAAGTTCCAAAAAAAAAATAATGATAATAATAAAGAGGACCAAAAAAAAAAACATTTATTGAAGACAATATAAATGCATACTATGATTATCTCTATCACAGTGTCCATATGCCTCTCTCTCCTTATGTCTTTTATACTATTTAGTCCATTATTCTTGCTAGATACGATTAGTGTTAGCTTTAAATTACACACAGCAGTCAAAAAAAAAAATTAAAGAAGACAATCCTAATGCATAATACGATTTATCTCTATCATAGCATTTATATGCCCCTCTATCTGTCTGTATACTATACTATTAAGTCTATTGTTGTTGCTAGATAAGATTGATATAAATTACAAACAGCAGTCAAAAATTGGGGAGTGGAATAAGACTAAAACTGCAGTAGGAGAAGGTAAAAGGTAAAGGATCCTGTTACACACCAATCGGGGCATATCGGGAATACGGTGTTAGGCCCATATTTTCTTGACCATCGGCACACTAGGGGTGATGTGGTCAGCATCACGCCGGCCGCCTTAACCTTTCCAGAGTTGTTCTGGTACCCAATTCATGAGGCTGGGTCAACCCCGGAGCCGTTTGCGGTCTAAAAAAATCCCACCTCAACTGGGGATCGAACCATGGACCACCGAGCTAGGAAGCCAGTGCACTAACCACTGCGGCAGTGCCACAGTGAAAAAAAAAAAACTAGACCAAACAAAGGTGTAGACAAATTTGGGGTTCTGGCTAAATTAAGACACTTCTAAGCTGAATATAAAACATTGTAATTTTAATTCTGCTGACAGCAGCTTGATGGTGGTAGGGCATTACCTGTAGCACATGATGCTACCACTCAGACAAGGAGGTTGCTGGGGAACCCCCATCAGCATAATTCAGAATAGCTTCTTCTTTGATCCTTAGCCACTGACCGTCAAAGCAGTCAGTGGCCATCACGCCTAGTGGCGTCTTGTAGAGCAACAACAAATTGATTCCACTTTGCTCGGTCGGTGGCCATCCTTCATACAGTGCCCCAACTCTGGTTCATTCTTTGCATCTCAGCCTCCACAGTCCTCCGCCAGGTTGTTTTTGGTCGGCCTCTCTTTCGTTTTCCTTCAGGGGTCCAAAGCGTAGCTGTTCTTGTGATGGCATCGGGGTCTCTTCTGAGGACATGGCCAACCCAGCTCCAGCGTCTGCCAGCTATGATGGTGTGCATGTCCTCTTGCTTGCTCCGAGTAAGCAGATCTTGGTTGGTGATGGTATTCGGCCAAAAGATTTGGTGAATTTTTCTTAGGCATGTTGTGTGAAAAGAGGACAATTTTGACATTTCCTTCTCTGTAACTCTCCAGCATTCCGCACCATAGAGAAGTACATGGTGCATATCATTGTATAATTGTGGTGTTGGTGAACCTCCCTCTCAGTCTTGCTCTTATCAGTCTGTTGTTGATGGGTTTCCATTCCAGTAAAGACCTTTCCATTCCTTTCTTCGGGATAATGGCTACACCTTCGTTGTGCTGACCATCCTCTCTGCCAGAATAAATGTACTGTTTCCCCTGTAGCTGTTTTTATTCTCCCCTTACCTGTCCATCTACTCTCGCTTATTCCCAGGATATGTATTTTGTAGTTCCTCATCTCTGCTGTGATTTGTCTCAGCTTTCCTGCCTCATTCATAGTTCTGACGTTCCAAAAACCAATTCTGGTTTCGTGTTTTGCGGTTGGGGCATCCGTTTTCATGCCAGTGGCTTCCTTTCGGCTTTCACCACTGTCAGTCATACGAGCTTGAGACTCCGGTTGTCCATCCCGCAGCAAAGTTTTTCCATTTATTGTTGTTTCCGTAACATGTGCAATTTTTTTACATAGACAGAGGTCATTCAAAATGTAAAGGAAGATTATTACTTACATTAGAAGCAGGTATTCCACTTTCTTGAGGCAAAGAATGAAAGACAAGCAGACAGAAGATAGTAAAATATGGAAGATACTGAAAGGTTTAACATCGTGGCAAGGAAATAAATCAACAACAAAATTGATAAACAGTGCTTGGGACAGGAAGTTGTGGAGGAACATGATCATCTATGCCAGAAGGATACTAAACAATATAATACACTCTTGCACACATCTGTGACACTGTGAAATATTACTTTCAAAAACACATTTGTAATAGCATGAACATTCTATCTTATGTTATTCTTGGTGGTCTCTGACCAGACAAAAGATCGTACACAAAACATGCTCCCATGAAACATAAGATAGGACTAAAGTAAGGTTGTGTATGGGGCTAGCAACCTCACCTAGTAAAAACATTGCTGCTAAAACCACTACAGCAAGTGTGATTTGGGGCAGGTTTCCTGAAATAAGTGTCAGCCAATTGAAATTCATTTGTTTTGGAAAGTTGGAATAAATTGTAACAACAGAAAAAAAGTGAAAGGACAAGAATGGATGGCAAATAGAGAAGATATGGGACAGTTTGACGCTTGGAAAACTCAAAAACAGAATTTATAAACATCTCATGGGACAGGATGTTGTGGGAAGACATGATCACCTATGCCAGCTAGCATGATATTTGAAGACCTGCTGTCATGGCCTTATGCTCCATAAGGAGCTTAATGAAAAAAAGAATTATTACATTGACATCTATCTTCTTCTCTTCCAGTCATTACTGACCATAGGAGCATACCTCCCAAAATAACTTTCGGTGGCACGAAGTTGGACAATTGTAGATCGAGCTGTTGCCCATGCAGCAAGACCCGGCCTGGACGTCAGAGAAATGGTCTGGCTGCTACAGTCTGACACCAGTAGCAACCGCCTGTCACTAGTAGGATACGGAACTTGCCCTCCAATCCATCTTCCCTTTTAGTCATTTGTGACTATATAAGGGATACAGACGCCTCGAGAGCAGAGGGTCTGGGGGAATGCCGGACATTTTGCGTCCCTTCCAGTCATTGCTGACTTTATAAGGGACGCAGACACCTCAAGGCCCGACGGTCTGAGGAGAATGCCGGACTGTGCGAGCGATATCTGGGAGCGGACACATCTCTCTGTCTTGGTTGCAGATACTGGGAGGGCATGGACTCGGGGCGCCACGCACAGTCGATAGAGACAGACGTTCGCCAGGGGGTAACATTGACATCTGTCATATCATAAACTGCTTGCACTTTCTACACCATGTCATTCAAACTACTACAGAAATCATCACTGCTACAGCACATGAAGTGCCGTGATGCAGGTTTCTTGCAATAAATGGGGGCCTACTGCAGTGGTCGCCCCATATTCTTGAATGATCAAAACAGGGGCCTTCAGAATGCAGTCTCACATACATCTGTAATATTACAACTTATTGGTACATGTTGATGACGTCAGCACTGTGGTTGTTCCTAGGGTTAGCCTGCACCATGGTGTCAGCACTGTGGTTGTTCCTAGGGTTAGCCTGCACCATGGCATCAGCACTATGGTTGTTCCTAGGGTTAGCCTGCACCATGGTGTCAGCACTGTGGTTGTTCCTAGGGTTAGCCTGCACCATGGCATCAGCACTGTGGTTGTTCCTAGGGTTACCGTTAGCCTGCACCATGGTGTCAGCACTGTGGTTGTTCCTAGGGTTAGCCTGCACCATGGCATCAGCACTGTGGTTGTTCCTAGGGTTAGCCTGCACCATGGCATCAGCACTGTGGTTGTTTCTAGGGTTAGCCTGCACCATGGCATCAGCACTGTGGTTGTTCCTAGGAAGCCTGCACCATGGTGTCAGCACTGTGGTTGTTCCTAGGGTGAGCCTGCACTATGGTGTCAGCACTGTGGTTGTTCCTAGGGTTAGCCTGCACCATGGCATCAGCACTGTGGTTGTTCCTAGGGTTAGCCTGCACCATGGCGTCAGCACTGTGGTTGTTCCTAGGGTTAGCCTGCACCATGGCATCAGCACTGTGGTTGTTCCTAGGGTTAGCCTGCACCATGGCATCAGCACTGTGGTTGTTCCTAGGGTTAGCCTGCACCATGGTGTCAGCACTGTGGTTGTTCCTAGGGTTAGCCTGCACCATGGTGTCAGCACTGTGGTTGTTCCTAAGGTTAGCCTGCACCATGGCGTCAGCACTGTGGTTGTTCCTAGGGTTAGCCTGCCCCATGGCATCAGCACTGTGGTTGTTCCTAGGGTTAGCCTGCACCATGGTGTCAGCACTGTGGTTGTTCCTAGGGTTAGCCTGCACCATGGTGTCAGCACTGTGGTTGTTCCTAAGGTTAGCCTGCACCATGGTGTCAGCACTGTGGTTGTTCCTAGGAAGCCTGCACCATGGTGTCAGCACTGTGGTTGTTCCTAGGGTTAGCCTGCACCATGGCATCAGCACTGTGGTTGTTCCTAGGGTTAGCCTGCACCATGGTGTCAGCACTGTGGTTGTTCCTAGGAAGCGTGCACCATGGTGTCAGCACTGTGGTTGTTCCTAGAGTTAGCCTGCACCATGGTGTCAGCATTGTGGTTGTTCCTATGGTTAGCCTGCACCATGGCATCAGCACTGTGGTTGTTCCTAGGGTTAGCCTGCACCATGGTGTCAGCACTGTGGTTGTTCCTAGGGTTAGCCTGCACCATGGTGTCAGCACTGTGGTTGTTCCTAAGGTTAGCCTGCACCATGGCATCAGCACTGTGGTTGTTCCTAGGGTTAGCCTGCACCATGGTGTCAGCACTGTGGTTGTTCCTAGGGTTAGCCTGCACCATGGTATCAGCACTGTGGTTGTTCCTAAGGTTAGCCTGCACCATGGTGTCAGCACTGTGGTTGTTCCTAGGAAGCCTGCACCATGGCATCAGCACTGTGGTTGTTCCTAAGGTTAGCCCGCACCATGGCATCAGCACTGTGGTTGTTCCTAAGGTTAGCCTGCACCATGGCATCAGCACTGTGGTTGTTCCTAAGGTTAGCCTGCACCATCTCATGTGTACTCCTTATGGTGCATGGAACCAGCACTGTAGCATGGAACCAGGAAGCCATCACCATGGAAACATTGACATCTGCTTACTGAAAAAGTTCAGTACCTAAAAATATAAAGAATGAAATAACAAGCATTTCTATTTTTTAAAACTGGGGGAAAAGAGCAATGTACTGTAGATAAACTGGATAGGGGAGTTGATGATGTAAAGAGATGCATATCTGTCTAGAGGAATTCTGTGAGAAAGGATTGGAATGGTTGTGTGCAGCTGCTCTAAGGAAGTGTAGTTTTCTGTGTAGTTATCACATTATTTAATGAATGGAAAATTTACAGAGGTTTTGAAAGCTGATGTGCATTTAAAGGGCTTTGTCCAGTTGGAGGAAAATTTGTTTGTCTGCTGAACAAATGAGAATTAAAATATAGAATTTAAAAGTATATGTCCAGTTGTGGAGCTGTCAATATGTCTGCTTTAGCTGTGTGTACAGGGTTTTATCACCAAATGACCCTTGCTTTTTTCAATGATTTTAATGAAATGGTTGTTGCCGCATAGTTAAGCATGTACATTTATAGCTTATATTAAAGTTTTCAACAACTAATGATCACCTGTGACCTTGATTCGAGCCTTGTCTGACCCATTCACAACAGAATTCGGCAGAGGAAAGTCAATGGTATCTTCAAAGTTACCATTCTCACCAAGGTTGGCAAATATTGGGTAGTTAAAGCTTACTGGAGCTCCTTCCGGCTAACAAAACAGACAATTTAAAATATACTTTTTCTGGCATGTTAGACATGTGTTGACAGGCTTTTCATGGAACATGATTTAGGTATAAATGGAGAGAGAGAGAGAGAATATTATGAGTGGAAAAACTGAAAATGATATACCTTTCCTTTGTGAATTTGATGTTCAGTATGCAATTTTTAAAAAAGTAGTGTTTACAATGGAAATTCTTAAATATATACAAGATGAAAAAAGTATAAGTCAAATTTTTAAATAATATGATGTAAAATTTGAGATTTGATTGGTTGATTTAAAAAGTTACATGACAGGACAGTAGGCAAATAAACAGGTTGAAAGTCTTATTCTAAAAAAGAGATGCATGAAGCACTGTGTTTCTAGATACATTTCAAGAAGTCTATGTGTTTCCTGATGTTTGCCATGATTGTCAATATTATTTTTGTCGAACAGGCTGTGTAAGACATCAAGTTTTTTTGTGATTTTGTCATTCATGATTGTTGAGTGCAGTCAGATGAAGTCAGATGTCTTAAGAAAGTAATGTCACCATGCCATGGTGAACCAAAGAGCTGATATACTTGACAGTGGCTGTCACATGAAACTTCATAGGTGTATTAAACAGGTAGCTGCTTTAGTGATATACTGTACAGGTAATATTAGTCATTAATTTAAAATAACATATTGCTAACATAATGATAGGAAACTCTGTACAGTGCACTGCAAAAGCAGGAAATCTGATCATCAGAAACAGTCCTTTATCACAGTGCTCCGCAAGCTTTCAAATTTCACGGCACACTATAATAACACTGACAAACAACATTTTTCTTTCTTATATAAGAATAAGTGTTCTTAGGTCAGTTTCTTGCGCTGATTTCAAATTTGAAATCCGTTTATCTCTATCACGTCGGGTTCTTAAGATATTTGTGAATAAATATATTTTTGGGAAACCGTTATTTGCTCCGTATCATTTTTACTATATAACTTATTAAAAATTAATAAAATGCAAAATAATTCTACTTTTTATACTGCTAAAAGATGCATGACATATGTTATGCTATTTTCAAATAGTTACTGTATTTTGAAATAATTCTTAGCGAAATATGGCTTCTAGAAGTTGTAGAAATTCGGCTGATCTGTTCTGTTTCGTGTGCGGATATTTATACATTGGCAGGTTGGTTACGAAAATCGCCGAAGCTTAAGTCGATGCCTTTTGGAGTGCCAGTAATATGGCGTGAACCGACAAATCACGCTACTGCTTGACAAATATCTATGGTTTCACTTTTAAAACTAGAAAGTCTGTGGTTTATCCAAATATTTAATCGGTTTCGAAACCAGTGCCTCATGATCCAATCACGTGTCCGATCCCAGTTCCACCAGAACATATCCGTTGGACGTGAATGAACCATCAGAAAGTGATAGGTATCATAGTTTACCTGCTTTAGAAACTAATTCTGACTCGGATTATATACCGGTGAATGATGGTGTTCCCTTAATTAACCATTCAGAACTTTCAGATCTAATACGTGATCTCGCTCTTACCAAAGGACAAGCGGAATTACTCGGTTCGCGACTCAAAGAATGGAATCTTTTAGCGCCCAATACTCCGATATCTAAATTTTGTCATAGACACAGAACTTGTTCAATACTTTGTCGACTATGTGCATATTGTTAAGCAGTGCATAGATGCATACAGAATTATGGGATTGTAACATGTCCCTCAAAATCCATTTGCTCGATTCGCGTCTTGACTTTTTCTTTGACGACCTTGGCGAAGTCAGCGATGAACATGGAGAACGATTCCATCAAGATATCGCTGTAATGGAGTCACGTTATCAAGGACGGTGGAGTGTGACCATGCTTGCCGATTATTGTTGGAGGCTTCATCGCGATGTACCACATGCCATTCACCGACGAAAGTCGACTGCAAAGAAATTCAAGCCTACATAACTGTTATACTTCTTGTACGAATGATGTTGTAATACTGTATGCGTTGTTAAAAAACTTCAATTGCGTATTTCTAGAGATCCCGACCTGATAGAGAAAAAAACGGTTTGCAGATTTAAAAACAGCGCATTAAAATTGACCAGAAAAACATAGAAATGTTAGAGAAAGAAAAAAAAAATATTTTTTTGTTAGCCAGTGTAATTACCGTAAGTATGTGTGTATGGTAAATATTACATTTGCCGCAATGAAAAGACAACACACCATAATTTTTTATGATCATTTAGTGCATGATGATAACCCAACTTATTATTTGTAAAATTGTGTGTGTGAGATTCTTTCATAATATTTTTTACCATAACATATAATTTTGTATACCATTATACCATATATTCTGCCTGGTGTCAAAGCACATCAAGCATACACCAGTAGCACATCAGTGTGCCTTTGCACACTGGTTGCAGAGTTCGATCAGACAATTGTTTTGGCCCTTTGACCATAAATAATGGGCAGGAACCTTAGCAAAGTGGAAATACAGCAACACACAAGAAAGTGATCTGCTTGCAGATATATGATTGAGTACCTGTATGAACCAAAGAGGCATAACAAGAAGAAATCTAATGACAGTACCATAAGACAATGTCTGATACGATATAACAAAATATCTATGTGAAACAGCAAAATGTCTGACAAAAACAAAACAAATGTGAAACAGGAAAGAAAAAAATGTCTAACAAGAACAACAAAATGTCTGGCAAGAAACAATAAATGCATGAAAGAAAGAACAAAATATCTGACCAAAAAACCTCCAGCAAATAAGCGATATGAAACAACAAAATGTCTGACATGAAACAGCAAAATATCTGACATGACACTGCAAGATATCTGACATGAAACACATGTCTGACATGAAACAACAAAGTGTCTGACATGAAACAGCAAAATATCTGAAACAACACTGCAAAATGTCTGACATGAAACAGCAAAATATCTGACATGACACTGCAAGATGTCTGACATGAAACATATGTCTGACATGAAACACATGTCTGACATAAAACACATGTCTGACATGAAACAGCAAATATCTTACATGAAATAACAAAATATCTTATAAAATGCAGCAAAATTGTTGACAAAAATAAAACAGCAAAATACCCTATGTATTGTGTTAACATTAAGTTAGGTCCTATGCCCCATTTGCAGACATTAGGATTGTGTTATTTATTAACTAAATATGTGAGAGAGTATTTTAGCTGACCTGGACTATAATTTGTCTGCGGATTCCATCTGCTGCTATTGTAGACTGGGCAGTTATTTCAATGTCACTGTTACCAATTTCAGTGACCAAAATGGGGAAATAAACTGTGCCTTGCTTCTCTGATTCAACCTGGAAATGTGAAGTGTGTGATGAGAAATAGTGAATTATGCAATGAGGAAAAGTGAAGTGTGTCATGAGGAAATGTCAAGTGTGTGATGAAGAAGTGTGAAATGTATGATAAGGAAATGTGAAGTGTACGAGAAGGCATTCTTCAGACAGCAGTAAATCAAGTGATAATACTCAATTCTTTCAAACTTACCAAGGAAAACTGCTCAGCTAATTTCAAAGGGAAAGGCAACCATTTCTAGTTTCAAATATGAATGGAAATTAAATATGAAATATTATCAAATATTTAACTGCCACGGACGTTAACATCTGACTGTTGAATCACCTGAATATATAAATATGGCACTCTGTGATAAAGCAACTCACTCAAATTGTCAAGAGCTATAATATCTTGCAAAATCCAATCAAACTACCATAGAAACTATATCCAGGTAAGCACAGAAAATCATTTGGCAAGGGGGAATAAAAAGCAACTACCAGTTCATTTGAAATGGCAAGGGAGACAATGTATAACCACTAAACTCACTCGAATTTGTTGAACTTGGTCACCAGATTCTAGCACCTCCAGGCCACTACGACTAGGTTTGACACTCTGGAACTTACTGGATCCTTTAAGTGTCACTGTGACCTAAAATAGATGACATCCCATGTATTATATGTGTGGTCATTAACACCCTTAAATGATCATTAAATATATTTCAAAGTTAACTGATACAAACATAACTAACTTATAAAGTAATTGTAATAGCCCTTTCAGTCATAACTGACTATGGGAATGCTCCCCTGAGGAGACAGCCCTCAGCTGTTTATTTTCCTGGTACTCCTTTTGAGGTTTTCTCCTCTCTTCTGCTTGTTGTGTGAGCTTCTTTTCACCCAGTCTGAGGTGGCGCCAAAAATAGCATCGCCACTTGGTGCGATCGGCAGCTTCATCCTCCAACATTGCTGGATTTATGTCTAGTGCCCTCATATCTCTCATGCACACAGATTTGAACCTCAGCTGTGGTTGCTAAACTGTTCTTTTGCCATCTGCTTGTTGCCCGAAGAAGATATCTTTCAGGATGCGACCATCTTCCATGCGGTGGACATGGCCAAGCCAGCATAGTCTGCGCTGTCTAAGCAGTGTATACATGCTTTGAAGACCAGCACGTGACTGATACAAACATAACTAGCTTATAAAGTAGACGTCTGATATATCAGTGTTAACTGATACAAACATAACTAGCTTATAAAGTATAAGTCTGATATATCAATGTTAACTGATACAAAAATAACTAGCTTATAAAGTGGAAGTCTGATAAATCAATGTTAACTGATACAAACATAACTAGCTTATAAAGTGCAAGTCTGGTATATCAATGTTAACTGATACAAACATAACTACTCGTAGCTTATAAAGTGCAAGTCTGATATATCAATGTTAACTGATACAAAAATAACTAGCTTATAAAGTGCAAGTCTGATATATCAATGTTAACTGATACAAAAATAACTAGCTTATAAAGTGCAAGTCTGATATATCAATGTTAACTGATCCAAAAAAAACTAGCTTATAAAGTGCAAGTCTGATATATCAATAAATAAACAACTGTTCTGCCAAGTTTGTTGGCTCCTTTCACTGCCTTAACACAATGGGGCAGGGTGTGGGAGGGGAAGAGGGCGGCTCACTGAACCCTTTCTCACAAGTATCTGTTCTTTTTGCCTGTGCTGAGAACTGGACCTGCTCCACCGTGGTTACATGTGAAAAATGTGCTCCTGTTTACTCCTGGTTTAATACATTCTGTCAACTTGAAGTGGTTGTGAACATGTCATTGTGCCATTTACTAAAAATGCCGATCTGAATTTGATAGCTCTCAGTGGTTGTTCCACAGCCAGCAAAACGCTCTGCAAACTCTTTAAAGTGTCCTTGCTCTTGGCTGTCCCTTCAGGCCCAACAGTGCCAGAAGATCATTTACTGAGGTGGCCTCTGGACTACTTACATCCACTTCTACAACTATGACTTTTGTTGAGAACTTTTCATGTCTTAATTCCATGACCAGACCATATTTGGCCATTTTGACTACTGCTGCTCATCTAATCTGGATTCAAAAAGTGCTGACTGTTCAGTTGTTATACTCTGGTGTGATGATGGTGAGTGCTCTTTGAGACTTTTTAAATATTCCATGGTATGTCCTTAACCCTGGTAGATATGCTGTTACTTTGGTATGTCCCTAACCCTGGTAGATCTGCTGTTTCTTTGGTGTGTCCCTAGCCCTGGTAGATCTGCTGTTACTTTGGTATGTCCCTAACCCTGGTAGATCTGCTGTTACTTTGGTATGTCCCTAACCCTGGTAGATCTGCTGTTACTTTGGTATGTCCCTAACCCTGGTACATCTGCTGTTACTTTGGTATGTCCCTAACCCTAGTAGATCTGCTGTTACTTCCTAGTTGTTTGCATCTTCAAGAATAGTTAATGAGCTAATATTTATTGGTTTGGGATGGGCTGACTGTCCAGGATCACCAGTGGACAGCACTGCAGATAGTATCATCACAAGACCCTGTCAGAGAACTGTCAACCTTTTACCTTCTGGACATACAAATGGAGGACAAGCAAACCTGGGTTGTAACTCCTAAACCTAACACTCCTGTCTATATTTTGTATGCTGGCATTGGGTCTAAAGCCAAAAAAAATGTGGTCTCACCAGCTGGTAATTTATGCTCATAGTTTAACTGGCAAGAGATACATACCCGTATTCCAGATTTCATTTACAAATATTCCATAAACAGTTCAGAGTGAAAACCACATTCTTGAATGGAAAGGAACTGTGTTGCAATGAGAGAGCTGACAGACTAGCTTTGAGAGAACCCACAACAATGACACATTTTTGATCAACATTAACAGCAACAAGGAAAGTAACTTAGTCAGCTAGGTCTATACTTACATCTACATCTTCGGACAGATAATTGTAAACCACAGCCTGTAAGGCAACCTGCTCTCCACGTATGATCGTTGGTGGTAAATTCAGGCTTACAAAGAAAGGACGAAACACTCTCAGCTGCAAATATATAACACAGATTTTTTTTTTTCTCTTGATCATCATTAACAAGATCATGATTATTCACACCATCATTCGGAGAAAGAGAAAATTCTTATGTGTAAAGACTATTGTGAAAACAAAGATATACAATTTATATTAAAAAAGAAAACAAACAAACAAACAAATAACCAAAGATAGCACTTAAAAAATTTACTTAAAAAAAAATTGTTATATCAAGATGATTAAATTCTCCAATCACAGAAAAATTGTTATATCAAGATGATTAAATTCTCCAATCAGAAAAATATCAGAGAAAAATTGTTGTGTCTTGTCTGTAACACTCCAGTCATCTTATTTTTTCACAACCTGACCTTGCTGAACCCTAAAGTCTGGCACATGTTTATATAATGAAACTCTAATGTAACTTGCTACTCATTTGCCAGTTTGGACAAAATAAGCCTAACTTTGTGAGCATTCCTTGTGATTAAGATAAACATAGAATTTGACAAAACAATCTGACAGTCTAGACAAGTGATGTCACAGAAACTAGACAGTCTAGACAAGTGATGTCACAGAAACTAGACAGTCTAGACAAGTGATGTCACAGAAACTAGACAGTCTAGACAAGTGATGTCACAGAAACTAGACAGTTTAGACAAGTGATGTCACAGAAACTATTTATCCATGTTGTTTTCTAAGTGGCTCTTTTCGTTTGGTTTTAAGGACTATCTTCATTGCACACGGACAACTCCATCAGTGCTCCGATCTCCTCCCTTAGATTACACAAGGAGGTTCTCAGCACAGTGCACGAACTTCATAGCACTGGTGAGAATCCCAGTGTGTGTATATAGAAATCACACATTCTATAAATATTTATGGTGGGTATGTTTCTAATTTTTAAATTTTGCTAGGACAGCGGCCTAATAGGCCTTCTCTTTATGATTTTCAATTGCCGTGGGATTATTAATGTGTGCAACTTGCACACGGATCTATTTTTTCGCCCTTATCCGAGAAGGCTAGGCATCCAATCTCACTACCCAGGAGACCAGTGGGGAGTATGACATCATTAGGGCTACTGGTTCTGAAAAAAAATTTCCATAAATTACGAAGTGATGTATGTAACTTTTGTATGTATTTAGATGTTATTGTCAATTTTTAAAAATTTTTACCAGCCAATCGGAGGTTGATTTTGAAATAGCCCTCGTATATACCATGAACTGGGAATCAAACCCAGTACCTCTAAAACTCAAAGCAGATGCCATATCTCTTAGCCACCCCGACTCCACTAAGTGGTCTGGAAAATGGATAAGAAAAAGCAGTTTCATACCCAGGTGGAGAAAGCAAAAGATCGGAACAACACATTTTTATCTCATCTTGTGCTCCTGGACAACAGGATACAAACAATACATTTATTGGTCGTTGTGCGTCACTAAACAACGGATTTGAAAAAGTTAATGCTGTCAAATTCACTGTTATTGCAAGAATCATCATTCTTTTTTTTTTATCTTTTGTCACCTTTCCACCATCTTTGACAACTTACAGTGGCTGTAGTTGGAGCTACACCCAGACCAGCAGTTGGATGAGTAGCAAAGGCACTGGCGATCCATGATGTAATTGTATCTGGTACCAGGGCAGGGATAGAAGCTGTGCCGAGCTCACTGTTAGAAGATTTGCATGTGACATTTAAGTAATAAATCTTCACATTTAACTTAGTCGTTCCCCTTCTACCGTGAGGTGTAGAGGTTTGGAAGAGAGAGCGCCAGACTATCCTATCGGCTGTCTTCCTCCTGGCCTGGTTACATTCTAGTCCTCGGTCCTTCAAAGATTGTCTAATGTTGTCCTCCTAGGGTGGGTCATCCTGGGGGTCTGGATCCCTGGCTCTTTGTTTCCCATGCTTGTCGTGGTAGTCGATCTTCTCCCTTTCTGCAGACATGGCCAAACCATCTTAGTTGGGACTGTTCTACTTGGGTCTGCAGGGGGTGGGATTTTAGGCCTTGGTCTGGTTGCGTACCATGTCTCTTCTTGTTACTTCAACCACCTTCCTCAGATACCTCATTTCTGAGGTTTGGATCTGGCTTTTGTGGGTTATAGTCATTGCCCATGACTCGCATCCATATGTCAAGACTGGGACATAGGTGGAGCAGTATACAGCCATCTTCGTTTTCTTACCAACCTCTCTCTTGCTGAGGAATCCTCGATTTATGGCCTGAAAAAGTCTCCCAGCTGCTGCTTTTTGAGTGGCCAACTCTTCTTTGATGCCTCCCTTTCGGTCTATAATAGCTCCGAGGTATTTAAAGTGGTCGACCTGCTCCAGGACCTGTTCTCCCAGCCTAATCTGATGTCTTCTTTCTTCTCATGATATCACCATGGATTTTGTTTTAGAGCTGCTTAAGACCATCCCTCTCTTCTCCAGCTCTTCCTTCCAGACTTGCAGGTTGGATTGGAGATGTGCCTCTGATTTAGCAATCAGGGCAACATCATCAGCAAATGCCAGCTCTGAAATACAGACCTGTCTCATCTTCCAGTACCTCACTGAATACTTTCTTGTTCTCTCCTTACATGCCTTGATAACATTGTCCATGAGGAGTATGAAAAGATAAGGTGACAGGATATCACCTTGTCTTACACCAGTGGTGGTCCTGAACTCTTCTGACTTATGGTTTGCTGTCCTCACATAATTTCTGCAAGACTTGTAGAAGCTCTGTATAGCATGAATCAGAGGTGCTGGAATGTTCTTCCTTGCTAAGCAGTCCCAAAATTTGCTCCAGGGGACCCTGTCAAATGCCTTTTCCAGATCTATGAAACAAAGATGGATCTCACTCTTATACTCAAGGGCCTTTTCACTCAGCTGTCTGAGTGTGAAGATTAGGTCTTGAGTACTTCGGTTTGCTCGGAATCCGCACTGGACCTCATCCAATTGTGGCTCAGCTAGGCGTCGGAGTCTCTGCTCTAGGATTCTAGAGTAGATTTTACCAGGGACACTGAGAAGGGATATGCCTTTATGGTTTCCACATTGTCGATTGTCACCCTTTTTGAAAATTGGTGTTAAATGGCAATCTCCCAATCCTTTGGTATGGTCTTGTTGCACAACGCTGCCTGTTGGACCCTCAAGAGTAATATGTCACCTGATGCTCCCATGTACTTAACCATTTCTGGTGTTATACCATCATGACCTGCTTTGCCCATCTTGATTTTCTCCAGTGCTGCCTTCAGTTCTTCCATCTTTATGTCATCTTCATTACCATTGGTTTCCTCTTCTGTGCTAGTGGTTATCATTTCTGATGCTTGACCTTGCTCACCATCAAGGAGTTCTGAGAAATATTCTTTCCATTACTTCCTTTGGGGCAGTAAGCAATTTGCCTTGCTTGTCCTTTATAAAGGCCAAATACATGGGGGGAAAAGGGGAAGAAAACGGCATGGAGATAATAAGGAAGTCACTGAGGAAGTCACTGAGGAAGTCACTGAGGAAGTCACTGAGGAAGTCATTAAGAGACAGTTCTTGTTCTGGAACCCCTGAGCCAGAAAAAATAGAGGAAGACCTTAAAAAAATACATGGAAAAAAAAACTGGAGACAAGACATTATAGAGATTAAAAAGATGTTGAAAGAATTTGAGGAAGGGAGGCAGAGAACTAGTCTATTTCCATACACATCTAAAACAAAGAGAAGATATCAGAACGATGTGAAAGCCTATATTCCACAGACATCTAAAACAAAGAGAAGATATTAGAACTAGATGAAAGCCTATATTTCACAGACATCTAAAACAAAGAGAAGATATCAGAACTAGATGAAAGCCTATATTTCACAGACATCTAAAACAAAGAGAAGATATCAGAACTAGATGAAAGCCTATATTCCACAGACATCTAAAACAAAGAGAAGATATTAGAACTAGATGAAAGCCTATATTCCACAGACATCTAAAACAAAGAGAAGATATTAGAACTAGATGAAAGCCTATACTCCACAGACATCTAAAACAAAGAGAAGATATTAGAACTAGATGAAAGCCTATACTCCACAGACATCTAAAACAAAGAGAAGATATTAGAACTAGATGAAAGCCTATATTCCACAGACAGCTAAAACAAAGAGAAGATATCAGAACGATGTGAAAGCCTATATTCCACAGACATCTAAAACAAAGAGAAGATATTAGAACTAGATGAAAGCCTATATTCCACAGACATCTAAAACAAAGAGAAGATAGAAACGATGAAAGCCTATATTCCACAGACATCTAAAACAAAGACATAAAATGTGTGGCAACAACCTTTATATATGCAATCACTTATATAAATTATGTGAAATATTGATCTGGTATAATCATGTGAACTAGTTGAAATATGAAATTTGCCAATAATCGTGTGAATATGTAAATTTAATGATGCAATAATACAAACTACATGAATATTTTATTATGTAAATAATCATACAAAATATTAAATATATGGTCAACCACAATAAATTATGCTACACAGACAAATAGTTTAGTTATGTTAAATATTAACTGTTATCACATTTAAATAACTTAAGACCCAGCACCCATCATGTATGAAGGTATATAAATATGTATTAAAAAACATGGCGTCATATAGGCTATAGGTCAATCTATAAGTAACAGAATGGATACCAGGTACATATGTTTATAAAATGGGGTTCATTCTAAAATAAACAGTCACAAACCAAAAAAAAACAGCATAAAATTTCGTTTTCAAGAATAAATTTTCTTGGACCCTAAGATATTAATGCAATAAATTGTACACGTATGCATACACAAACTTCACTTTTTCATATAAGTAAAGATAACAACCCAGTCATCGCTCTTGTTCACTTAAAATTTAGCCCAGCATTTATATAGACAGTCTACTTAAACATGCATTATTTGATCACTGTAAAGGTCAGTCTTATCTTGGCAGTGTTAAATCTGTTTCAAGTAAAGGCTATATTTAAACACAAACTAAATTTAAAATAGCATACAAGTCTCAGATTCCACTGTCACGAAATTTTAAAATAATTTTAGACACTTATATAAAAATACTCTGGCCAGTCATGTGCAATAAACACATTGTTACCCATAATCAAATTATGTCATGATTATAAATGAATTAGCATGAGCTGACTGTAAAGAAACTTTTGTAAATAAAATTTACAATCCCTTTGTGCATTCTGAAAATAATATATTAAGTTGGCATTTTTGTTTACTATTATATTTCCTTACATTTATTTTGTTTACTATTCCAGTAGCTTTCAGTTTTATAATTACATCTTGTATTTAAATACATGAACATTCAAATTCAAATTAGATGACACAAACAATATTAGTTTTGTTTTCTGATGTCATGAGCCTTTGTGCTTCAATGTTTAATGTTTATTTTTTAGTCCAAGGTAAACAAAACATAACGATCTAGTGTAGTGTAAAGTGTTAATAACATTAACAGTATTAGTAAATAAATGAAAAAAAAGCAGTCACTATTATTCAAATAGACCAGTTAAAAAAACTCCAAATAAGATAAAAAAATTTATGCTTTTTTATTTCATGCAATGATTCCAATAAACTGTCACATTCTATAAGGCAAGCTAGGACATAGTAATTACATCTACAAGCAGGGAAGTACAGTGAACACACCCCACCACCACAAAAGTAGAAAGAGTTATCTGCGTAGGCATGCTCCATACAATTTTAAAATAAACATTCATTATAACTAATACTTTGAAAGTGATTGATAAGAAATTGGATGTAGTAAATATTGCTGAAATAAATTACCCATCTTTGGCTCTTGAAATATTTCCCTACATTTTTTGCTGCGAGAGCCCTAAACCTAAAAATCTTGACACACAGTGATGTTCAGTTTTTGATTATTCAATGGAAGTGGATACCTGTAATTTCTCTGAACAGACATGAGAGAAACCTGGCTATGTTTGTGTGAGATAAGTATAAATGCCATCACAAAGCAGTCTTTGCTCAGGAATGTCTAGGATAGAGTATGACACACAAACACACCAAGAAGGGAGTTATAGACAGACATTGGACAGACATGGAATAAACTTAAATAGAATAACCAACACAG
Source organism: Oreohelix idahoensis (assembly GCA_024509875.1). Lineage (NCBI taxonomy): Eukaryota > Metazoa > Mollusca > Gastropoda > Stylommatophora > Oreohelicidae > Oreohelix > Oreohelix idahoensis. The sequence continues at coordinate 335,122 of JAMPIV010012334.1, read as the reverse complement.
AAACGACTTGCTTATTGAAGGCTTGTGCTTCAAAACTGGCCGGCAAAGACAATTCTATCAACTGATAACATCAATTTTTTGCCACATTAAGTCTACATCAAAGTGGTGGCTAATTAAAATAGTAAATACAAAATACACACAAAAGATTGGAGTTTCTGGACAAGCCATTTTGTTTCCCTTGTACCTTCTACCACACATCATTAAGGACAAAATAAATTTGTTCATATAAGAAACTGAATTTCACTATTGCCTGTTAAACTACTGAGGGAGACTGAGCACCTATGGGTTTGCCTGGAAAGCAAGGACATCAATTCTGACAACAAAACAACAATTATTCTTTAATTCTTTTTATTCGAAGAGTTCTAAAAACTTCCTGGCATCACACTAATTTGTGCATAAGTATTTCCAAAAGTTTATAGCAATAACTCGATGCATACATACTGAATGAGGCGAACAGTGTTTCACAGAGCTATGGTAGTGGAATTTTTATCATTAAATATTTGTGCCACCTCACATTACAACAGCTCAGTAATAGATAGATGCACTAAAGTTCAACGATTTATGATTTGAACATGCACAAAAGATAAAAGGCAATGGGAAAACTTTTGGCATGGCAGGGTCCAAATAATTGTTCAGCATAAAAGTTTTTCTCATCCCCACATACTGATAGGCTGTCTGGCGAATATTTTGTGTTCTTGTTTCAGGAGTGTTCCTATACACTTTCCTCTGAAGTTTCTTCGTGCCCAAATGTCAGATCCTACTGCTTTGTTAAGACTTTTGCTGATAAATGATTTAAATGCATTCTGATGAAGTCTGCATGCACACATTTGATTTCCTGATGTGGAATGGAAACAAATTTGGTTTTCTATCTATCCATGTAGATGATGGCCGCAGCCATTCCTATCATATTCCTAATAACTCACTTTCTCGTTTTCTCAATATTAATGTCGAGTCCATATTCATGACTTATACTGTTCACTTGCTTCACTAGTTCTTGTAACTCCTGTTCGCTTTCAGCTAACAACACGGTATCATCTGCATATCTAAGGTTGTTTATTGATCTTCCACTGATGTTCAGTCCTGGTATTTCCTGTATCTGTTTGAAAAATTTTTTCGGTGTATAAATTAAATAGGCAGGGGGACAGCACACAACCTTGTCTGACACCTCTTTTTATGTCTATGTATGGTGAATAATTCCTTCCCGATCTTACTGTGGCAGTTTGCTCCCAATAAAGGTTACTGAGTATTCTTATATCTTTTCCATCAATACCTATGTCTTTGAGGCATTCAATTATTTTCTCATGATGGATTCTGTCAAAAGCCTTCTTATAGTCAATGAAGCACATATACATACTTTTTTGGACCTCTGTATATTTTTCTGCTAATCTTCTTAGGCAAAAATATTGCCTCTCTTGTTCCACTGTTCCGTCTAAAACCAAACTGTTCTTCTTGGATTTCGCTGTCTACTTTACTTTTTATTCTTTCCTGTATGATTTTGAGCAGTATCTTAATTGCATGACTCATCAGGCTGATTGTTCTGAAGTCTGAACATTCTGTTGCATTAGGTTTTTTGGGCAATGTTATAAAAACTGATGTCTTCATGTCGTGTGGTAAATATCCTGTATTGTATATATCATTGCATATTTCTGTGATTGTATCTATACCAAAGCTCTCCAGAGCTTCTATCATTTCAATGTTTATGTTATCCATGCCTGCTGATCTTCCTTTTTGTATCATATGAATGGCATTCTCTACTTCTGATCTGAGAATGTGTGGGCCTTCATTAGAATCTGGTGATGGTTTTTTACCTCTGTTGTCCTCGAATAGTTCTTTTACGTATTCTGCCCATCTGTTTGATATGTCTTTCTCATCAAGTAATATTACACCATTTTGTTCTTGATACAGCTTCCTCCTTGTGCAAACCGCGACCGATTTGATAATTTCTTTATTTCTTCATGCATATCTCTTGTCATGTGCTTCGCTTCCAAGTCTTCTATTTCCTTACATTTTGTTTCTATCCACCGTTCTTTTGCTTCTCTACACATAGTACGTATGTCATTGTCTATTGTTTTATATTCTGGAGTATTTTTTTTGCTTTCTTTCTTTCTGCCATTTTATTCAAGATGTCATCTGTCATCCAAATTTGATTTTTCTTAGACTCCTTTTTAGGTAAATTTGCATTTGCTGATTGTATGCTTGTTTTTAAGCATTCCCATTTTGCGGTTGCTTTTTCTTCTGGGTTTTCTCTTCTATACTGCTCCATGCTTTCTGTCAATAACTGTTGGTATTTATTTTTGACTTCGATTAAATATTTCTGTTTTATATCTGGTTGTTTCAGCGCTGATATTTCTATCTGGGGTTCCTCCTGTCTTCTGTTTCCTGCTCTTTTCAGCTTTATATTTACTTTGATGACAACTGGATTGTGATCTGAATTTATGTCGGCGCCAGGATGTGTCTTTGCACTTGTGACACTGTTCTTAAATCTATGTTTTTTTATCATGATATAGTCGATTTGATTACGTGTTACACATCTCCTGGGCTTTTCCATGTGTATAATTCCTTGGGTGATGTTCAAAAAAGGTGTTACATATGACCAGCTGGTTTTCTTCACAGAACTGGATAAGTCTGTCTCCTCTATCATTTCTTGTCCCTAATCCATACTGTCCTACTATTTTCTTGTATTTTCCTTTTCCTGCTTTTGCATTCATATCACCCATTACTATCAACACATCTGTAGATTTGACTGGTTTAAGTGTGTGTTGTAGCTCTTCATAGTATTCTTCTATTTCTTCCTCGCTGTAATCTTTAGTTGGTGCATAAGTTTGTAAGATTGATATGTCGATGGCTTTGCTCTCATCTTTAGTAACATCATTCTGTCATTGTGTGTCCAGTATCCACATACGTATTTTTCTAACTCCTTCTTTATCAACATTCCTACCCCTCTTTTGTGTTTTTCTCCTCCTGAGTGTATAAGCGTGTACTGGTCTCTTGTTATGTAGCCTGTATCCAAAAGTCTTGCCTCTGCAACTCCCAGTATATCGAGTTTCATGTCGGTTGCCTCTAATATAAGATTGTCCAGCTTTCCTTCTCCGTTTAAAGTTCTAACATTCCATGTTCCTATTTTTAGGCTTCTCCTACTAGTTTTTAGGTGGTCTTTCTCAGAATGCTCCCTTTCAACAGAATTTAAGGAACACTCGTCATTATGTACTTCCTTACTCATTAGAGGAGTTGCCTCTTCCCTGTTAATTTGTACAGTAGATTCTTCCCCAGGGGACAGAGAGTTCTCTACATATCGGTTCTTATCTTGTTGTTGTGATTCCATTACTTTTTGTAGGAAGTACGTGGTAAGGCCCCAATCTCTTCCACGGTGGCTAGCCATTGTCTTTTTCTATGTCCGACATGCCTCTAGTGCGCCACACACTTTGCTGTTTTGCTTTGCGAGCCGTTGATCTTCTCAGATTCCTCCGCCTCACTCACCGTCTCAGTCTTTGTGTACTAGGGATGGACATTCCCTTGAGTAAGATTGCTCCTACTCCACCCATGTAGTTTAGCCAGTCAGCCAAGACTGTTGCCCGGGATGTGGCCACCGCCGTACACAAGCGGTATTCTAGGAGCCATACATGAGCTAGACAAAGAGAGGAGAACCAAATAGGATCCTGACTATCCTAAAAAGGACATGAACGTGTATAAGGATATATATATAATGAGCACCTACGTAACTAGCTACTACAATGTGCATGTTTTACTAAGAGTTCATGATCTCCTGGCTACATCATACCACGTGACACATGACTCCCAAAGCCAGGCCTCTGGAAAAATACTTCTAATATGCTCAACCTCCTGAATTCTTGTAGCCTCAGCTGCAACTTGCTTGAAGGCAGCACTGTTGATACCTCCAAAACTAACTGCATCAGAAAGAGCAGCAGTACCCCCACCACCCCTGTAGAGGGCACTAGGTGTTGTTGTAAACCCGTGGCCATAGTGGTACACTACACCTAATAGGATTATTAGACTGGTTAGATAAAAATTAATTCTGAATCACGATGTCTACAATGAGTAGGAAATATTTTTGAAAAATAATGATGGTATTAGATGAAATCAGGAAAGCTTTCAGATGCACTGCTGAAAATCAATGCTCTATAACAGTGGAATAAGTTATGGGAACATAACAACAATATTAAAGTTTAGTTATGGGACCACCACAATATAAAACTTTGAGTAAAGCTGCAACAATATAAAACGTAAACTACAACAATATAAGACTTTAAATAATGGGAAAACCACAAAAATAGCAAATTCATAATAACTTTATATGGGAACACTGCAACAATATAAAACTTTAAGTTATGGGAAAATCATAATGCAAAACTTGAAGCTATGGGGAAAACCCCAACAATATAATATTTTAAGCTATGGGAAAACCACATCAAAATTAAAACTGTAAATTATGGAAAACCCTCTACAATAATAAAAAAAACAACTGTAAACTACAGAAAACCCTACAATTAGAGACCACTTTATTTCTCGGGAAACAATCTGGCAACAAGAGATTATACTTTATTTCTCGGGAAACAATCTGGCAACAAGAGATTATACTTTATTTCTCGGGAAACAATCTGGCAACAAGAGAGTATACTTTATTTCTTGGGAAACAATCTGGCAACAAGAGAGTATACTTTATTTCTTGGGAAACAATCTGGCAACAAGAGAGTATACTTTATTTCTCGGGAAACAATCTGGCAACAAAAGATTGTACTTTATTTCTCGGGAAACAATCTGGCAACAAGAGAGTATACTTTATTTCTCGGGAAACAATCTGGCAACAAGAGATTATACTTTATTTCTCGGGAAACAATCTGGCAACAATAGATTATACTTTATTTCTTGGGAAACAATCTGGCAACAAGAGATTATACTTTATTTCCCGGGAAACAATCTGGCAACAAGAGATTATACTTTATTTCTCGGGAAACAATCTGGCAACAAGAGACAATCTAGCAACAAGAGATTATAAGTTTAGGGGGAAAATGTCATTAGTGTTGTTGATCAGAATCGATGTCACAAAACTCTGGGCAAACCCATAGGTGCTCAGTCTCCCTCAGCAAATGTCGAAGGGATGAATGCTAATTGTTCTTGTTACGCACTGGTTGTATACACGCTGGATGCGTCCTCTCATACATCCATCCCTGCTGGTTTACGTTTGCTGCCAAATTCCAGCAGTCTTAGCCTTGATGATTCATCGATTGCAGTGTCATTTTCTAATAGACGAACATGAATTGCCTTCAGTATTTCTTTCTTATCTATGTCCAATTCACCTTCTATGGGATCTCTTAATGCTAGTCTGTCAGCTATTTCATTGCCCGTACCCATGGATGACCAGGACAGTAGATCCATTTCAGTTCTTGAAGATCCGATGCTTCTATGGAGGTTTTCCATTCATGTCAGAGCCATCCATTTTGAGCCTTTCGAAGCAAGGATTGTGCGTCTGATACAATAACTGCCTTTGTTATTGTCTCAGACAGCCACCTTAAGGCTGCAGTAGCTGCCTTTGCCTCCAATTTGAATAACTTGTTTTAAATCTGCAGTTTCATTTGTAATAAACAATAATTCATTCAAGACACCACCGAAAAGAAGCTACTAATCACCATGGTGTCTAGAGGCTGTCACCCCCTCAAAGTGAATGGAAACATTCACTAACCTTATTAATTTTGTGCATTGCTAAATCTGCAGCAGAAAGAGACTGTGCCAATTAATGCTTCAATAAGTGTGCAGCGCCAATTTGTGAACACTGAATTTATGATGCAGAATTTTAATAAAGAAGATATGAAGAAGCTTCGTTGATACCTTTTTAGAAACTAACTGGTGGAGTTTCATAATGTGCTATTTGTTAAGTTTAAGCCAGAATTGACATGTTTAAAGCTGGAATAGGTATGAAGCATACACTTGGATCTGAATCATAAAAAATGACCCCAAGTCTAAGGTGATCCAATGTGTCTAGAGACTGAATGGCTGCTGCATAAGCAGTTTTTTAACATTGGCTGTCTGGGTGACTAGTGGGGTGGCACCAGGCAGAAGGGCTCCCTAAGGGATATACCTTGCTTCATCCCTGACACGGTGGCTCTACCAGGGTGACCACATTTTTACACCAATCATTAAAATGCAATAATGGAAAACTTTTTAAGATGTCATTACATTTTTTAAGTCACTGATGCACAGGATTAAGACAACAATAATTTGGAGGAAATAAATATCAAATCTTTTGTTGCTGAAAATCATAATAAATGAAGAAGGTGAAGGGAAATTAGCAAGAGAAGTGTTGCTATTAATGGGGAGACAACATCAAGAGATGAACAGAAAGCAGTTTATCAAAGTCTACCATTAAGGCAAGAGATGGAAAACATTTAAGATCAAATACAGCCAGACTTTGATGCCAGGATAGCAACTAATCTGATAACATAGAATAATGGAATAACGTTGTTACACACGCTGTAGTTTTGATATTCCATATTGTAACAACACCCTACATGAGTCTGTACATTGTTGTAATTATTATATTTCACATTACAACTACTGAACTCCACAAAGGTCTTTAGGCTGTGATAAATATGCTATTATGAAGTCAACTTTTGACTACAACTTTTCATTTACTGAATTTTCAATTTTATCATTAACTGAGTCGTAAGTTTTTTTTCTCCTGATTTTTATTTGTAACAGATGAATCTGTCGCAGTTAATTCAGCTGGTGATGGTCCAGTACAGTCAGCCCCTTATCAAAACATCTATTGTGTGCCATCAACTTTGACCTTTCCCATTTATCATCGTCAATCTACTTCTGGTCCCTGCAAGACATATGACTTACATTAATTCCTGCCAAGTCTTGTGACCTCTGCCCAACTTTTCTCCATGTCTCCTCCAAGTGTCAACAAGCAATTTACATTTTACAGATCAGGTAATGACGTAAATACTGTGACAGAAACAGCTACATTTATATATTATACATCTATTTGAATTACAATAAACAACAGGACCCAAATTTGCAGTATTTGTGTCAACAACTAGAAATGATAAAGTGCGGCCTAAGCTTGAGTGATTTAATTTTAAGAAAATAAAAAAAAGATGAAGAAATTGGGAATTAAAAAATACTGACATGAATGAATGAATACTGAGAACTATTTCCTCACAACAGGTTATGTCTTACAATTGTGAATATGTTACCAACGTAGTATTACTTTTGATAATATTTATAACTTTTGTTGGTGTTGTTGTCAATTTTCTGTAGCAACTAGTATACCAAAATAGATCATGTCCTTATTAGTGAATCAGTTTGGCAGATGTGATTATTTTACTGGTAACAATAATCTCACAGTTTATTAACTAGCTTTCCCGTTTATACATAAAGCTAACAATGATGGCTACATTTATAATCCATGTATTTATTCAGAAACTACTTTCCCAGAATTATTTCCATGACCTTTATGTTTATAGTGATATGACTAACTTTTATGTTTATAGTGATATGACTAATTATTATGTTTATACTGATATGGCTAATGGCTAACTTTTATGCTTATACTGTTATGTTTTATTTTTAAACTGACATGATCAACTGTTATATTTATACAATGACTTCTACTGACTGTAGCAAAATTACGTCTAAAGATGGTTGATGTATCTAGCACAATACCTGAGACACCCAAAGTCAAACAATAAAACAATGTCCTGGGAAGCTGGCCTTTAACTTTATAATGTTGCCATGTTTGTATTGTGTGCAAACACTGAAGGATGGATCCAACAATCTAATTAATGCAAGCATGATTTTGTTCTCATAAGAAAATCACTAATAATCCTATGTATGGTGGCATCTCCATTATTGCAACCCCATTAGTCTCAATTTTACAGCTCCATCAATCTTAAAGTTATGATTGTATCAGTCTTCTTCTTCTTCCGTCCTTAGCCACCGACCGTCAAAGCAGTCAGTGGCCATTACGCCTAGTGGCGTCTTAGGGCAACAGCAGATAGGTTTTCTTTGCCATTGTTTCCCATCACGCCTAATGGCGTCTTTAGGGCAACAGCAAATCAATCCATTTGCTGTTGTTTCCGTAATCGAAGTGACTGGCAAACAGGTGATCAGCCCGTTGCATATTGTATCAGTAGGCCTAGATTATCTCAGTCACAGTCAAAGACAAGCTACAGTTTAACCATTTCCAAAGTTACAGCTCCATAAGTCCACATATTACAGTTCTATCAGTGTCAAAGTAACAGCTCCATTTGTCACTTCAAAAGTTTTAATTCCATCAGTCAAAGATAAAATGTCAACTCTGCCAATAATAAAGTTACAACTTCATCATTTTCAAACTCTCGACTTCAACAGTAACAAGGTTATAGTTCCATCTGTTACAAAGTTTCAACTCTATCTGTAACAAAGTTACAGCTTCATCATCATAAAGTCTCAATTCCATCAGTAACAAATGCTCCATCAGTCTTAGAGTCTCAACTCTATCAGTAATGAAGATACAGTTTCATCTGTGATTAAGTTTAAATTCCATCAGTACAAAGTTACAGCTTCATCATAACAAAGTTTAAACTCTATCAGTAACAAAGTTACAGCTCCATCATAACAAAGTCTCAACTCTATCAGTAACAAAGTTACAGCTCCATCATAACAAAGTATCAACTCTATCAGTAACAAAGTTACTGCTCCATCAGTCACAAAGTCCCTACTCCACCATGAATAAAGTTACAGTTCTATCAAAGATATTTAAAGGATTCTAGTCAGTTTAAGAAATAACAGCACTAATAACTGTAACATTCTGTTGTACTTTAACACGAGAAATTTACTCTGTATTGTTCCAAAACATTCTTGTCAGTTTTAGACAACTCTATATGGTCAAGATTTTTACTACAATCTTTGCCCCGATCTTACAATCAATTGATAAACGCAAGACTTTTGATATTCTTTTTTTTAAGAGTAAAACATAACTACCTGGGTGGAGGGATGCTGTTTATAGTACATGTTATTAAAAAATAAACTGGTAAGAGGAGATACATGCACTAATAAAAATATAAAACGAGCTCTAAGATAAAGTAAGTTGCAGAGAAAAAGTGCTGGAAGCAAACAAAAGATTAACTGTCAGTGTTAAAACAACACTGGCTAATTATTAACTGATTAAAAAAAACACATCCATACCAGGTTTTTAATTTACCAAACAAAAATAAAGAAAGGCTAATACTCAAGTTAGTTGAAGAAAAAAAAATACTTTGTAAAGCTGGGTTAATGGGGTTCAAGTTTTAGCCTCATAAAAGAGAGTAATGAAGGGGTTAGTTTTATTGTTTTTAATTGTTAAATGAGAAAATTGTAAATATGTCCCATCCATATAATGAATTATACCCCGTGACTGAAATATTTGTCCAAAGCCAAGTTTCAGGAAAAACACTGCGAATTCGTTCCACCATTTGCAGTTGTCCTGAGCTGTCAGACAGTCCACCAACTGCTTGTTTGAAAGAGACGCTTTCGTCCACAAGATTGAATGCTGGGATTGGAGCCATGCCACCACGGGCAGAATAATATGGAACTTTGGAAGGGGATAATATTTTTTTGACAATTTTTAATATTCCTGTAGCCTGAGCAAAGAAAATATGTCATATTTAACAATCAAATGAGTCTAAATCATGACCAGGAATATGGAGAACCACTTGGTCATATTATATATAAATACACCAGGTGGAATACAAGTAACCTGCTATATGATTCAAATTATTTTTGTTTTTCAGTATCTGACTCACTGGCCCAACATACATTGTTAAGCATGATAACAGGCGTGGGATTGAGAGATATGGTCTACATAACTATACATAGGTACATGCAACAGTTTAAAGTTGGATGTCTCACAAATCAAGGAACACAAGAAAAAGTAATGGTTACAATATGTGGTAAGTACCAAGTGCTCAACAAATTACAAGTCAAAACAAATACAGAAAAAATCCAGCAATAGATACATGTATAGAACGAGACATGTGGGAAGTACTGAGAAAAAAAAAGCTTCAAAACATGGATAAGAATATAAACCATCAATAAGATAAAGGAGTGGAAAACACAATAAGAGAGCAAACTGAAACAACCACCAACAACAAAGTTCAAGAACCAAGTCTTAAGAACTGTACACAAAAGCCAAAGAAGAAGACAGTTCAGAAAAGGCAAGAGAAAGTTTATTGACAAGTTGGCAAGAAAGGCACAGGAAGCTGCATCCTAAAAAAAAAAAGAGAGAGAGAGAGAGATAACTGGGAAATACAAGCAATCAAATGATCTCATCAAAACCAAGACTGGAAAAGTGCTTAGCAATATAAAATAGTGAATGAAGAGACAGAATAAAGATTTCAAGGAACAAACTAAACACATGGAAATAACTTGAACTGATTGCACAGGACAAGAAGGCTTTTACGTGATATTGTCAAATCCTATGTTCTTTAATGAGCTGGTAGGTGATGACAGACATGTCACGCACCTCAATTTTAACTCATTCTAACAACTCAATGACTAATCTTTTATGATGACAATTCTACTTGCCCTACAGACATGTCAGTGGACCTGAAGACGCAGCAATAGAGACCGCAGTCAGCGACTCATAGCTTGACTGCCTGCGTCAGGACCAGCGAACCAGAGCTGGTCAAGACCGCACTCCACCTCCACGTGGTGGTCCTGGAAACAGTCTGCATCACTGCAGTCTGGCTGAGCGAGTGTGGATCAAAATGGGAAGGCAAACCCGGTCCTAAAAAATGCCGTGCAGAAGTCGGATGTGTCGACCGAAAGGTGCAGATATCACAGCTTAGGCGTAAACAGACACAACGCAACCACCGTCCTTTTCAGGGCGAACGAAGAAGAAGAAGAAGACATGTCAGCACCTCAATTTTAACTCATTCTAACAACTCAATGTCTCATCTTTTATGATGACAATTCTGCCTCCCTACAGACATGTCAGGTTAATCTTAGATTTCATTTTCCTACTACTTACAGAGCACTAGGCCAGCACTGCAGCATAAAAGCATGTGCCCTATGTTCTGGTGGCTGCTTTAATAGTTTGGTGTATATGATGAGGTAATTATGGATTTTTGCCAATGATATCTCTTACAAATAAATGTAAAGTTTTTACTGAAGTGGTGATTTTTCAAACACGTTTTGCACAAAATAAAGTCTTTATTCTTTCTTTTAATTTAACATATCTTCTCCGATTACCTTTTCTTTTAATGTTCACAAAAGCAGCAAAGCCAGTTTGACACATTGGCTCTGCTTCCTATAACACTAAATACAACCAGAAAGTCATATGCTATCTCTGAACAAAAACTGGAAGCAGGGGAAATCACCTTAACAGACAAGAAATGGCCTATTCTACAACCACAAGGTATTTGACAGGAACCAGATGTACAAAAAAGTAATACAAAATAGAAAACAAAGAAAACCATGAGAACTAATCTACTTGCACAGAAATACATAAGGCTGGAGCAAATCACTAAGATGAGCCCCAATCTGAAAATTCAATGTTGAAAACACAGAATTAACATTTAAAAAAGAACTGTAAACTGAAATATTAAGTATTCACTTCAAAATAACTAATAAGTTGTATTTTGTGTGCAAGTATTTTAAAAACACTGCCATTTGTAATAAACTGTATAAATGTTGTTATCAGCCTCAGCATATTGTCAAAGCAGGTGATAAATTTATATGTCGTCCTCGTCAACTCTGGAAATCTCTGATTCAGATTTCAATATCACACCACTAGAAGAAGTTATGCTCAAATGGATCACTGTTATTAAACACTGCATTTATTTGTCCACTGTAGTATATAGGGCATCAGATACTGTGTTGATCCGATATATAAGATCATTGGTAAAGATACAGCAAATGGAATGAGATAGCATATGACATACACTGCACGATGCATATCTTTGATTATACAACACACTTCAACTATCAGCAGCACTTGTAGTCACATCAGAACAAATAAAAATTGTGTACAATGGTCGGAATCAGTGACAGGGTGACTGGGAAGGAACCAAGGTAAGTGTGTTATTTAAGGGGCAGTTCTTTTAGGATAAAACTGTTTGACAACTGAAATATATAATAAAATTGTACTATAGCTATGACCTTTGATACTGTTTGCCTCTGCAGGAATGTAACATGTCTTACAGAACAAACCCTCCCACTGACCTGGATTTTGGTTACTGTGTATGTTTGATTTTGGTACAGGATCAAACTAAGACAAAAACATTCATACAAGCATTCAGTTATGGCGGTTTTACTCTGTCCAGACTCAAGTAAAGACAAACTGATATTACCCAGTGATAATGGTAAACCATTGTAATATGAATACATTAAAGTACGAACCACACATTGTAATATAATGCGAATCTTGACATGTACGATATTCTGTAAATAAACATGGCTACGAACTGAACATGCTTTTACTGAGTGCTCTCTGAAACATGTGTGTGCTTGTGTAGATGACGAGGTAATGCTTATATACATACATCATAACATTACATGGTGGCAGCGGTCGATACCGGACTGACGCAAAACAGCTACACGATAACACGTGAGTACAGTATTCGGCTAATTTTCGTCATCGAAGTCAGCCATGGCGGCGAAACAATATCGCAACGCACCGCAAATGAGATTCGCCGGTCAAGACGATAAGAGTGAAGCTTTCTTGTTATGGCGCCAACGCATAGATCTATATTCCAAGACCACTGGTCTGGAAGGACAAACCCTAACTCCATATATCCTAGAAGCATTGGACGATGAAGGTTTGAAAATCTACAACAGTTTTGCTACCGCCATGCCGTTTTGAGTCGGCAACCGACCCCGTAGCCATATTGGACGAATTTGAAAAGCGTCTGATCATAAAGCACACAAACTTTAGAGCGGCAAGATTAGAGCTTCACCACCTGCGACAGAAACGTGGTGAAAGCCTAGATGATTTCTTCACTCGCATTAAGGAGAAAACAAGAGTATGTAAATTTTAGCAACGAAGAAGAAAAAAGAGCGCATTATTGAACAGATTCTTCTTAGCACACCAATGCCAGAATTCCAGAAATGGCTACTGAGCCAGAGTGATACGCTAACTTTACAACAACTTCTGGATGAAGGCAGGAAACACGAGGCACAAGCACTAAACATTAAACAAATTCAGCAAGGTACATTAGCAGCCCCAGGTGGATGCAGTGAAAAGCTATAAAAACCTAGACACAACAAAGCAACTGGTTCGAAACAACAAGAAAAACACAACACAAGCAGAGGTGCTATGTGTAAATGTTGTGGCCTAAACCACATACAAAACCACTGTCCAGCTAAAGACTCTACATGTCATTACTGCAGAAAGAGGGGCCACTGGATAAAATTATGTTTCAAGAGGAAACAAGACAGTGCTCAACACAAACTTCACAGCAGAAAGTCGTCAAAACAAACACACTCTATGATGACTGAGGACATTGACTCCAGTGAAAGAAAGTGATCCTTCCACTTTTGATACTGTGAAGATACTAACTTTCAGTAATGAACCAAGAGAGAACGCAGGCTTTCTGCAAGGTACAATTCCGAATACCAGGAATTTAAAGGCACAAAGAAAAAGATATAATTCGGTTCAAGATAGACACAGGTGCCCAAGGTAACACTCTACCCTTAAGAATATTCAGACAGATCATGCCTGACAAGGTGGATAAGCAAGGATTTCCCACAAGGGATGTAAAAAGTAGGAGTGGCAGGACAAAGCTAAGAGCTTACAATGGAACAAGTATAGACTGTTTCGGAGCAGTAACACTTGAATGTTTATACAGAGACTCTGAATGGACATCGTCAACATTTTACTTGGTAGATGTTGAAGGACCTGCAATTTTGGGTTTACCAATGTGCGAAAAGCTGAGTGTGGTAACTATTAACAACATTAAAGCTGACAAAAAAGAACATCTTACTCTACACGTCACTGGAGTAGATGACCTTAAACAGCGATTCCCAGAACAGTTCGACAGAATAGGCAAACTTCCAGGAATGGCAAGTTTCTGTTTAAAAGACAACGCTGAGCCAAAGATAAGACCCACCTAGAAAGTATCCTATACATGTTTAAACAGAAACTTGCCACAGAACTAGAAAAAGATGGTGCAGAATGATGTTATTAGAAAGGTTGAAGAGCATTCTGATTGGTGTAGTAGTATCACAACCGTTCTGAAGCAGGATGGTTCTCTTCGGGTTTGCCTTGACCCAAAACACTTAAACAACAGTCTAAAGCGCTGTCCACACAAAATGCATACAGTGGAAGAGATAACTCACAGATTCCACAATGCCAAATATTTTTCTAAACTAGATGCTGTACACGGATACTGGAGTGTTGAGATAGCAGAGGAAAGTCAACTCCTTACAACTTTTCGAACACCATTCGGCAGATATTGTTTCAAGAGACTCCCATTTGGTTTTAATGTATCACAAGACATCGTCCAACAGAAGATTGACAACATTGTTGAGCAATGTTCTGGTACAGTGGCTATTGCGGATGACATTGTAGTCTGCGGCAGGTCAGAACAAGAACACGACCGTAACTTGATTAACTTGATGCATGTAGCACAGGCCAATGGGCTAACATTCAACAGCAAAAAGTGTACAATTAAGGCAACGGAGATACAATTTTTTGGATTGCTGTACACCCAGAATGGTGTAAAACCAGACCCTAAAAAGGTTGAAGATATTCATGACATGCCAACACCAGCTACAAAGAAGGAACTGCAACAATTCTTAGGTGCTGTCAATTTCCTAGCACAATTCATACCAAATTTGTCAGCTGCTGCAGAACCTTTGCGATCTCTACTTCAGAATGAAACTCCGTATGAATGGTCAGAAGACTACCAACAACATTATTCAACCACTTGATTGACTCCTCATTATCATCTGATGCATGCTTGAAATACTATGACATGCAAGCACCCACTTTTCTCATGGTTGATTCCAGTCTGAAATTCCTAGGAGCAGCACTTTTGCAACCAGACAAAAATCCTGAAGGACACTATGCCAAAGAACTTCGTCCTGTAGCTTACGCAAGCAAATCATTAAGTTCTGGCGAAAAGAAACTTGCAAACATTGAAAGAGAAATGCTATCTGTACGTTTTGGAATCAAACGCTTCCACACATTCTTTTCAACCGCCCACCTTTACAATTCTCTCAATCATAAGCCACTTGAGATGATTCATTAGGAACCAATAGCTTCAGCACCACCACGACTACAAGCTCTGTTATTGGAAACTCAAGGTTATGATTTTAATAGTCAGTATATCCCAGGGGGGGATATAGGTCTTGCAGATGCTCTGAGCAGACTACCAAACCCCAACAAGACAGCAGATCTGACCCCAAACATCAAAGTTGATTTTGTCAAGGTTAGCGATAATCGGCTTGAACACATCAGAGAAGACACAATGAGAGATCCTATCCTTAACTCTCTCAAAGAACTGATATACCATGGATGGCCAAGCTCTATCAGGGAAGTTCCAACACACATCCGTCCATACTACTCGATGAGGGACGAGTTAAGCATCGAAGATGGTCTGATCCTTAAAGGAGATCGCATTGTTGTACCAGAAACACTACGCGATATCATCCTTAAACAGCTCCATAATAGTCACCTTGGTATTGTGAAGACACAACTGAGAGCAAAGAAAGATGTTTACTGGCCACAGATAAACAAGGACATAGAAACACTATGTAAAAACTGTTCAATTTGCCAAGAACATGCAAATAGGCAGTGCAGAGAACCTCTCATACCATCAGACATACCATTGAGCCCTTGGAGCATTATAGGAACTGATATTTTCTCAATCGACAATAATGACTATCTTATTATTGCTGATTACTACAGCAAATTTCCCATCATTGAGAAACTTCCACAACCCTCACCATCAGCTGTTATTGCAGACATTACAAAGAAGTATTGCAGCATGTTTGGCATCCCAGATGAAATTAGATCAGACAACGGTCCACATTTCTCAGGTCAATCATATAGAAACTTCACTAAGGACTGGAAGATCAAACACACAACATCATCACCTAGATACCCTAAATCTAATGGTTTCATTGAGAGACAGATACAAACTATCAAGTCAATCATGAAGAAAACAAGAACAGAGAATGTACACCTAGCAC
Source organism: Oreohelix idahoensis (assembly GCA_024509875.1). NCBI lineage: Eukaryota > Metazoa > Mollusca > Gastropoda > Stylommatophora > Oreohelicidae > Oreohelix > Oreohelix idahoensis. The sequence continues at coordinate 318,949 of JAMPIV010012334.1, read as the reverse complement.
TTTTGAGATGGAGAACAACACCGGTAGACAGTAAGATCGACAGTCCAGCAGAACTTATGTTTGATAGAAGAATTAAAGACCTCCTACCATCTAAGGTCCACTTCCGTCCACAACATAGAGACAGCACATATGATCAATTTCAGCATCGTCAGCAAGTTCAGAAATCCAACTATGACAAATGTGCTAAAGACTTACCACCATTATATCCTGGTCAGCATGTAACTACCTACAACCACAACAATGACACATGGTCAAAAGCAACAATCATTTCCAGAAACCCTGAACCCAGGAGCTATACTTTAAGACCAGACAGCAGCAGCAACCTCCTGAGGCGAAACAGAGTGGACATAAGAGAAATCCCACAGAATACAACAGAACAGAGAATTCCCATGCTTTCAACAGACAATGCAGTAACTCCAGACTTTGGTGCCCCACAAAACCAACAAGCGCCAAGGCCGAAATCACAACCAACTCAAGCTAAACCAGGGACTTCCGCAGAACCACCAGCACTTTACACCACTCGTTCTGGCCGTACAGTGACACCTCCCAGCCGATACAGACAGTGACATATATATACTCACACTGAGCATTACACATACTTATCCTTTCTCACATGAAACATTTCGTTGGAAATGTTTACACACATTTTTTTTTCAAAAAAGGGGGGATGTAATATGAATACATTAAAGTACGAACCACACATTGTAATATAATGCGAATCTTGACATGTACGATATTCTGTAAATAAACATGGCTACGAACTGAACATGCTTTTACTGAGTGCTCTCTGAAACATGTGTGTGCTTGTGTAGATGACGAGGTAATGCTTATATACATACATCATAACATTACAACCATAAGCAGACATCAGAGGAAAATCTATCCACTTAGTCAACTTGGTCTACCATATATTTCAGAAAATCAAAAGAGACTCCTGAATGACTAGTTTGGCTTCATAATCTGACATTTCCAATGACACAAAGAACATACCCAGTTGCAGACTAGTCATTCTGAGAATCACCTACATTGTGGCCATAAGGCCTTCATCTACAGATTCATCACCAACATAAATAGGACAGTTTTGAAACAAATTATTAGATTAATATACTTTGTCCCGTTAGTGACGTCAGACAAAAGATGCATTACAGAGAAGAAGAGTAGAATAGCGTAATTAAGAAATTGTCAAGTATTTTATGCAACAACTTGTGACAGCAGTGGCAAGGTAATGCAATCAATATAAATACATACACATATACACTACATATGCACTATCGTGATATACATGATGTTTATACATGCTGGTCGGTGGAGAATGGTGTAACCTGTTTAAAGTGTATTATTATTAAAGTACGCAACCTTGGACTGTCACATGTAAGTTCATGTTAGAAGCGCGTAGCATGACTGAAGATTATTCAAGGGTGTACATGTTTGAATCGAGGTTTATGGACGCCCGTGAAAAGAGTGCAGAGTGAACGCAGTTAGCATACTTGGTAGAGAGTATTGTGAAATGTGAATGGGGATTATGTGGCCATCTATCGTTTGGGACAGTCTGTGTCTTGTATATCTGTGAATAATGTCTGTGATTTTGGATTATTATACTTTAGATTTGACGCGATGATGTCCCACGTTATGTGTGTCTACAAAGCCTTAATACATGATTGTTTACCAGCGCGTTGTATCCTGTTCCGCGCTTGGAAGTGGATGGATTAAGAGGGGCGTCATTTTCCCGCGCCAGGAGGTCTTTGGTAAGACAATTATATGTTATTGTTTGGATGTGGGTTGTTTGCTTTCCCGCGCCAGGAGGTGGTCTTTGGCAAGACAATTATATGTTATTGTTTGGATGTGGGTTGTTTGCTTTCCCGCGCCAGAAGGTCAATGGATGAAGACCCTGGCTGCTCCAGTGTTTAGAAGCCTAACATGAGCTTCGATAGAAAGCCTGTATGTACTGACACTATAAAGGCGTTGTGGTTTTCCTGCGCTGTGAAGTTCTGGACGAACTTGGATGCCTGGTAATCAGACCAGAGGTATATATGTAAGGGGTGAATGCTGCACTTATAATGAATGCAGTGGCTGCCAGTACGTTAGAATGACTGTACCACATATTGTATTGATGCAAGTATTTTATACTATTGTTACTGATGTCCAGGACTATGCTGTTGAGATTATATGTATGGAACTGTAACCCAGACTTCTGTCAAGTTATTTATTTGTGTATGTACTGTCTGGAGTGAGACTGTCCATCCAATTTATATACCAAATATTAGACAGCAAGATGCATCACGAAGCCTATCCTGTGACATCTAGTTGGAGGATCGTCCTAGCCCGTTATACTGTGATATAAGTTTCGTGACATGCATAAACATGTGCTGTTGTATACAAAATCATAGAAGGGAAGGCTCAAGGGTAATCATGCACACATAATTAGTTTGATTGTTACATTTGTCAAGGAGATGAAGTTTAGAATCTAATAGTGAGCAATAAATATTTTTGGTCAGTACTTAACATAAACGTTAAATTATTGTTAAGCTGATCTTGGCCCATTGTACTTTTGACATTTAGACACACATACTGTAATCAATAAATGTGTATGAACAACTAATTTAGAATCTTCTGCTCATCTAATCAGCTACCAAAGTGTAATACATGTGACTACTTAAAATACAATATTTCAACAGAAACCACTACTTCAAACATAATTCCACAACTTCCTGCCATCAGTACAGTTTACCACTTTTTGACTTTTTCCCATGTCACAATGCTAAACTGTCCAGTATATTGTTTCTCTTGTCATTCCCCCGTCTCTCTCTCTCCATTAATCTTTTAGACTGTCCCAGTATGTTCCAGCTTTCCTCTTCTCATAAAATGCCCTATAAAATAAATTACTACTGTGTTTCTTCTTTTTCTTTCCCTCTCAGATGTCAACTGAAATATTTTCAAAGCACGCAGTAGTCAGCTTGACGCTATTTGCATCTCCATAGAGCTTTTCCAGGAATGGTTCTGGTGACGGTCATATGTGTGTTCTCTGTTGCTCATAAGTTGGGCATCTTTGAAGAAACTGTTCAGCAGTCATTTTATCTATGCCTCATTTACACCCATTGGTAGTTCTATTTTTAGCTTGTTGAAAAGATGGTATCCAAATCTGTTGTGGCCCGTGCAGCGTCTGAAAATTACCACTGTTTCTCTTTCGCTGAGCTGGTAATATGCATCATTTTGTGTGTGGCCTGGATGCTCTACATCCCATTTGTTCTTGTATCAGATTCTGATAAAACTCTTTGCCTCTTTAAAGCTATGCTTGTGTCAGGTTGAGGTAGCTTTACCCCTTCTTTTACCACTTTGTCAGCCTCTTCATCGCCGGGGATGTTACAATGGGTTTATAATAAGTACTGCGTTTTGTCTGCGCACAAACCACACACAAACATGGCTGGATTAACCATTAAGCAAAATAAGCACGTGCTTACGGCATCAGTTGGCCGTAATCCGGCCCTGCACACACATTATGGATTTAATTTTTCCAGTGGGTGTTAAAAACAAAAATGTGAACTGCCGACAGCTCATTTATCGCCCTCATTAAAAAATAAAAAAATATTCAAGTAGTCACAGAACAAACTCGACCAAAACTCAAATGCCTGGCATGCTGAATCTGAATCAAATTGTTATTATAAAGTTCTTGGTCAATTTTAACTCTTATTTCTTAATGAAATGTACTTTTCCCTTCAGTCCTACGCACAACATGCACTGACCTCTTTTTAACGAAATAGGAATGTCAGGTGCAGGCTGGGAATTATTAAATGGATGATGCATTCATTTCCATTTGAGGCTCTCAAGTCCACAAAGATCAAAGCACAGGACAGAAAGACTGTACCGTAAGGTGGTGTTGACATACAGCCAGACTTCAGGGAAGAATCTCCGCACTTGCTCAACAGCCACAAGGGGTTCAGAGGCAGCCCCTACCTTGTAATATGAATCGTCTGATAAAGAATATGCTAGAGGAGCATGTGCTCCTGAGGGCGCAGCATATACACCTGGTGGGCCATCCCGTCCCCGATAAAAGTAGGCTGCTACTGTTAGGATATTACGGACGTGGTTAGAGATTATCATTTCTGACTGAGTCTCTCCAGGCTTATGTGATCACATTCCTTCCTGTCAGTGAGCCCATCTCATTACATATTAATTATGTGTATTAATTAATTAGTCAGTGAGTTTGTGTTTCTACCCAAATACTGTTGCTCCCCATATTGACAATGAACTTTAAGGTCTATTGACTTTAGCAAATAGACAGAAGTAATGGTCATCTCATAGAAAATGACATCTCCTAATTCATTATCAAAGTAAATATGACAGTTTTCAAACAAATAAACAGATTCAAATATTTAGCCACATTAATAACATCAAATAAAAAGTACAACAGATGAAGAGAAGAATAACCTAGGTAACAAGCAGATTTTTAGATAATGGAAAGTAATTTATGCAAGAAAATCTTTATCCATAAAAGTTATACGGCAATGAGCAGGGCTGCTGTAAGACATTGGTAACTGGTGGGTTAGACACACAAAAAAAGGGGGGCAATACCTCTTACTCGAATGAAGGACAAATAAAATTGCCTATGATGCTGCCACACGGAGTTTGTCCAGGACAAAAATAAAGACAGAAAGGAAATAAAGCAAGGGCTAAGTAAAGAAACATGAAAAATAATCAAAAATAATACACCACGTGCAATCATTGTGGCCAGAATTGTGCGGTCAATTAGCTAGATATCATCTTTATTATCAGAAGGAAGAAAACCACTTTCTTTGGGTATGTTATGAGAAGATGAAAGTGGCAATATATTGTGACAGCAGGAGAGGTTGATGGAAAAAGAGATGGATGACAATTGTCACGGCTGACTGATAATTTGATTTTCCCAACACGTCCCATTTTTTTTTTACTTTTTTAATGTTTCTGGTTTCCTCGATTTTTTGCACTTTCGGTTTCTTGTCACAATATCCAACAAATTCCAAGTGCTCCAACAGCTGGAAGACGTAGAGAATACAGAAAACTATTGGCAGCAAATCAAAACGGTATGGAGTGAGACATGTGAAGAAATACTGGGGAAAAGGGAACGACAACAAAAAGCATGGATAACAACAGAAACCATCAATAAGATAAAAGACAGAAAAAAAAAAACAAGAAAGCAGATTTAAACACAAGCAAAACCAGAAGTTCCAAAGCCAAAGCTCAAGAAGTGTACGCAGAAGCCAACAAAGAAGTTAAAAGAAGTATCAAAAGAGACAAGAGGAAGTACATTGAGGAGTTGGCAAGAGAGGCAGAAGATGCTGGAGCCAAAGGAAATATGAGAGAACTGTATAACAGCACAAGGCTACAGAGATGTTATTAAAATTACTTGGTAAAGTCTGGGAAAAGGAAGAGATACCAGCAGAATGGAAGGAAGGACATCTGGTTAAGTTGCCTAAGAAAGGAAATTTACAAGAGTGCACAAATTATAGAGGAATAATGTTACTATCAGTGCCAGGAAAAGTATTAAATAGGATTATCCTTGAGAGATTAAAAGAGTCCATAGACAAGAAACTGAGAGCTGAACAAGCAGGTTTTCGACACGACAGATCCTGTACAGATCAGATAGCCACTTTGAGAATAATAGTTGAACAAAGTCTGGAATGGAATTCACCATTATACATCGGATTTGTGGACTACGAAAAAGCATTTGACAGTGTAGACAGAGAATCACTTTGGAAATTGATGAGGCATTATGAAGTTCCCCTGAAGTTCATTAATTTAATAAAGAAAACATATGAAGACATGACATGTAGAGTTCTTCATGAAGGACAGCTTACAGAACCATTTGGGATAAGAACAGGAGTGCGACAGGGATGTCTCCATTTCTTTTCTTATTAGCAATAGACTGGGTTATGAGAACATCAACAACACACAACAGAAATGGAATTCAGTGGACTCGGACTAAGCAGTTGGATGATCTGGATTTTGCTGATGACTTGGCTCTTCTGTCCCATAACCGTAATCAGATGCAGGACAAATTAAAAACACTCGATGAGAGGTCACAGCAATTGGGTCTGAAAATACACAGAGAAAAGACAAAGATATATGCAGGTAATGAAAACAGGGTTGAACTTGAAGAAGCACCAATACAAGATGTAGAATCGTACACATATCTTGGCAGTAATATAAACAAAGTTGGAGGGACAGACAGTGATATTAAAATAAGAATACAAAAAGCAAGAGGAGCTTTCATTGCATTGGGAAACATATGGAGATCAAGAGAAATCGGATCCAATACGAAAATAAGAATCTTTAACTCAAATGTGAAGTCAGTCCTATTGTATGGCTCTGAGACATGGAGAACAACAAAGATAACAACCAAAAAGCAACAGACTTTCATAAATGGGTGCTTGCGTAGAACAGAGGGATTAAAATGGTATGACAAGGTTACCAACGTGGAACTGATGACAAGAACTAGACAAGTGCCAGTGGAACAAGAGATGAGAAGAAGACGATGTCGATGGATAGGACACACTGAGGAAACCTGTTGATAGCATTACAAGGCAGTCCTTGTTCTAGAACCCCCAGGGCAAGAGAGGCAGAGGTAGACCAAGAAGCACATGGAGAAGAGAGCTGGAAACAGAGGTGAAAATGATGAGGAGAACGTGGAAAGAACTTGAGATGATGGCACGTGACAGGATGACTTGGCATGTGTTTGTTGAAGGCCTATGCTCCTTTGGGAGTGGAGGGTTATGAATGAAGTAAAGAAACATGAAAAATAATAAAAAATAACACAACACGTGCAATAATTGTGGCCAGAATTGTGCGGTCAATTAGCTAGATATTATTATTATTATTAGAAGGAAGAAAACCACTTTCTTTGGGTATGTTATGAGAAGAAGAAAGTGGCAATATATTGTGACAGCAGCAGAGATTGATGGAAAAAGAGATGGATGACAAATTGTCACGGCTGACTGATAATTTGATTTTCCCAACACGTCCCATTTTTCTTACTTTTTTAATGTTTCTGGTTTCCTCGATTTTTTGCACTTTCGGTTTCTTGTCTTTCGGAATTTACCTACGTAGCCCATTATACCAGGTGTTTGTCTGACTAGGGAACGCTCGTAGCGCGTAAGAGCGTTGATCTCGAGCGAGGAATAGTTCCTTTGAAGAAGCGAACCGCTAGCGGGAGAAAAGGGGAGACAAAACTCACGATCATTCTGAGATTTTTGGTTGTGGCCCTTTATCGCCGCAGCTAGTCTTAGAATAATATTATGTCTTATCTCGAAACTTTCTCGCCGTTGTTGAATATGATGTAGATTCTAGAATAACATTAGACTTACTCATGATTACGTTATACGCAGTGCGAACATGCGATGCCAGGTGTCCGGGGGTAGCGTCTCTTGTAGACTATAAATCTAGTAAATTTTACTAAGTCAAGCACACTCGTAAATGTTTCCTGCCCGTAGATGACCAAATGAGACAAAGGCAGATGTGGGTACAAAACTAGATTGTGTTGCCTATTCTTGTCATCTCGGGGTAAGTTGATATCTTTTATAATATATATATTCATGTTAGTTTTATATATAACTAATAGTAGTGTGACTTGAATTGTTTTGGGTGATTTATCCCCGGTAATTAAATTCAGTGATAATGTAGCGCCGTCTACCACCTTAGTTAACTGGTGTTTAAGCCGTTAGGTGTCTCCGGGTGTTATTGTTTATAATGGGTTAAAGGTAAACTTTCGCTAACAGATACTTACTAGACGAAGAGCCTCATAGTCCGTTCAGTGCTTACCATGGGTTAAGAGTAAGCTACAAAGCTGTCATTACTTTAAGGAAATGTCAGTGGTGTAAGTTATTCACTTAAAACTGAAAAATGATGTTCGTGCGCTATAACACTTGAATTATAAGAGGTAGTCACTTATTACTTTCTGAGAGAAACTTCTAGTGGTTGTGTGGAATTTTTATATGCCTACTCGTGTAGTTAGACACCAGGTTAGAACTTTCACGGCAATCCAGAAGCCACCAGCCAGAGATATAATGTTAAAGTCACGATGTATTATTATAGCAATAACATTGCATTTTCCATGTATTCAATTTTGGGAGGTTATTAATTTTCCTTTTTTGTGTATCAACCCCAAGGGACGCATACCATTTATTATGTAATATCTAATGCTGTATTTTAGGTAAATTCACTTAATGTTGTAAGATGAATCACATATCCACTCAGCTGAAACGACAGGGTTAAGTTTCCCATATGTTGAGTTGGAAGAGGACGGAGTAGATTTTGCTGTCAGGGCATTTGCTGACAGGTACAACATATATTAGTTTATGCGGGCGCATGCTGATAATTGATAGAGTGGAAGTAACAAGAGGGCGACTCATAAGGATAAAGACAGCCCGAGACTATCCTAGCAATGACAATAATAATTATAACTCCCATAGTGGAGCATAACTGTTTATTATAACGTTATTGTAATTTTATTGTTTGCTTGATATAAAGGTTGTGTTTTTTGGGTCTCAGTTTCAGGGCACCCCATTGCTACGGCAGGATTCCAGTCAGGCGAAGAACGTAACATTCTCCTCGATCTCACGGTTCCTGAAAGCAATTAGCACCACGAGTTGTCACCTATACCTGAAGTACAACCCTTTTTCAACGCCCATCCCTCTAACGGGAAATGAGCTCATGCAGTGAATAACGAGCCATAGAAAATCTGAAATCGTATTTGACAGTAGTTGTTTCCTACTCGCCTCTTGATCACCAGTCAAAGCATAGTGGCTTCCAGCATATCGATCAGCTCAGCGTCTTCTGCAGAATTGAAAACACCAGACTGTGTGCTTAAACGGAGCACTCAGTCACAAATGAAGTTCAGACCAGCCAAACCAGGATTTAAACATCAAGTACGCAGGCCTATTTCACGCGCTGGATAAATAGCGCAGTGGACTGGTTGTCCTAAATTGACCTCGTCTTGTGTGTGTTTCCGGTCATTCAAAACCCCCGCACGTATTCGCGGTCAGCCGAATATAGACAGAGTAATCTCCAACCTATCTCGTGATTAGTGTGAATAATGGTGCATGGATAGCGCCTACAGTGGATTTATAGTGTATATATAGGAGGATATACATATAAAGACACTAACGGGAGTTATCAAATTTGGTTCCACAAAAGCGGAAGGATTAGAAACTCTATTTATTTCTCGGTGTTCTACAGGAAGGGGTGTGTGTTGGTGGAGTGTTTGTTCGTTGGTGTTTAATTGGATATTTGTTAGCTTGATGTGAATATTGATGCCTTTTTTTATGTTGTTGTGCTGATATACTTATTTTCATATATTTTCTTCCTTCAAGAACCTGTAATACATTTTTACTCATTTATTAACGCGCTGTTCACGACCCTTCATCCATACTTAATTTTTGAAGCTCTTACTATTGTCTCTATTTGCCCAGAGAAAGGAGAGAGAGCGGGTGGTGCTTGAGACTGTATGTGTGTTGAGGCTTGGAAAGAGATATAGTTTTAATGAATCCTCTTCCAGGTTTGTCTCAAGTTCACCCTATTTACACATTATCTGTGTGTTGTCTATAATTTTGTCAGTTCACTGTCATTGTCGATTTCACTACACTTGTCTGACTCGACAAATACTCTAAAACCTTAACTCAACCACGACAACAATGAACAGAGACAATTCTGGGCAGTATTTGAGCATCCGATTGGCAGAGTGGTTACGGCACCAGCCTCTCGCCGCAACGGTGCAGGGTTCAAAATATGGTGACATTTTGTTCCAGTCTACCCAGCTGCAAATGAGTACATGTTTGTGCTCTTGAGTTAGGGAAGGAAAAGGCAATGAGGAAGAAAACTGGTCCTCCCACCTCTTGAAGCTGGATAAAGTATAATGAAGTCTCTAACACCACTGTCCTATGGAAATATCTACTGGTTTTTTTCGGATATGAGGTCGAAATATATGCTGTCTCTACTGTTGCTTCCCAGAAGGCGGTCTTTAATGTCTTGGTGGGTAGCTCTATCAACTTTATCTGTCTGAGTAATATAATGCTCGAGTAATGAATGTACTTTTTCAGCATCGGTCTTCATGGTTATCCCTGTCGAGCTGAGAATATTAGGAATTGGTTGGCCTATACTTTTCCTACTCATTCTGTGATGTAAGGCCCAGAATTTCTGTAGTGTTTTGTCAGTGCCCATCTGTGTCACTAAGGCCTCCCACACCGTGTCCTTGGCTTCTCTTGCCAGGCCCTTTAAGTGATTGATGGCTATTTGCTTTTTCTCCTCTTCATCACTCGTCGTTTTTCTCCTTCGTTGCTATTTGCCACGACATTGTCGCTCTTTCCTTTTCCAGCCATGCTGTCTCCGCTGTCTCATTCCACCATGGTGGTTGTGTAAAAGGTGTACGAGTTGTTTTCTGTTTCGCAATTTGACGCAATATGTGCATAGGAATACTACTGTCACATGGGCATGTTTGATACTGGAAAGTCTGTTTCAATTTCCTGTGTCTGGTTGTCTTTCCCTTTGCAATGAGGACTACACAGGGTAGGTGATCGCTTTCTTGAGCTTGCAATACATCCCAACATGCAAAGGTGGCTGCAGCACTTGAAATCAGTCCCAGATCTATGACACCATCGGTGATTTCAACACCAGCAAACTGAATGCCGAGGTGCCGGAAGATTGGCTAGATAGCTGGTTTGGTTTGAAGGACTATCTTCAGTGCACACGGACAACGCCATCAGTGCTCCGGTCTCCTCCCTTAGATCACACTAGGAGGATCTCAGCACAGTAACACCGGCGAGAATCCCAATGTGTGTATACAGGAATCCCACATTCTAGAAATATTTTTGTGGTAGGTAGGTTTCTAATTTTTAAATTTTTGCCAAGGCAGCAGCTTGATAGGCTTATTGTTTACAATTTCCAGCTGCCGTGGGATTTTTAACGTGCGCAAATTGCACACGGGACCTCCTATTCTTTCGCCCTTATCCGAGAAGGCTAGGGATCCGATCTCACTACCCAGGAGAACTGCGGGGAGTATGACATTATTTGGACCACTTGTTCTGAAAAAAATTTTCCATCAAATATATTGCCCTCAACTGGGAATCGAACCTGGTACCGGTACCTCTATAATTCGAGCCGGACGCCTTACCTCTTAGCCACTCCGACCAGATAGTCACCTACGGCCACGCCCTAAACCTCGTAAAGACCCAATACATCTCAGCAGCTATAGAATTATCACAATGCAGAATGTCTACGGTAAACCACTAGAAAAGATAGTAGCACGGAAAATAATGAATCACCTCGAAAATGTACATATCCTACGTGATACTCTCGGCAGCTATAGGCCCATGAAAGTAACATGGGGTAACGCTGGAACTTTTGCTTATGATGCGTACGAGGGGTTTCAGGATAAACGAGAAATGGTTGCTGTAGCAATTGACCTAGAAGATGCTTATAACAGTGTGAACTTTGCAACATTAATGAACTGTGTAATGGCTTACGGTGTTAACCCTTGGGTTACAAGATGGATAGCAGCTGCCTTAACTGAGAGATCAGTGGCATTTCGCTTGGGAACATGGACATCAGACCCAATGCCACTTTGCCCGGGACCACCCCAGGGTTCACTATCACAGGTGCTGTTTTAATATATATAGAACGAAAGTAGCCACCATTCAGCCAATTGGGTTAGGACGTACACTGACATTTACTGTTGACATACTCAATTACAGAACTGGCTCTGACCGACAGAAAATGGTTAATAGCATACAAGGGACACTACAGGAGGTGTTTAAATGGTGCGAGGAAACTGACGCCAAAGTCAAACCCAACAAGGTCTGCGTGATGTGGTGCTCCTTAAACAACCCCATTGTGAAAACAGACCTCCCAAATATTACTTTCAATGGAAAGAAAATAGAAAGGCAAGAAAAGCTGAAATATCTTGGAGTTACATTTGATCGTGGGCTATCTTATAAGTACCATTCTTGATCAAATCACACAGAAATGCAGAAGAGGTCTAGCAGCCCTGAAAATAATGGCCACAGCGCGTCTGGAGCACAGATTACTATTTCTTCTTTACCATCAGCTAATCTTAACGGTCATTGAGTATGTGCTGGGAATACTAACGCTGTCAGTAACACAATGTGAACGACTAGAACGCATTAAAAATGAAGAGATGCGTATATTCTTGGGTTGTACGCGAGAAACCCCCATTGTTACAATGAGGTATATACTTGGAGTGCTGTCGATTACAGATATGCAATCGCCCAGGCAAAAGCCTTGATGCGAGTAACCACAGACAAACAGTACACCCTGTATGGAAGCATAGATAACATCAAGGGAGCAAGAATAAAGAGAGTGGCTAACTGAAACTTCATTAACAAAAGCAATCATTGTGTCCATGCTTCAAAAGGTTTAAAATGGTTGGCTATGGCATGAATGGAAAACATTCACAGAAGCTTCTAATCTGCAGGAGCTGGTGTGGATCTACTGTCCTGGTCATGCAGGGGTACGTGGTAATGAGAGAGCTGACAGACTAGCATCAAGAGCACCCATAGTGGGCACACTGGATATGGATAAGGGAGAGATACTGAGAACAATTAGTGATCGGCTGTTAGAGAATAACACTGCAATAGATGAATCATCAAGGTTAAGACTGTTGGAATTTGGCATCAAACGTAAGTCTAGCAGAGATGGACGTATGAGAGGATGCATCCGTCGTGTATACAACCAGCGAGCTACAGAAACAGTTAGCATTCACACTCTTCGATATATACTGAGGGAGACTGAGCACCTATGGGTTTGCCCGGAGTGCAATGATGTCGATTCTGTTCAACAATAACAATGTCAATATCTGTTATGGAGCTACTTAGTGTCGTTGACACACAGACAATAACAACAAATAGCCTACTGATAAACAACAATTGTCTGGAAGTTGTGAACATAGAAATCATGACATGATTCACGAAGAATAGATAGATATATATATAGATAGATAGTGACTGCACTATATGGGTCTGCAATGTCCCTCTGAGTGCTAGTTGGCGCACAATCAAACGTGTATTTAATGAGGTCGCACCGGTGAAGATCGTGGAGGTGTTGTCGAATCGAGACAATACGAAGGTAGCACGAGTGACATTCGCGAATAGATGGGGTGCGCGCGAGGCAATCAGGTGGAAGCAGATGTCGCTGCTTGATAACCACCTGCTGATAGTCCAGCAGTAGGAATGGCTAGGTATCAGTTTCACGTATAGTCTAGGGTGTTTCGGTTAACGGGAATCGAACGTAAGAGTCTAATCCACTCCACCAGCACTGTGCTGATGAAAATATAAGTTGGAGATAAAGTTGTTCTATGCACATCTGTATGATATAGTGAGGGTGACTGAGGATGTAGATTTCAAATGTTAATATCATGATTGGCTGTAATTTTTTTTTTTACATTGATATCATGATGTACGTCACGATTAACAGACACCATTAACAGACAACATTCACGGACATCATTAACGGACATCATTAATGGAAACCACTAACAGACACCATTAACAGACACCATTAACAGACACCACTAACAGACACCACCAACAGACACCACCAACAGACACCACCAACAGACACCACCAACAGACACTACTAACAGACACCACCAACAGACACCATTAACAGACACCACTAACAGACACCACTAACAGACACCATTAACAGACACCACTAACAGACACCACTAACAGACACCACTAACAGACACCATTAACAGACACCATTAACAGACACCATTAGAACAAGAAGAGACCTGCTGCTCAGAGAGCTAAAGTGCAATGATCATGTGACTACAAGGAGACAGATACTGTTTGGCCCACCCCGCCACACCTTCTCCCCCTCTGTGAGGTAAAAACTGCTGCAACCGATCCATACAAAATTAACAGACACATGCAAACAGTCATATCTGCTGCTTGCCATAGACAGAATAACCAAAGCACGTAACCAGACTAACCTTATTCTACACCTATCGACACAGCTGAAGATAATTTTCTAATCTATCATCTCTGAACTTCTTGTAACCCGTGATTCTACGAGCAGTAACTGAGAATACCAAGCATTAGAGATACGACATAATATAAATAGTAACATATAACTGTTGTTATCAACTGTCACAGCATGATGCTCTATTATGTTTCATCAACAAGTTTTTATCAACTGTCACAGCATGATGCTCTATTATGTTTCATCAACAAGTTTTTATCAACTGTCACAGCATGATGCTCTATTATGTTTCATCAACAAGTTTTTATCAACTGTCACAGCATGATGCTCTATTATGTTTCATCAACAAGTTTTTATCAACTGTCACAGCATGATGCTCTATTATGTTTCATCAACAAGTTTTTATCAACTGTCACAGCATGATGCTCTATTATGTTTCATCAACAAGTTTTTATCAACTGTCACAGCATGATGCTCTATTATGTTTCATCAACAAATTCTTCAATGCACGACAACCAGACGACAACCAGACGACAACCAGACGACATGCGCGAGAACCAGACGACACCACCAAACAAAAACAACAAAATGTCTTCATTCTTCATGCACATTGACAAGAATCAGGGGCAGACCATCTGTTCAGGAAAAGGAAGAGAGTTATTGCAACATTTATACATGTGCAACAAGAATCAGTTTAGTCCTAAATTAGATACAACACATGTTGACCCTGCAGGAATATAATATTGTCTCGCAGAATGTCCTGAGAGGCCCAATATTATTGTCCTACTGGTGAACCGGTTCCTAAACAAAAAATATATGTATGCTGGGTATGTGTGAAATTAAAGGTTTCTTCTAACTTCAGCATAGTTTTAGTCTGCTACCACATAAACTGAAGACAAAATGTCAGTACCCTGTGAGCAAGGTACTCCAGAACCAGACTTCAGGGAAGAATTTGCGTACTTGAACAACTGGCACTAACGCTTGCTGAGACCAAGACACGTCCAATTCAATGGAATGTGCTTCTGAATCCATATAAAATTCTCTCTCACTTTCTATCCTCAAGTAATGGTGAAATCCTGTGACAACAGCGACCAGGATAGTATATACGTATGCCCATCTGACATGAAAAAACTAACAAAACGAACTTGGCACATCCAATTTATAGGCAACATGTATGACATGGATGACATGTATGACATGGATGACATGGATGACATGTATGACATGTATGACAAAGCTGTCATTGTTATGGAATTCTATACATAAAATAAATATAGAAAAACACACTCAGAAGGGAACTAGGGAAACAACAAGTTACAGATGGCACAGGTCACGAGACCTTGGCATGTCCAAGCTGACAGCCTATGCTCCAGAAGGAACCAAAAGGTGACGATAATTACGATGAAGGATAATATGTCAAATAATTGTTAATAATTCTGTCGTGTTGACCTTAACAGATGGTATTTGTAACTGGTTAGTACAATATCATAATAAAAAACATTACTGGAACCAGAGTTCTACAAAATATGTTTTAAGCAACTCACTTTCATTATCACTGCTATGGCATCAAAATGGTAGTAATTACAGAACTGATGACGTAGATTCTGAAAGAATCACGTCTGTGATGAAGACGTAGATGAGCTCAGAGCAAGACGAAAGTAGGCAACCTCTAAAATGTACTCATTACATCAATGATATTATTGAGCAGTGATTCTCAAATTATCTCAAGTGGAAGATTAGTCAAGTTTTTTTTTTTTTTTTTTTTTTACTGGGCCAGGGACTATTACCATATTTTTACCATCGTATTTCTGTATACACCACAATATGTTCGTATGAAAGTGCGTATATGCAGCACCATAACAGCACAATTATCACGATTACTTAAAACTTTCAACTGTATCACCTGATTAATATTCATGATGGATTTCCAGTGAGATTTAAAAATTACAATGTCATTTCTTTCTTGTCTACAAAAACATCACAGAATGACAACCATTTACTGGTGAATTAGCACTCTCTATGCACCACTCTCTTGAGTAACCCTACCATAGAGTACAGAGGCCCACGGCTTGGTCTGCATTAGTAACTAAAACTGCACAACTGATTCCCTACTGACCCCCACTGGATAAGGGAAAAATGTGTGCAGCCATTGAATAAGCACTCACATGAAACAGCTAGCATGGGTGTCACTATTAACCACATTTTTGTATAAAGGGAAGTCAGTTTCTGATCACTCAGACTGTCTATTGAGCCATATGCCTCACATATGACTCACTCACACTATCTATTGAACCATATGTTTAACGTGTAACTCACTCACACTGTGTATTGAACCATATGTTTAACGTGTAATTCACTCACACTCTCACACTATCTATTGAACCATATGTTTAACGTGTAACTCACTAACAATGTCTATTGAACCATACGTTTAACGTGTAACTCACTCACACTCTCACACTGTCTATTGAACGATATGTTTAACCTGTAACTCACTCACACTATCTATTGAACCATATGCCTCACATGTGACTCACTCAGACTCTCTATTGAACCATGTGCCTCACATGTGACTCACTCAGACTGTCTATTGAACCATATGCCTCACATGTGACTCACTCACACTGTCTATTGAACCATATGTTTAACATGTGACTTACTCACTGTCTGTTGAACCATATGCCTCACGTGTGACTCACTCAGACTGTCTATTGAACCATATGCCTCACATGTGACTCACTCACACTATCTATTGACCCATATGTTTAACGTGTGACTCACTCACACTGTCTATTGAACCATATGCCTCACATGTGACTCACTCACACCATGCAGTAATTTCATTCTGGCAAAGCAGGAATACAGAAATGTGAGGCTGGAGGGGTTTAGCAACATTCATTAATGCAAATCAGAAAACAGTGTTTTCACCGTTTTCATGCTTGAAGTGCACAAAGGTGACAGAGCTTATCAAAAGTGCGCTGAGTACAGACAAGCAGCACTATACCGTATAGTGGTGTTCACCCACAGCCAGACTTCTGGAAATAACTGTCGCACTCTCTTTACAGTTTCCAAAGCTTCTGTGTTTTCTGTTCCCATTAAAGGTTCAGGTACAGCTTCTAAATGAGCTATTCTGACATGAGAAACACTATCACTTGTTCTTATACGGCCATTCGTTGCTTTAAGCTGATGCCTACGTCTTCCTGTTAAATCATTGCGGACATTATCAAAGATGGCAATCTTGTGTCAGAGGTTCTCAACCTTTTTGATGCAGTTAACCAAACTTGCACAATTTTGTCAACACATCACTTAGTCTTATATCACAACACATCACTTAGTCTTATATCACAACACATCACTTAGTCTTATATCACTGGCTGTATTTCATACAAAGAAAAAAGAGACACTCCTCGTGGTCCAATGTGACAGGCTGGTGTGTCACATCACACAAACTGGGAACCTCTGTCATCAATACAATCAAACTATGTACATGTACAACTAAATATAGAAAATACAAGAAGCCATATGACAACTTCTTCAAATATTGTGTTATACAGAAATGAGATGCAGTTGGTCTTCCTGCAGATAAACACTAGAGTGAATGACTAGGAAGGATGTAAACAACAGCAGCTGAATACACTCTACAGACATCGTTAATCTTAACCCATCAGGAGTTAAACAGGTTATTTTTATCAACTAATATTGTTTACAAAATCAATATGTGAGATAATCAACGGAAAAAGCTGATCAATTCACTATTTCTTGCAAAAAACTGTGACATATTTTACTAGATCAGGACATTAATCAAAGCACCAACAAAAAAAATCATCACATGTGAAATGTTGTTAATAAAACATGAAGAGACCTACTGAGACAAGTGGCCAATAAAACACGAAGAGACCTTCTGAGACATGTGGCTAATAAAACATGAAGTAACCTATCTCAGACATGTGGTTAATAAAACATGAAGAGACCTACTGAGACAAGTGGCCAATAAAACACGAAGAGACCTTCTGAGACATGTGGCTAATAAAACATGAAGTAACCTATCTCAGACATGTGGTTAATAAAACATGAAGAGACCTACTGAGACAAGTGGCCAATAAAACACGAAGAGACCTTCTGAGACATGTGGCTAATAAAACATGAAGTAACCTATCTCAGACATGTGGTTAATAAAACATGAAGAGACCTACTGAGACAAGTGGCCAATAAAACACGAAGAGACCTTCTGAGACATGTGGCTAATAAAACATGAAGTAACCTATCTCAGACATGTGGTTAATAAAACATGAAGAGACCTACTGAGACAAGTGGCCAATAAAACACGAAGAGACCTTCTGAGACATGTGGTTAATAAAGCATGAAGTAACCTATCTCAGACATGGCGAATAAAACATAAGTGAAATACTGAGATGTGTCGTCAATAAAACACGAAGAAACCTACTGAGACATGTGGCTAATAAAACATGAAGAGACCTACTGAGATATGTAGCCACATAAGACATGAAGAGACCCACTGAGACAGGTGGCCACATAAAACACGAAAAGATCTATTGAGACAGGTGGCCACATAAAACACGAAAAGATCTACTGAGACAGGTGGCCACATAAAACATGAAGTGACCTAATGAGACATGTGGCTAATAAAACATGAAGAGATTTACTGAAACTTATGGCCACATAAAACATGAAGAGACCTACTGAGACATGTGGCTAATAAAACATGAAGAGATCTACTGAAACTTGTGGCCACATAAAACATGAAGAGACCTACTGAGACAGGTGGCCATATAAAACATGAAGTGACCTACTGAGACATGTGGCTAATAAAACATGAAGAGACCTACTGAGAAATGTGGCAACATAAAGTATGATGTGACATGTGACTAATAAAACATGAAGAGACCTACTGAGAAATGTGGCCACATAAAACATGAAGTGACCTACTGAGACATGTGGCCACATAAAACATGAAGAGACCTACTGAGACATATGGCCACATAAAGCATGAAGAGACCTACTGAGAAATGTGACAACATAAAGTATGATGCGACATGTGGCTAATAAAACATGAAGAAACCTACTGAGAAATGTGGCAACATAAAGTATGATGTGACATGTGGCTAATAGAACATGAAGAGACCTTCTGAGATGTGGCCAATAAAACATGAAGAGACCTACTAAGACATGGGGCCACATAAAACATGACGATGTCTACTGAGATATGTGGCTAATAAAACATGAAGAGATTCACTGAGAAAAGTGGCCACATAAAATGTGAAGAGGCCTGTTGAGAAATGTGGCCACATAAAACATGAAGAGATCTACTGAGACATGTGGCTAATAAAACATGAAGAGACCTACTGAGAAATATGGCCACATAAAACATGAAGAGACCTTCTGAGACATGTGGCTAATAAAATAGCCTACAAAGAAACCTGCTGAGAAATGTGGCCACATAAAACATGATGATGTCTACTGAGATATGTGGCTAATAAAACATGAAGAGACCTACTGAGACATTTGGCTAATAAAACATGAATAGATTCACTGAGAAAAGTGGCCACATAAAACGTGAAGAGGCCTGTTGAGAAATGTGGCCACATAAAACATGAAGAGATCTACTGAGACATGTGGCTAATAAAACATGAAGAGACCTACTGAGAAATATGGCAACATAAAACATGAAGAGACCTTCTGAGACATGTGGCTAATAAAATACGAAGAAACCTGCTGAGAAATGTGGCCACATAAAACATGAAATGACCTACTGAGACATGTGGCTAATAAAACATGAAGAGATCTACTGAGTCATGTTGCTAATAAAACATGAAGAGACCTACTGAGATGTGGCCAACAAAACATGAAGAGACCTACAGAGACATGTGGCCATATAAAATATGAAGAGACCTGCTGAGAAATGTGGACACATAAAGCATGAAGCAACCTACTGAGTCATGTTGCTAATAAAACATGAAGAGGCCTACTGAGATGTGGTCAACAAAACATGAAGAGACCTACTGAGACATGTGGCCACATAAAACACGAAGAGATCTACTGAGAGATGTCAGATGACACTAATAAAACATGAAGAGGCCTACTGAGATGTGGCCAACAAAACATGAAGAGACCTACTGAGACATGTGGCCACATAAAACACGAAGAGATCTACTGAGATATGACACTAATAAAACATGAAGAGACCTACTGAGACAAGTGACCACATAAAACATGAAGTGACCTATCTCAAAAATGACTAATAAAATATGAAGTAACCTATCTCAGACAAGACCGATAAAACATGAAGTGATCTATCTCAGACGTGACCAATAAAACGTAAAGTAACCTACCTCAGACAAGACTGATAAAACATGAAGAGACCGACTGAGAAATGTGGCCAATAAAACATGAAGTGACCTATCTAAGACATGACCAATAAAACTTGAAGTGACCTATCTCAGAAATGACTAATAAAATATGAAGTAACCTATCTCAGACATGACCAATAAAACATGAAGTGACCTGTTACAGAAATGTGGCCAATAAAACATGGAGACCTACTAAAAAATGTGGCCAATAAATTATGAAGAGACCGACTGAGAAATGTGGCCAATAAAACATGAAGACCTACTAAAAATGTGGCCAATAAAACAAGAAGAGATCTTCAAAAAAATTTGGCCAATAAAACATGAAGAGACCTATCTCAGACATGACCAATAAAACATGAAGAGACCTGCTAATAAATAAAGAACTTACAACAATTTCTGAATCAGCAAAGGTTGTTGTTGTTGTTTAACTAGGGCTGCTGAGCTTCTCACTCTTTTCCAGCAAACTTCAAGTTGAAGACTCCTTGGAATTATCTACACTGTGGATCTAGGCTCGTCCAGTGACGTTTCTGCCATTCCGAAATGTGTTGAGCTGAAGTCAAGAGCTCCAGTTTCTCCAGCCTGGATTGAATTTACAGGATCATCTCATCTGGTCCCAAGCTAGGAGGACACAGCGCATGGCATACTATGCATTTTCCTCCGTCCAAGGCGGCTCTCCAAATATGCAAAGCTAAAGTACTGTGATTTTGTTCTGGGCTCTCCTAAGGAATTGTTACGTCCTACACAGAGCCACTTCTCTCCCCCCCCCCCCAACTACCCCCCCCCCCACCCTCCCCACCTATCACAAGTCCATAGTGAGATCCTCCTGTATACAGCTAACCAGGTAAAAGACAGAGTTACGTCTGGGGCTCAAGTGACTCCTCCAAGTTTAGTCTGCAATGCTGGGTTCTCAGTATGTTTCACAACAGCGGGAATCCACATAAGTGTGTGGATGATTTCAAGAGTCAATGAGGGTGCAATTAGCCTCACAGACAGGTTCACCTCCACATCTTGATGCTGTAGTATTGTGCTTAGCTGGTGGTCTTAATATGATAACTCCAGATATGCCTCCATGCATAATCAGCAAAAGTAAAACAGTATATTGAGAAACAGAATAAGTTTGTCTGAACATCTTGTATAGATGATTCTAAATCAACCAGCAATATTTTCAAAATGGAGGCAACTACCTATAGATGATAACCCAGAAGAGGGATCAAGGGAGTGATAGACATCTTGAGGAATTCATGACAGCACACTCAAATGCACAGCTTGCATAAGCAGGACATGAAAAAGATGAATAAAGCATCAATGTAAGGAAATGATATGTCATGCCTGAAAACATATTCATGTTAACATTACGTACAAATACAGTCTGCTGTATTAACTCTTCTTTATCATGACAACCCCCCCCCCGCCGACCCCCCCCCAGGAGGCTGGTCATGTAACAGATGCCTGTAGGACAGTTTCTATTTGTTCACTGATGTTTGTCCTGATCAATGTTGTTGCTGCATATTTTGTGTGCTTAATTATATTTATTTCCAATTATGCCCCTTTGAACACAGTTTAAGATTACAGACAAAAAGTGAGCACTGACAGGATAAAATTCCAAGATAAAACCTGGAGATGATGTTGACAGTTTAGGCTGAAATAACTCTGTTAAACAGTGTATACATCACACAACCAAGAAGATAATTTCTAAATTAACTATGGCATTCATGTAAACAACTGGCTCTTTTTAATGCTAATAACAAGACATGGCTTAATTATTACACACAACAAGATATGACTCCATTCAATGCAGACATCAAGACAAATACAGACAAGAAGACAATCTACTGCCAAATTCAAATGGTGGAACGTTCTCTACGTTATAAAATTTTTTCAGCACAAATATGAATTAACGAGACTTCAAATCAGGTAATGTTTAACATCAGGCTCACAGAAATTTTAGCAGTGCTAGTAGTAATAATAAAACTGTAAAGTCACCAAAGAAGCCCCAATTCCTTCATCTGAAACGATCTATTTTGAACTACTCCTTCAAGCATGAATGTTTCCTGGAAATAATTTTATCTAAATTTTCTCTTCAAATTCTTGAAAATTTCTCTTTTACGTTGTTTACATTTTTTTTTAAATTGCACTTTCAGCCATCAATCATTTGCATATTTTCGGTTGCTAGTTATTCTCCAATTGTTAAACCTAGATTCTACTTATGTGGTTGAAAATATTCACTATACAAATGATACACTGGTAATGAGCACACATCCGACCCTCACACTTCTTGTTGATATCAACACATAATGACAGTGATAGCCACTAACAGTGATATTTCCTCAGTCATGTGACTTCCGACAAATAAAACTTTTATAATCGTCCAACAAACACACAGACTTTTATAATCTTTGACAAACACACAGACTTTTATAATCTTTTGATGAACACACAAAATTTTACAATCTTTTGATAAACAGACAGACTTTTATAATCTTTTGATAAACAGACAGACTTTTATAATCTTTTGATAAACAGACAGACTTTTATAATCTTTTGATAAACAGACAGACTTTTATAATCTTTTGATAAACAGACAGACTTTTATAATCTTTTTATAAACAGACAGACTTTTACAATCTTTTGATAAACAGACAGACTTTTATAATCTTTTTATAAACAGACAGACTTTTATAATCTTTTGATAAACAGACAGACTTTTATAATCTTTTGATAAACAGACAGACTTTTATAATCTTTTGATAAACAGACAGACTTTTATAATCTTTTGATAAACAGACAGACTTTTATAATCTTTCGTGACAAACACATTACAAAAAAAAAAAAAAAAAAAAAGGAAAAACAAAAGGATACAAAGACAGATATAATAAAAACATTTAAAAAGTAAAAGGAGTCACTTGGTTTATACTGCCATAGGGGAGTGAAGTGTGAGAGATTTCATGATACAAGGTTTCAGCTAAATGAGGTGGAATGATCAGTTTCCATTGTTGCCACCTTTGCCTTCCCTAACTCAAGAGCAGAGTCAGGTACCCATTCACAGCTGGGTATACTTCAGCATGGCACGGCTTGGTTTGGAATCTGGTAACTCTGCCTTGAGAAGCAAGTACTCTAACCACATTTTTCTGCTTGATGTTCTCTAAACATATATAATATCTGAAGCATAGAGATAGGAATGGAGGTGACAAGATAGAGATGGAGGTGACAAGATAGGGATGGAGGTGACAAGACAGGAATAGAGGTGACAAGATAGAGATGGAGGTGACAAGACAGAGATGGAGGTGACAAGATAGAGATGGAGGTGACAAGACAGGGATGGAGGTGACAAGATAGGGATAGAGGTGACAAGATAGAGATGGAGGTGACAAGACAGAGAGGGAGGTGACAAGATAGAGATGGAGGTGACAAGACAGGGATGGAGGTGACAAGACAGGGATGGAGGTGACAAGATAGGGATAGAGGTGACAAGATAAGAATTGAGGTGACAAGATTAGGATGGAGGTGACAAAATAGGGATGGAAGGTGACAAGATAGCCATGGAGGATACTAGATAGGGATGGAGGATGACAAGATAGGGTTGGAGGTGACAAGATAGGGATTGAGGGTGACAAGATAGTGATGGAGGTGACAAGATAGTGATGGAGGTGACAAGATAGGGATGGATGTGATACGATAGGGATGGAGGTGACAAGATAGGGATAAAGGTGACAAGATAGGGATAGAGGTGACAAGATAGGGATAGAGGTGACAAGATAGAGATGGAGGTGACAAGATAGAGATGGAGGTGACAAGATAGGGATGGAGGTGACAAGACAGGAATAGAGGTGACAAGATAGGGATAGAGGTGACAAGATAGAGATGGAGGTGACAAGACAGGGATGGAGGTGACAAGACAGGGATGGAGGTGACAAAATAGGGATAGAGGTGACAAGATAGAGATGGAGGTGATAAGACAGGGATGGAGGTGACAAGATAGGGAGATAGGGATAGAGGTGACAAGATAGAGATGGAGGTGACAAGACAGAGAGGGAGGTGACAAGATAGAGATGGAGGTGACAAGACAGGGATGGAGGTGACAAGACAGGGATGGAGGTGACAAGATAGGGATAGAGGTGACAAGATAGGGATAGAGGTGACAAGATAGAGATGGAGGTGACAAGATAGAGATGGAGGTGACAAGATAGAGATGGAGGTGACAAGATAGGGATGGAGGTGACAAGATAGGGATAGAGGTGACAAGATAGGGATAGAGGTGACAAGACAGAGATGGAGGTGACAAGACAGAGATGGAGGTGACAAGACAGAGATGGAGGTGACAAGACAGGGATGGAGGTGACAAGACAGGGACTGAGGTGACAAGATAGAGAGGGAGGTGACAAGATAGAGATGGAGGTGACAAGACAGGGATGGAGGTGACAAGATAGGGATAGAGGTGACAAGATAGGGATAGAGGTGACAAGATAGAGATGGAGGTGACAAGATAGAGATGGAGGTGACAAGATAGGGATGGAGGTGACAAGATAGGGATAGAGGTGACAAGATAGAGATGGAGGTGACAAGACAGAGATGGAGGTGACAAGATAGAGATGGAGGTGACAAGACAGGGATGGAGGTGACAAGACAGGGATGGAGGTGACAAGATAGAGATGGAGGTGACAAGATAGGGATGGAGGTGACAAGATAGGGATGGAGGTGACAAGACAGGGATGGAGGTGACAAGATAGGGATAGAGGTGACAAGATAGAGATGGAGGTGACAAGACAGAGATGGAGGTGACAAGATAGGGATGGAGGTGACAAGACAGAGATGGAGGTGACAAGATAGGGATTTAGGTGACAAGACAGGGATGGAGGTGACAAGATAGGGATAGAGGTGACAAGATAGAGATGGAGGTGACAAGACAGGGATGGAGGTGACAAGACAGGGATGGAGGTGACAAGACAGGGATGGAGGTGACAAGACAGGGATGGAGGTGACAAGATAGGGATAGAGGTAACAAGACAGAGATGGAGGTGACAAGATAGGGATTTAGGTGACAAGACAGGGATGGAGGTGACAAGATAGGGATGGGGGTAACAAGATAGGGATGGAGGTAACAAGATAAGGATAAAGGTGACAAGATAGAGATGGAGGTGACAAGATAGGGATGGAGGTGACAAGACAGAGATGGAGGTGACAAGACAGATATGGAGGTGACAAGACAGAGATGGAGGTGACAAGATAGGGATTTAGGTGACAAGATAGGAATGGAGGTGACAAGACAGAGATGGGGGTGACAAGATAGGGATGGAGGTGACAAGATAGGGATTTAGGTGACAAGATAGGAATGGAGGTGACAAGACAGAGATGGGGGTGACAAGATAGGGATGGAGGTGACAAGATAGAGATGGAGGTGACAAAATAGAGATGGAGGTGACAAGATAGGGATGGAGGTGACAAGATAGGGATGGAGGTGACAAGATAGGGATGGAGGTGACAAGATAGAGATGGAGGTGACAAGACAGAGATGGAGGTGACAAGATAGGGATGGAGGTGACAAGACAGAGATGGAGGTGACAAGATAGGGATGGAGGTGACAAGACAGAGATGGAGGTGACAAGATAGGTATGGAGGTGACAAGACAGAGATGGAGGTGACAAAATAGGGATTTAGGTGACAAGACAGGGATGGAGGTGACAAGACAGGGATGGAGGTGACAAGATAGGGATGGAGGGTGACAAGATAGGGATGGAGGTGACAAAATAGAGATGGAGGTGACAAGATAGGGATGGAGGTGACAAGACAGAGATGGAGGTGACAAAATAGAGATGGAGGTGACAAGATAGGGATGGAGGTGACAAGATAGAGATGGAGGTGACAAAATAGAGATGGAGGTGACAAGACAGAGATGGAGGTAACAAGACAGGGATGGAGGTGACAAGACAGGGATAGAGGTGACAAGATAGAGATGGAGGTAACAAGACAGAGATAGAAATGACAAGATAGAGATGGAGGTGACAAGATAGAGATGGAGGTGACAAAATAGAGATGGAGGTGACAAGATAGGGATGGAGGTGACAAGATAGAGATGGAGGTGACAAAATAGAGATGGAGGTGACAAGATAGGGATGGAGGTGACAAGACAGAGATGGAGGTGACAAAATAGAGATGGAGGTGACAAGATAGGGATGGAGGTGAAAAGATAGAGATGGAGGTGACAAAATAGAGATGGAGGTGACAAGATAGGGATGGAGGTGACCAGATAGAGATGGAGGTGACAAAATAGAGATGGAGGTGACAAGATAGGGATGGAGGTGACAAGACAGAGATGGAGGTGACAAAATAGAGATGGAGGTGACAAGATAGGGATGGAGGTGACAAGATAGAGATGGAGGTGACAAAATAGAGATGGAGGTGACAAGATAGGGATGGAGGTGACAAGACAGAGATGGAGGTGACAAAATAAGAATAGAAGTCACAAAATAGAGATTGAGGATCTGGCACAAATTAGTTGAAGGTCTTAGCTTTGTGTGTGTGAGTGATATATAGAAGAGAAATAAAGTGAAGTTAGCAGCATATTCCACAAATGAAACTGTGAATGAACTAACAAGAACAAAATTACTGTATAACTGTGCCCCATAAGGTTCCCATAGGTCACTAATGAGATACAAAGAACAGGTCTACCATTTTCACTAGGTGTGTTATAAGAGGTGACAGGTTGTACACAGGTCTAGCATTTGCATCATAGAGAACTGTATGATAAACAATCACTACTAAAGCACATCAAGTGTTTTGTCGCTGGCTTCCTCCAACTAGAGGCCTACTACAGTGGTGGTTCCATTCTTTGTAACAGAAAGTGCAACACTGATTTGTCAGTCAGAATAAATATAATATCAGCATTTGCACCTTTCTATTGTGTTTATAATTTAGGATCCTGTCAATCTAAATTTATCCTCTAACGAAAAAAAATAGGATTACCACTTCCTCAAGCATGTCATAAAGGTGACTACTGGTTGTACGTGTGACTGGCAGCCTCATCATATCCAACTAATTGCTATGGCCTTCAAGGAAGACCAGCTACAGAAGTGGCTTCATGACCCATAAGGAATTAACAGGGAAATGAATGCATGAAATTAAACTAAATTTGCTAAAGTCAATTGTTAGGCTACAATTCTAGAGAATTATATTGTGGCTTTTACAACTGCACGTTCTTGTTAAATTTTGTGTTTTTCCTACCTTAAAGTTCATGCTTTGCTTAGTGTTACTAATTTCCTTTTTATGCATTCATCATTTGACATAACATTTTGACACAGAAACTTTTCAGTGCATTTTAAAACTTGTCTCAGAACACATTTCTTATATCTTAGCAAAATTTACTGCAAATACTATTTTGAGAATGTAATATAATGTTGTATAGCTGGAGATTTACTAAAGTTATCTCAAATCTATTCCAATAAGAGGTTTTAAAATATAAAGATGAGCTTCCCATTCCAATTTGGCATTCATAACTCAACAAACAATAAACATTGACTTTAAGCATAATGTATCCTTTCATCCTCACATTGACTTTAAGCATTATTTAGGCATGTATCATTATAAAAGTAATATAACATTATTCATTTGCAATATCCAATCATAATTAAAGTGAAGTATGTTATGATTGTCCCAACGGGCTGATCACCCGTTTGCCAGTCACTTTGATTATGGAAACAACAACAAACGGATTGATTTGTCGTTGCCCTAAAGATGCCATTAGGCGTGATGGGAACAACGGCAGAGAAAATCTATTCGCTGTTGCCCTTAAGACGCCACTAGGCGTAATGGCCACTGACTGCTTTGCCGGTCATTGGCTAAGGACGGAAGAAGAAGAAGAAGAATGTTATGATTGTAGTAGGTGAAGTCTTGTTAATGGAATCCTGCATCTGTTTCTCCAAACAGCATGTAGCTGTAGCTCTTCTCCTACGAAAGCAACAACCAGGGCATCCATTCATTCTTGTATGACTTAATGTAGCTTCAGCTTTCAAAAGTGTTGTTCAATTAGCTGTCTTTGTTAGAATAGGTTTGCCTACTGTGATCTTTGTCAGAATTGGTTTACCTACTGTGATCTTTGTTTGAACTGGTTTGCCTACTGTGATCTGTGTTAGAGTTGGTTTGCCTACTGTGATCTTTGTTTCAATTGGTTTTGCCTACTGTGTTCTTTGTTATAACAGGTTTGCCTACTGTGATCTTTGTTAGAAAAGGCTTGCCTACTGTGATCTTTGTTAGAAAAGGTTTGAGGTTTGCCTACTTTGATCTTTGTTAGAAAAGGTTTGCCATAATCTTTGTTAGAATAAGTTTGCCTACTGTGATTTTTGCTAGAAATGGTTTGCCTACAGTAGTCTTTGTTAGAATAGGTTTGCCTACTGTGATCTTTGTTAGAATAAGTTTGCCTACTGTGATCTTTGTTAGAGTAAGTTTGCCTACAGTAGTTTTTGTTAGAAAAGGTTTGCCTACTGTGATCTTTGTTAGAAAAGGTTTTTCTAATGTGATCTTTGTTAGAATAGGTTTGGCTACTGTAATGTTTGTTAGAAAAGGTTTGCATACTGTGATCTTTGTTAGAAAAGGTTTGTCTACTGTGATCTTTGTTAGACAAGGTTTGTCTACTGTGTTCTTTGTTAGAAAAGGTTTGCATACTGTGATCTTTGTTAGAAAAGTTATGTCTACTGTGATCTTTGTTAGAATAGGTTTGTCTACTGTGATCTTTGTTAGAAAAGGTTTGCCAATTATGATCTTTGTTAGAAAAGGTTTGCCTACAGTGATCTTTGTTAGAATTGGTTTGTTTACTGTAGTCTTTGCTAGAAAAGGTTTGCCTAATGTGATCTTTGCTAGAATTGGTTTGCCTAATGTAATCTTTGTTAGAATAGGTTTGCCTACTGTGATCTTTGTTAGAAAAGGTTTTCCCACTGTGTTTCTTGTCTCATCATCCTCTATCTGTGTCTCCTGTATCTTCTTCTTCTTCTTCCGTCCTTAGCCAACGACCGGCAAAGCAGTCAGTGGCCATTACGCCTAGTGGCGTCTTAAGGGCAACAGCGAATAGACTTTCTCTGCCGTTGTTCCCATCACGCCTAATGGCGTCTTTAGGGCAACGACAAATCAATCCGTTTGCTGTTGTTTCCATAATCAAAGTGACTGGCAAACGGGTGATCAGCCCGTTGGGGTCTCCTGTATCACTAGGGTTATTTACCTCTCTCTTGGTACTCTGTAAATTACTTACCTGTACCACTACAACCTCTGTATCTCTATTTAATTGCTATATTGGAGTAAGTTTACGCTAAACAGCACATGCAACTAATATCCTCTATGCACTTAAATTCAACAGGACATACAATATGTGCATAGTCTTATAAATGATTGACATAAACATTTACTTTACAAGATGCTACACTTCTCTGTTCTAAATTATTTCAAAAAAAATAAAAACACTTGTGGCACAACAGGAATCATTAGTCAGGAATTTAAGAGTTAAGGTAAAATATATAACAACTTGCATGTAACTTGAATTTAAGTCAATATCACTTCTTGCATTGTTCATTTTTTATTTTAACTTTTCAATTATGGCTGGTGGAATGATGAGATGATTTCACAACTCAACCCAGTTACATGATCCATCCAAACAGACTGCCACCCAAGTCTCAGTACATGGTAGAAAACCACTGCTTATGCACCCCTAACTAAATGTACAAGCAACTGTTTGCTGCTGTTAAATTTTTAATCCAAGAAAAGTTATGCTAGACTAGTGAGGTACTTACAGTAAAGACTTCTGGACTACTTGTTGCACTGTAAGACAACGCAAACTCAGGACTTGTAGGTTTTTCTCCTTGGTCAAATTTTTCCGACACTTCCTTTTCCACCTGATAGAAATATTGGGCAGGAATTGTCGTAAACAACTTTAATGGAAGCAATGGGAAATAAAGTGATAATTAACTCTAGGTCAAAAATTATAACCATGATAGTAATGCAGTTACAAAAGACAGAGAAAACCTAGAGATGGGAGACAGGTAAAGTGACCTCAATGATATAGTACACAAAGATAGACGAACATGGAGATGGGAGACATGTAAAGTGACTCCAATGACACAGTACACAAAGATAGAGAAAAACTGGAGATGGGAGACAGGTAAAGTGACCCCAATGATATAGTACACAAAGATAGACAGACATGGAGATGGGAGACATGTAAAGTGACTCCAATGACACAGTACACAAAGGTAGAGAAAAACCTGGACATGGGAGACAGGTAGAGTGACCCCCAATGATATAGTACACAAAGATAGGATATGGGGTAAAGTGATCCCAATGATATAGTACACAAAGGTAGAGAAAACCTGGATATGGGGGACAGAAGAACCAAAAGTTAGGAGATATAAAGGGTAACAATTAGATAAGCTATAGATAAGATGAACAATGATAGAACTGAGAGTATATATATTGACATGTAAAACTGGCTGTGTGCATGTCTGTCTAGATAACCAATCAATCAATCAACAACCTTTTAGCTACTCAAGTCTTCAACAAACACACATCAAATCCACCTGTCATGTTCTATCAGCTCAAGGTCTTTACCATCCTTTTTATTTCTGTCTCTAGCTGTCTTCTACTTGTATTCTTTCACCTGTCTGTACTTATCTGCCCTTGCAGATTTCTCTGTTGACGTCCAAACATTTTCCAGTCCAATGGAAGTCCTCTTACCTTCTGCCTCCTTATTTTTTGTATTATGACTGTTTGTCTCTCCAGCTTTGTCTATATTGCTATCAAACTGTATTTTTGATTCTTCATCTTGCTTGGGTGTTTCTTCAAGTCACTCTTGTTATCATTTCCTACATTCGTTCTCATTATCGTTGTCTTTATCATGTCTAAATAAGTGTGAACATTATCTCTATTCATAAATAAGCCTACACATGTCTATCTCTGTAAATGTGTGTAAGTGTTTAATGTGTCAAGGTTTTCTAACTATTACTTCTCTTACCTTGGCTGCTGTGATATCATTGTCAGCCTTCAACAAGAGAACACTCTGGTCAACAGCCAAAACATAAACATTTGAGCCAGGTGTGGCACTGACCTCTAGCACCACTTCTTTGTTGGGCTCAGATTCATTCTTGTTGAAAGCAATGGACACCTGGAGACACCAGATATGTAAAGATACTGCAATAGTTCAGTGTTCATTTTATGCACTTTTCTTTAAAGGGGATTGGGAAGGGGGAAGGGGGGGGGAGAGGTAAGAATGTTATAAGTACAGATACGGGTTGATTACAGAGATGTATACAGACATGGTAAGGTGGCTCATAACACAACCTAAAGAAAGCCTAAAGGAGTCGGGGTTGCTGACTAACCATATTTTTGTAAAGAAAATCTCCAGGTCTGGCACCTGTAATGGTTGTACCTTAAGCAAACAAGGGAAAACTGCACAGATGGCAGCAGAAATAAATCAGAATTACAAGACTGATATCCTGCGACTCTGTGAAAGAAGAAGGAAAGGCATACAGAGAAAGAGACTAACAACAGGAGACATGGTGCTGGTCTCAGGACATGAGGAAGAATGTGTCCACTACAGTCAACAGGTGGCTCTAATACTAAGAAAACATATTAAGGCGCTCATAGAATGGGAAACAATTGGACCCCAAATAATAACAGCAACTTTCAAAACAGCCGACAAGAAAATATAGATAGACTTCAAGTTCAATCTTGTTATCATTTCTTGCATTTATTATCTATCTTTATCTTTTCCTTGTGTATTTTCAAACCCACTTGCTGTGACCTCTCACCTATATTATCTTTTTATCTTGCATCTGGT
Source organism: Oreohelix idahoensis (assembly GCA_024509875.1). Classification (NCBI taxonomy): domain Eukaryota; kingdom Metazoa; phylum Mollusca; class Gastropoda; order Stylommatophora; family Oreohelicidae; genus Oreohelix; species Oreohelix idahoensis. The sequence continues at coordinate 286,801 of JAMPIV010012334.1, read as the reverse complement.
TACATGAGACTGACAAAATTATCATGTAAAACAGTCTGCTACAGAAATCAACAGTGTAGAAGTGCTCAAGCACAGGCTAATAATAATGATGATGAATATGATAATGATGAAGGCTGTTACAGAAGCAAGTGAACATGAATATAGTCAAGCCATGTGTGCTAACTTTAGACACATAATGAGCAACAATTATTGACATAAATCAGTTCATACAACAGCAGACAATGGTGTAGCAAAAGTGTCACTGAGATGCCATGGCAAGTGGACTTTCTATTACAATAATTATTATTTTTACTTACATACAAATGATCTAACTAATTCAATGATGTCTGTGAATAAATTAAGCATGGTTGTGCAGTTGATAGAAAATAGTTACTGACTCCCATTCCAGGGAGCTTATAAGTTAGACTCTGACTAGAACTCTGATATTCACCCAAGAAGTAACCAGCTCCATGACTCTGATGATAAGTTCTGACACTGTATATTCAGCCGTAATAGGGTTGTATTGTGGAGTCAAAGAAAACATTTCCAGCTCTGATTCCAGAAATTTTACAAGTGCAACTCCACCTCTGTTCAAAAATAAGGGACTCAATGACTCTGCTCCCTCAACCCTGGAATTAAGGAAGCAATGACTGGTGCTATCATCATCAAGTGTGATCTAAGTTAATCTCCAAGTTTTCATATCAGCAGATTAGAGAAGTTGAAACTAGGTCAATCATTTAAGTTCTTCTTCATCTTGTTCTCAAGAGCATGTTAAAGCCATTTACTGTAAAAACTGTTTTAATCTCTCACACTTTGATGGTCTCTTTCTATTATATCGATTAAGGGCATGCAGCTGTATCAGTCTGTATGATACATTTTGTTGCATTAGTTTGGGTGATACTATTTGTTGTATTAGTTTATGTGATACATTATGTTGTATACATTTGGGTAATAGTTATTGTTGTATTAGTTTGGGTAATAATTGTTGTTGTATTAGTTTGGGTAATACTAGTCTTTGTTGTATTAGTCGAGGTAATAGTGTTGTTGTATTAGTTTGGGTAATAGTTGTTGTTGTATTAGTCTGGGTAATAGTTGTTGTTGTATTAGTCTGGGTAATAATTGTTGTTGTATTAGTCTGGGTAATAGTTGTTGTTGTATTAGTTTGGGTAATAGTTGGTGTTGTAATAGTTTGGGTAATACTAGTCTTTGTTGTATTAGTCTGGGTAATAGTTGTTGTTGTGTTGGTGTTAGTAGTTGTTGTATTAGTGTTGGTGATAGTTGTTGTTGTAAAAGGTTGAGTGATAGTTGTTTTTGAATTAGTCTGAGTTATATTTGATGTATTAGTATTGAATTGTAGTTGTAGTAGTTTTGGTGAAACACTTACGTCATTTTTGAAGATTCCCTTCACATTAAATGCCTGGCCATCAGCAACAATATCACTTGCATTTCGTACGTAGTAGACCAGCAAACGGGAGGTGGGGGCTAGATCAGGGGGTACTATGAGGTCAAATGTGAAGGAAGTCTTGCCTTGGCCATTCAGAATTCCTGAAGCAGCTGTTGTTCCTCTAGAAAGAACCTACATGACAAATCAGGGGAATTAATTCAGTTATTAGTAAACCTAGGAATTATCAGTCAAAAGATTGCATAATATCCATAAATTCTGAGATATGAAATTAAATATTTGATCTATGATTCAGATACTGCTTCACGATATTAAAGATCAAGCAGTCAGTAATATTGTTTCATTAGCTGACATTTACACAAGGCAACATAATTTTTTTTAAAGTGACAATTTTTAATATTGATAAAAATGTCACAATAAAATAACTGACAATTTTGAATATTGATGAAAATATCACATAAAGAACTGAAAATTTTGAATATTGATGAACATATCACAATAAAATGAATCTGGGTCTGCTAGTCATCATCATTTTCTCTTGTGCTTCTTTTCGAGCATGGGACTACCACTGTAGCTGGTCCCTTGCAGGAAGCCTGCATGAAGAACTCACATGCTTTTACAGCTGTGGTTTCTGTGACAATTTATTTGACATGATGAGATTATGCACCCCCTGCACAACCTCATTAGTTGCCTTGTATGACATGCCTGAGGGTGCACTGGTACTCTTCTTTCTTTGTCTACAGAGTTTACCATGGACAACTAAAAAAAGGTTAAGAGGGTGTCCTGAATAAGGCTGGTGTGCAAAGGAAACCCATGACATGCATCAGAAGGAAACCCGTGATATGCATCAGAAGGAAACCCATGACATGCATCAGAAGGAAACCCATGACATGCATCAGAAGGAAGCAGTCAGTGTTCTCTTGACAAATTGCAAGAAGTGGAAAGTTAGATTACTTCACCATGACAACAGGAAAGACTGATTAAGTGATAAAGGGCGGCAACAGAAGATGATACTGGGCAGATTAAAATCATGGCAAGGAAAGAAGTCAACCACAAAACTGATCAAATGCACTGGCAGCAGGAAGCTGTGGAGAGACATGGTTGCCTACACAAGCTAGTGTTACTTAAAGAAGTATGTAACAATCATAAATAGCTGCAGACTTAAAGAAGTATGTAACAACCATAAATAGCTGCAGACTTAAAGAAGTATGTAACAATCATAAATAGCTGCAGACTTAAAGAAGTATGTAACAATCATAAATAGCTGCAGATTTAAAGACTTATGTAACAACCATAAATAGCTGCAGACTTAAAGAAGTATGTAACAACCATAAATAGCTGCAGACTTAAAGACATATGTAACAACCATAAATAGCTGCAGACTTAAAGACGTACATAACAACCATAAATAGCTGCAGACTTAAAGACATATGTAACAACCATAAATAGCTGCAGACTTAAAGACGTACGTAACAACCATAAATAGCTGCAGACTTAAAGACATATGTAATAACCATAAATAGCTGCAGACTTAAAGAAGTACGTAACAACCATAAATAGCTGCAGACTTAAAGAAGTACGTAACAACCATAAATAGCTGCAGACTTAAAGAAGTATGTAACAACCATAAATAGCTGCAGACTTAAAGAAGTATGTAACAACCATAAATAGCTGCAGACTTAAAGACGTACGTAACAACCATAAATAGCTGCAGACTTAAAGAAGTACATAACAACCATAAATAGCTGCAGACTTAAAGAAGTACGTAACAACCATAAATAGCTGCAGAATTACCTCGTATATAACTTCATACAGCTCCTCAGTCCCATCTACTCTGACTTTTATTGTGCTTCCTGACTGTTGGTCATTGAAAAAAACAAACCCATAAATGTTACAATTCAACACAATGTTATTTATACTAGCATAATTTGTGAATTATAATTACAAATATAGAAAGAAATTTAAAATGTTAAAATTCAAAGATGACAGTGTACTTTAGGGTAGCTTTTGGATTATCAAATGGGAAAAACAGTTTAAACTTAATAACATTTACATTTTACACAATTTTGGAGTTTTACAGTAGTTTCTGTATTATTAAACATGAACTAAAAATATCTTTCCGTTTTTGTGGGAGGCTGTTTGGTTTAGTGGGAATATTTTTTCCATTTTTCTTGGAAATATAAGTATACACTGTCAACTTGCAAGATGTATCATACTTACTCCTCATCAGTGATAACCTTAGCCTCCTACCTCCTCAGAGCACCTCAGCAATGATTTATTTACTGTTTTAGCAGAGCACATAAACAATGATTTATTTACTGTTTTAGCAGAGCACATAAACAATGATTTATTTACTGTTATAGTGAAGCACCTAAAATGATTTATTCACTGTAACAGGGAGCATATAATAGTGAATTATTTTTACTGCGTCATAGCAGAGCACCTAAACGATAATAATAATAGCCCTTTCAGTCATAAATGACTATGGGAATATGCCCCTGAGGTGACAGACATCAGCTGCTTTTTTCCTGGTGTTCCTTTCAACGTTTTCTCCTCTCTTCTGCTTGCCATGAGAGCTTCTTTTTGCCCAATCTGAGGTAATGTTGTAGAGGGCCTCACTATTTGGTGTGATTGGCAGCTTCATAAAACAATGATATATTTACTGTAATATGGTGGAGCACCTAAAAAATAATTTAATTCCGGTGCCATAGCGAGGGCATCTAAACAATTATTTGTTTACTGTGTCATAGCATTGCACTTAAACAATGATTATTCTCTTTGATCTAGCACAGCACCTGAACTATGATTTATTTACTGTGTCATAGTAGAGCACTAAAAAACACTTTAGTTACTGTCACAGTGAAGCATCTAAACAATGATGCATTTAATGTTTTATAGTCACGTGCCTAAACAGTAATTTATTTAATTGTGTCATAACAGAGCACCTAGACAATAATTTATTTAGTGTGTCTCTGTAGTGCATCTAACAAATTACTGAGTTAGTGTGTCATAACAGAGCACCTAAACAATGATGCATTTAATGTTTTATAGTCATGTGCCTAAACAGTAATTTATTTAATTGTGTCATAACAGAGCACCTAGACAATAATTTATTTAGTGTGTCTCTGTAGTGCATCTAACAAATTACTGAGTTACTGTGTCATAACAGAGCACCTAAACAATGATGCATTTAATGTTTTATAGTCACGTGCCTAAACAGTAATTTATTTAATTGTGTCATAACAGAGCACCTAGACAATAATTTATTTAGTGTGTCTTTGTAGTGCATCTAACAAATTACTGAGTTACTGTGTCATAACAGAGCACCTAAACAATGAATTATTTACTGTATTATAGTGGAACACCTACAAATTTACTTATTTACAATGCTAGAGCAGAGCACCTCAACAACTAGATCACATACCAGAAATTCAGTTTATGCCCTAACAGACCACATGCAAAAGTAAATTTAAATGCTTACCTTTATATTTTTGTCAAGTAAGGTCACCTGAATAAAAGTATTGGTCTGTGACCACATCTTGTCTACAGTTTTTGTAGCCTGAACATCCTGAACTGTTGCCTGGAAGAGATGTCATTTGTTTTAAACATTTCAATAAAATAAAAGCATTACTGTTGCAAGTTTTAAAATAAGAATTGTATTCACAACAAGAATTATTAGAAAATCATTTCTTTCTTTGCAGTCATTGTTAAAATTAATTAAAAAGGGCAAGGAAAGAAAAAGTTGTAAGAGCGACAAGTACTTTTAAAATGTAACAAACTATTTTATTTCCAAAAGCTGAACAGGAAAAACATATTTTTCAGTTTAGTAGTTCTAAAATATGGCCTATGTAGTTGCCAGATTGTCTTAAGATGCAAAAAAATAATAGCATTACAGCACACCCAGGCATGTTGTACAAGGTGAATAATGGGGTGGCAATCTCATCATGTACAAAAGGAATTGCCACATAAACCAGTCTTACAGCAGACAGTAACAATGCACCTTATGGTCTATGATACCTTCTACAATTATTGTCTTGGTATATTAATACCAACACAATACCAATATTAATACAGACACAAACTGAGCTCAACTTAAGTAATATTAAATTATTAGTAAGTAAATTGATTGAATGAACAAAGAATGCAAGTGAAATGTCTACAAGTGTAGTTACATATGCATGTGGATGAGTATACTTCACATGTGGATGGGCAAACTTCACATGTGGATCAGGATATCAATGAGCATACTTCACATGTGAGTAACCATACTTCACATGTGAATGAGCATACTGCATTTGTGTATGAGTATACTTTACATGCAGATGAATATACTACACATGTGGATGAGCACACCTCAATTTGGATGAGTATAATTTGCATGTGGATGAGTATACTCACATATGGATGAGTATACTTCATGCATGGTTGAGTATACTTCATGTGTGGATGAGTATATGTTAAATACTTTATATTCATTGAGGGTCAGATAAATGTTTAAAGCTCTCATATACACGTCTGGTATTTTCAGACGTGCATATGAGCACAGCAATGATATTTTTTTTTTGATGCGCAAGATCTTATCACATCATTCGGATATCATCACATACGTCAACAACATACGTCTCTTTAGTGACTCTTGGAATGATCACTTCATTGGTCTTAGCTCACTCTTATCTACTCTCTGCTCTCACAACTTGATGGCACAACCGTCTAAAGCTCACATCAGGTTTAGTAAGATCTCATTTTTAGGCCACCGTGTAGGCCATGATCTCTTAAAAACTGAGGACAATAACATTTCCAAAATCTTAAATCTCACTACTCCAAAAAACTAAGAAACAAGTTTGAAGCCTCCTCGGCTTGATCCAATTCTATGGACGCTTCATATGTAGCTTGTCAACTATCACTGCCACTCTTTCTAGTCTGTTAAAGAAAGGGTCGCCAAACAAAGTTCAATGGTCACAAGAGTGCCAGGCCACTTTAGATAAGATTAAAATGTTATTTTCATCTGCACATATTTTACGACTCCCAAACAAATACACTCCTTTCATTCTTCGCACAGATGCTCTGAATAGGGGAATCGGTGCTTCACTCATGCAGAACTACACAGGAACACTTCACCCAGTTCTGTATGTGTCTCGGAAGTTGACTGAAACAGAACAACACTACTCCGTTGTGGACTGGGAGTTGTTGGCACTTGTGTGGTCCATTCTAAAGTTAAAACGACTTCTACTAGGTGCTTACTTTGTTTAACAAACGGTCACAACACAGTTATTTGCAATGTTGACTTGATTTGTGTTACTTACTTACTTAGTCGTTCCCCTTCTACCGTGAGGTGTAGAGGTTTGGAAGAGAGAGCGCCAGACTATCCTATCGGCTGTCTTCCTCCTGGCCTGGTTCCATTCTAGTCCTCGGTCCTTCAAAGATTGTCTAATGTTGTCCTCCCAGTGGACTCTGGGTCATCCTGGGGGTCTGGATCCTTGGTTTTTTGTTTCCCATGCTTGTCGTGGTAGCCGATCTTCTCCCATTCTGCAGACATGGCCAAACCATCTTAATTGGGACTGTTCTACTTGGGTCTGCAGGGGGTAGGATTTAAGGCCTTGATGTATTGTCTGGTGCATACTATGTCTCTTCTTTTTACTTCAACTTGATTTGTCACCCTTTTGAAATTTTCACCATTTATGATTATTCTTCGTTTCATTTCTTTTGTTCTTTCCTTCATCGATTGATAATACATAGTTGATCTATGTCTATTTTTCTTTTTTTTCATCATATTCTTGAATTCTTCATTAATTTCGTTCAACCAAGTTCATCGTGTTTTATTCCTAACTTCACTGATGATATTATGCTTTTATTCGTCTTAAAATTGATTGATTGTATTAGTGATGTGACTGACCTCACTATAGAAGTAAAAAAAAATCTTCGAATTTTTTTTGCGTGGGGGTCGATGTCAATTGTTAAATTATCATCCTGTATTGACCCATCCTACATCGTTACCAGGTCCAATTATCATTAACCAGATCCTCATCATACGCTAAGGAAATGGCCCACATTATTCGCATGATCAGAAGTACGTCAGCCACATTTCCAGATCCGACTGATTAGCTTATTTCAATGACTACATAAGAGAAGAAAAAACCCACTGGTAACAGTATACTCACATGTGGATAAGCATACTTCATGTGTGAATGAGCATACTTTATGTGTGGATGAGTATACTTCACATGTGGATAAGTATAAATCACATGTGGATGTAGAGGTAAGTGGATGAGTATACTTCACGTGTGGATGAGTATACTTCACATGTGGATGAGTATACTTCACATGTGGATGAGTGTACTCCACATGTGGATGAGTATACTTCATGTATGGATGAGTATACTTCACATGTGGATGAGTATACTTTACATATGGGTGAGTGTACTTCACATGTGGATGAGCATACTTCACATGTGGATGAGTATACTTCATGCATGGATTAGCATACTTCACATATGGATGAAGATACTTCACATGTGGATGAGCATACTTCACATGTGGGTAAGGATACTTCATGTGTGGATCAGTATACTTCACATGTGGATAAGGATATTTTGCATGTGAATGATCATCTTTCACATTATGATTTGTGATCTTAAAAACAAACTTTTATTATGATGATTATTGCAAATTTATGATGTTATATTACTTTTATAATGATAAATGCCAAAGTAATGCTTAAAGTAAATGTGAGGATGAAAGGATACAGCATACATGATGAGAGAGAGAGAGGAAGGGCAGAATGTCAGACGAGCCTGCGTGCCCAATTCTTAACACTTTGAAAATAAAGTTCATTCATTCGTTTGTTTGTTCTCTTCACCTGGGGATTCCAGAAAAAAGTCTGCCTTGTAATGCTACCAACAGGTTTTTCTCAATGTGTGTTCTATCCATCACCTGTGTCTTCTTCTCATCTCATTCCAATGGTACTTATCTGGTTCTTGGCAATAGTTCCACATATGTGACTTTGTCATACCATTTTAATCCTTCTATTCTACACAAGCACCCATTTATGGATGTCTGTAACTTTTTGGTTGTTGTTTTTGATGTTCTCCATGTTTGACAGCTACACAATAGGACTGACTTGACATTTGAGTTGAAGATTCTCATTTTCGTGTTGGACTTGATTTCTCTTGTTCTCCATATGTTTCCCAATGCAATGAAAGCTCCTCTTATTTTTTTGTATTCTTATTTTGATGTCCCTCCAATTTTGTTTATATTGTTGCCAAGATAAGTCTACAATTCTACATCTTTTAGTGGCATTTCTTTAAAAATTCAACCTCTCATTGACTATTTTCATTTTGTCTTGCATCTGATTATGATTATGGGACAGAAGAGCCAAGTCATCTGCAATATCTAGATCATCAAGTTGTTTAGTCAGCTTCCACTGGAATCCATTTTTGTTGTGTGATGTCGATGTTTTCATAACCCAATCTATTGCTAGTATTTTATTATTACTTTTTCCCCCCATTTACTAGCTTGTTTGTTTCAAAAAAAAAACCCTACTCATTTTTTTATTATTATGCTTGCATACTGTAAATGAATGCTGTTATGGTAACTTTATAATGTTGCATGCCTTTAAATTAATGCTTAAAGCATCATGTGGGAATGAAAGGATATAGTATGCAAGATTAATGAGAGTGGAAGGGCAGAATGTTAGACGGGCCTGCGCGCCCAATTCTTTACCCTTCGAAAATAAAGTTCGTTCGTTCGTTCGTTCGTTCGTTCGTTCGTTCTCTGTCTCACTCCCGTTCTAATCCTAAATGGTTATGAAAGTTGTCCTTCATGAAGAACTCTGCATGTCATGTTTTCATATGTTTTCTTTATTAAATTAATGATCTTCAGGGGAACTCCATAATGCCTCATCAATTTCCAAACTCATTCTCTGTCTACACTTTCCAATGCATTTTCATAGTCCACAAATCCAATGTAAAGAAGTGGGTCCATTCTAGACTTTGTTCAACTATTAATCTCAAAGTGGCTATCTGGTCTGTACAGGATCTGTTGTGTCAAAAACTTGCTTGTTCATCTCAGTTGCTTGTTGTGGACTCTTAATTTCTCGCGGATGATCCTGTTTATTACTTTTCCTGGCACTGATAGTGACATTATTCCTCTATATTTTGTGCATTCTTGTAAATTTCCCTTCTTAGGCAACTTGACCAGATAACCTTCCTTCCATTCTGCTGGTATTTCTTCTCTCTCCCAGACTTTGCCAAGTAGTTTGTATAATATCTCTGTACAGGTATCAATAACTGTTTTGACGGCTTCTACTAGAATGCCTTCTGGACCAGCTACTTTTCCATCTTTCAGAAGCTTTATTCTTCTTCTTTGATCCTTAACTGCTGACTATCAAAGCAGTCAGTGGCCATCACACCGTAGGGTGTCTTGTAGGGCAGCAGCAAACTGCTTCCACTTTGTTCAGTCGACGCTCATCCTTTGAGCAGTAGCTCAGCTCTGGTTCATTCTTTGCATCTCAGCCTCCACAGTTCTTCACCAAGTTGTTTTTAGTCGGCCTCTCTTTCACTTTCCTTCAGGGGTCCATAGCATAGCTGATCTTGTAATTAATGGCATCAGAGTCTCTTCTGATGATGCAGCCAACCCAACTCCAGCATCTGCCAGCTATGATGTTGTGCACGTTCTCTTGGTTGTGCCGAGTTAAGCAATTCATGATTGGTGATAGTATTCGGCCAAAAGATTCTGAGAATTTTCCTTAGGTATACTGTTTGGAAAGAGAACCATTTCAACATTTCCTTCTGTTACTCTCCAGCATTCTGCACCATAGAGAAGCACAGAAAGCATTAATTTGGTGTTTTTTCTGTACCGAGAGGACTTCCAGATGTTGTTTGGACCAGCAAAGGCTGTTCTTGCTTTATTCATTCTGTTGTTGATGTCTTTGCTTGTTCAGTGGTATGGTGTTACTATGAATCCTTGGTATGTAAATGTGTCCATCTGTTCCAGCTTCTGTTACCTTATTGTTATGGGCTCAGGATTGTCCACATTGAGTGTCATGACCTCTGTCTTCTTTAGATTAATGTTCAGACCCACCAGCTGGCTATACTTATTCAGTCTATCTGCTTTTTCTTGAGTGTTTTGATGTGCAGAAGCTTTATGGCTTTCTTAGATATCCAACATTATACTGTACTGTTGTCTATAGCTATGTACTGTTGTTATAGCTATGCACTGTTGTTATAGCTATGTACTTGAGTTTTAATCTTGTTTTGGCTAACAGAAAATGGGGATCTGATATCACGTCTGCTCCTCTATACATCTTTACATCATGTAATGATGATCTAAACCTCTTATTTTTGCATATGTGGTCAATCTGATTCTCAGTTCTGTGGTCTGTTGATATCCATGTTGCTTTATGTATTCTTTTATGTGGAAACATGCTTTCTCCTATCGGCAGTTGATTTGAAGCACTGAAGTTTGTTAATATTTCCCCATTTTAATTCATCATACCTAATCCATGTTTTCCCATGATTTCTTCAAAGCTCGTGTTTCTGCTCCTATTTTTGCATTTAGGTCCCCCATCAAAATTGTAATGTCCTTTCATCTCTTTTTTATCCAAGAATTTTGCAGTCTGGTATAAAATTCGTCTTTCACAGATTCTTCTTTATCTCTGGTTGGTGCATAACACTGGATGACGTTAATATTTATTTTCTTTTTGGCTGTTTTAAACATTGCTGTTATAATTCAGGGTCCCATTGTTTCCCATTCTATAAGTGCTTTATGTGCTTCCCTAGACAACATTAAAGCCACCCATTCACTGTGATGAGCACTGTCCTCCTCATGTCCTGAGGTCAAAAACCTGTCTCTTGTGATTAGTTTCTCCCTCTCTATGCCCTTCCACCTTGTGTCACAGAGACCCGGGATATCAATCCTGTAATTCCTCATTTCTGCTGCCCCTGTGCAGTTTTCTCTAGTTCATTTTGAGCATGAATGTTCCAGGTGCCAATCCTGGAGATTTTCCTAGACGAAAAAAGGTTAGTCGGCAACACAGATTCTTTTTGGCTTTCTCCGAGTTATTTCATGTGCCTCCTTTCCAGAGGACCTTCTTCTGTCTTGGATGGCTGAGTTGATTTAAATTCTATATTTGACATCCATAACTTGTTGAAGTTTTTGTGGTAAAAAGTTCTTTAAGGGATGGGGTAACAAGTCCTATGCCCAACCCTCCTTAGTCACCTTTTTATGACATACCTGGTAGGCTACAGTGTTACTATTCTTTGCTCCCTTTTCGGGTCCTGGTAACACACAGGTTTCTACTGAACATAATCCCTGTTTATGTTTTGAGTGACAGTGTGCATGAAAGTATTTATAAAGATAATTTAAGAATTTCAGTGCTCCTGTTGAGAGCTGTTGACAAATTTCCGCTGCAAAGAACCTGAACAGACACAAGGGTTTGGGAAAAAGCTGGTTGAAGGCCTATGTTCCACAGGCAGCTGAAAGGCAAAGAGGACAACAAATGTTGCACATACCTTGATGGTGATGGATGTTGCATTTTTAGGAATATCTATGTCAACAGTCAAGAGTCCGCTGGCTGGGAGAGTCACATTTCTGCCAGGTAGGCCATAAGTACCTGTGAACTGTGCTACATTATACAGTGCCTGGTCATCGACTGTCACAGTGTAACTGACAGACGTGTAAACAGAAACTGTGATGTTGTTGTCTGTTGGGGGCTTGCCATCAGGGGTTGTGACTTGAATCTGAGAAGTCAAAATATAGTATACATTTCATAGAAAATAAATAAAGCATCAGTATATCCAATAACAATACACATGAAAAACATGACCTTTTTTTTTTCCTTATGGAGCATGGAGCCATCACTACAGAAGTCCACCTTGAAATAGCCTACATCAAGGAGCCATCACTACAGAAGTCCACCTTGAAATAGCCTACATCAAGGAGCCATCACTACAGAAGTCCACCTTGAAATAGCCTACATCAAGGAGCCATCACTACAGAAGTCCAACTTGAAATAGCCTACATCAAGGAGCCATCACTACAGAAGTCCACCTTGAAATAGCCTACATCAAGGAGCCATCACTACAGAAGTCAAACTTGAAATAGCCTACCAACTTGAAATAGCCTACATCAAGGAGCCATCACTACAGAAGTCCAACTTGAAATAGCCTACATCAAGGAGCCATCACTACAGAAGTCCACCTTGAAATAGACATCAAGGAGCCATCACTACAGAAGTCCACTTGAAATAGCCTACATCAAGGAGCCATCACTACAGAAGTCCACCTTGAAATAGCCTACATCAAGGAGCCATCACTACAGAAGTCCACCTTGAAATAGCCTACATCAAGGAGCCATCACTACAGAAGTCCACCTTGAAATAGCCTACATCAAGGAGCCATCACTACAGAAGTCCACCTTGAAATAGCCTACATCAAGGAGCCATCACTACAGAAGTCCACCTTGAAATAGCCTACATCAAGGAGCCATCACTACAGAAGTCCACCTTGAAATAGCCTACATCAAGGAGCCATCACTACAGAAGTCCACCTTCAAATAGCCTAAATCAAGGCACACATTTTTGCAGCAGTTATTTTGGTAGCAATTTGATGTACATGATGAGGTTGCCAGGCGCATGTATAAAGTCACCTTAACTGCTTCTTGTGATATGCTAGTGGAAACAGTGGACCTGCCTCCACAGCAATCATATGCAACCACGTAAAGTAAAACAGCAACAAGTATACACACAAAAACACACATATGCACAGGCTTTCAAAGGCTAGGACACAAAGAAACATAGACACAAACATACACACAGAAGCTTCAAAAGGCAGCTACAGAAGTAAGCATGCACAAACACCATTCACATAGGGTGTTCCAAAGGTTAGGACAATCAAGCACACATGTACACACACACAGACAGACAGAAAGTCTTACAAAGACAGGCAGAGAAGCTAAGACATACAATGACATGCGGAAAGGCTTAAAGACAAGTCCAGAAGCAAGCACACACATGATGCACACACACATACACATGAAGGCTTACAAAGGCAGTGTATTGCAGGCCTGGTTTAAAGACACTGGGAGTGTTTTCCGTAAACTTGATCTGGTACTTGTTAGAGTACCAAGTAATCACACTGGTTCCATTGAGACGAATACCTGGAGGAATACAAAATAAAACTGTTGTTGTACTGTTCACTTCTTTTTGTATCACTATTAATTGTTCAACTATACACATAGTCTGTTTAATTCAAATGTTATCTCAGTGTTAACATACGGCTGTGAGAGTTGGAAAATAACAAAATCATTGGAGAACAAGCTGAATACATTCGAGAACAAATGTCTTAGAAAACTCATGAACATCAGTTGGAAATAATTCAAGACTAATCGACAAATAAGAGAAGACTCTAGGCAGAAATATGTCTCCGACTATATAAGGAAAAGACGATGGTCATATATCGGTCATGTCCTACGAATGCAAAACAACAGAATACCACTACAGGCGCTCACTTAGGTTCCTGAGGGTAAGAGGAAAAAAGGAAGACCAAAAGAAACACTCAGAAGAACAATAATAAGAGAAGGAAGAACGTTGGGCCTAAATAATGTGCAAGAGCTAAGAGGAGTGGCGTCACAACGAACAACCTGGAGAGCACTGGTTTCTGCCTTATGTGCCGTGTTTGGTGCTTAAAGAATTTATTATTTATTATTATACACATAACTAACAAACTAGCTCACTATCAATTGTAACTAATTAATGCACTGTTAATGTTTGTGAGGATAATAAATGTTGCTGCTAGAACTACTAATGCTGATGTTAAAGATAATTAATGCTGATGTTAAAGATAATTAATGCTGAAGTTAAAGATAATTAATGCTGATGTTAAAGATAATTAATGCTGATGTTAAAGATAATTAATGCTGATGTTACAGATGATTAATGCTGATGTTACAGATGATTTGTAAAATAAAGAAGAAAAAGTAAGTGAACTTAAAAAAAATGACCTGTTGAATCCTCCTTGACAAAAGCTGTGATCTTCACCTCTTGTCCATTGTATATTGACACAGCTCTCTCAATATCTTCTTTTGGAATGGTAAAACTTGCTTCTCCATCAATCTGAGGTGGTGGGGTGGGGTTAAACAAAAATTAATTTGACACAGTTTTCTGTCTATCATAATTTTTTGTCTGATCGTGTTTCCTTGTGGGAAAATGGTGCCAACTGTGCATTTGAGAATGGATCAGAGTTGAAAGTTTATAACTTAACATGAAATTTATCTACCTGGCCAGGCTGACTTCTCCAGTCAAGGATTTAGTGATGTATTGGTTAGAGGTGAAGAAAATACAGTGACTTTAGGTAGTACACGCAGTCAGAAACCAGCTCAATCTTAAACAGCAGTCCTTATTCATGCATACCTTGTTCTGGAATCCCCAAGGTTGAAAATACAGAAAGATCCAAATGGACATGGACAAGAAAATTAGAGGCAGAATAAGAAAAGGAATAAAATAGACATGGAGATAACTTGAATAGATGGCACAGGATTAATAGGGCTTTATGTGATATGATTCTGTGAATCTGTGCTCTGATGATGATGATGATATATTGACAACCTGGACAGGATCTGTGAGAAATGCTACAGCAGATATGTGAAAAACCTGTTTTTAGCACATGGGAATAATAAAGGTGATTCTCTAGTGCAGCTCTTCTTAAAGTGTGGTCAGCACACCCTGGGGTCTACAAGATCAAAACTATTTTCATATTGATCTAATACATTATTTGGCATTTTTTAAATTTAACATTTTGCTGCTTTCAACCTAGACACAGGGTCCATCAGTTATATTAAGGTGCATATCAAGTATATAAAAGACTGTGTGGTCTAGAACTGTAGTTAAGTACTTTCACTCTCATTGTCTCTCGGTAGAACCCACATAAACAAAAACTCCTAGGGGTCCTCAATAATTTTTAAGAGTGTAAAATGGTCCTGAGATCAAACAGTTTGAGAAACACTGCTCTAGTCAGATCCTCCGTGACTCTGATTAACCCCTCCATGACTCTGATAATTCCTCTGAGACTGATAATTCCTCCATGATTCTGATTAATATTTGATTCAGAACAAAACAAGAAAACAAAGAAAGTTAGGAAGAATAAATTAGAGCTTGTACAGAATAGAAAGATTAAAATGATAAGAAAAATAACCGATGTGGACTGATGGAAAGAACCACACTAATACCAGTTGGTGTTGGATTTGACACACACTAAGGAATCCAGCTAATAGCATTACAAGATAGTCCTTTGTTCTGGAATCCTGGAATCCCAGGGGTAAAAAAAAAATAGAGGGTGACCTTAAAATACATGGAGAAGGGAATATGAGGTGGGCATGAATGGGATAAAGAGAGATCTTGAATGAGTGGATGGCACAGGAAAGTTGAAAACGCATGCTCTACAAGCAGCTGAAGAGTCATGAATGAGATAATGTAAAAAAACTGAGAAGATGATGAAATGAAAGCAGAGAAACAAAAAGACATGAATTAGATAATAACAACTATATGAATAATGATAAGTAGAGAAATTAACATGAAACTAGAGAAGGAAGACAAATAGTTAAAAATTCATTATCATTAACATTAACATTAACATTAGACATATTGTGTCATACGCTATCACCATTCAAAACTGACAAAGTAGAAACTGTATGTTATTATTACCTTTAAGAAACGAATGTGCATGTAGATAGATATTTTCTTGGTGTAGACACTGTATGTTGTTATATGTTCAGGAAATACTGGCACTAGTAGATTTCTTCCTTTGTATTCAGTGATATGTTTAAATGTGTTGTTCATATTTAGTTGCAAGCCAGACAAGAGACTGGACAGCAATGGAACTAATGACCTCTAAACTACAACTTAGATAAACGACAACTTAGATAAATGACAACTTAGATAAATGACAACTTAGATAAATGACAACTTAGATAAACGACAACTTAGATAAATGACAAAATTAAAAATCCGCAAAATTTACACAGATGGGGTCATTGTACTAAGCCTGTAGTAAGTTTGTGTTAAAAAAAAAGTACAAAGAAGTGAGAAAAAGATTCTGGAGCTGGATAGGACCCATAGACACTTCCACAGATGACCCCTTCAGAAGATCCAAGTATCCAGAGCCGACAGGATCAATGATTTTGCGATCTTTAAGGTAACCTTGCTTGATGAGCTAGCTTGAAGGAAAGACTGACACTTACCGGGAAGCTAATCTGTGTGGTCACTGGCAGTTTTCCACATACATCTGGTCCTTGGTTTGGTCCAATGTGAAGTTCCACAAAACCTTTCACGGGCTGGCCAAAGGTGTACCTGAAAGGCAATATGTAGTTGGTGAATATTACCACCCATTACCACCATTATCATCTGTTCTTTATTTTATATAAGAAAACAGTTGATTATGGCTGAACATTAATTATAACAAAACAATAGTTCAAGATACATTTATTACAAACATATTTTTAAACACAATAATTGAATTCCTGTGGTTAAAGTATCTTTAATTCAAATTTCTTTCAAATATAAGGATTGAATGGTGCGTCAAGGTCACGAACGGGGAACTAATGACAAGAACCAGACAAGTGCCAGTGGAAAAAGAGATGAGAAGTAGATGATGGAGATGGATAGGACACACACTGAGGAAACCTGTTGATAGCATTACAAGGCAGTCCTTGTTCTGGAATCCCCAGGGTAATAGAGGTAGAGGTAGATAAAAAAACACACGGAGAAGAGAGCTGGAAACAGAGGTGAAGGTGATGAGGAAAATGTTGAAAGAACTTGAGCTTATGACACTCAACAAGGGGGGGGCGCTAGGCATGCATTTGTTGAAGGTCAATGCCTCTTGTGGAGCTAATGGATATTGATTGATTGATTAAATTAAAATGTTTCTTCCAGTAGCTTGATAAGAATTGGGTATCACCTCTAGTACATGATGCTGCCTACTAAACAAGGTGGTTCCTCTGGAACCTCCATTAATATTGCTCTTTTCTATGGACGTTGCTTCAAATCATGAGTGTATTAGGGACTATATGACAAAGCTTTACCTTCACATTTTTTTGGGTTTGTGCACAGAAGTCTGCAGTAGCCTTTGACTACAATGTATAATGCACAAGGCAGTAGTGTGTAGAGGAGACATTAAGGCATCTCCATCTCCCCCAGCTGTCAGGTCACAAACCTTTAGATGTATTTCATACAGACAGAATGTCCTCAGTGACAACCCCCTGTTTTGGTTCATAGCTGCTTATTTAGTATTCACTGCTATCCTCCATATCTTGAGGCTGTCCAGCACTCAGGTAATACACTTGGTTGGGAGAGTGGCCCCTTCCCAAACTACTACTACAATATTTAACTTATAATTTTTATAATTTTGTGTGTGTTTAAACCAGAGGAAAATGAGGTCAGGGTCAAGACAGTAGTGGTGCATAGAGTACACACTAAGGTAGTTATCTATAAACATGATGATCCTGTCCATGCTCTGGAATTTTCAGGGTTGAAGAATCACAGGAAGACCCAAAAAGACATGAAGTCAAGAACTGGAAGCAGATATAAGAAGGATACTGTAGACACTAAAAAGACATGGAGTCAAGAACTGGAAGCAGATATAAAAAGGATACTGTTGACACTAAAAAGGCATGGAGTCAAGAACTGGAAGAAGACATAAGAAGGATACTGTAGACACTAAAAAGACATGGAGTCAAGAACTGGAAGCAGATATAAGAAGGATACTGTAGATACTAAAAAGACATGGAGTCAAGAACTGGAAGCAGATATAAGAAGGATACTGTAGACACTAAAAAGACATGGAGTCAAGAACTGGAAGCAGATATAAGAAGGATACTGTTGACACTAAAAAGATATGGAGTCAAGAACTGGAAGCAGATATAAGAAGGATACTGTAGACACTAAAAAGACATGGAGTCAAGAACTGGAAGCAGATATAAGAAGGATACTGTAGACACTAAAAAGACATGGAGTCAAGAACTGGAAGCAGATATAAGAAGGATACTGTTGACACTAAAAAGACATGGAGTCAAGAACTGGAAGCAGATATAAGAAGGATACTGTAGACACTAAAAAGACATGGAGTCAAGAACTGGAAGCAGATATAAGAAGGATACTGTAGACACTAAAAAGACATGGAGTCAAGAACTGGAAGCAGACATAAGAAGGATACTGTAGACACTAAAAAGACATGGAGTCAAGAACTGAAAGCAGATATAAGAAGGATACTGTTGACACTAAAAAGACATGGAGTCAAGAACTGGAAGCAGATATAAAAAGGATACTGTAGACACTAAAAAGACATGGAGTCAAGAACTGGAAGCAGATATAAGAAGGATACTGTTGACACTAAAAAGATATGGAGTCAAGAACTGGAAGCAGATATAAGAAGGATACTGTAGACACTAAAAAGACATGGAGTCAATAACTGAAAGCAGATATAAGAAGGATACTGTTGACACTAAAAAGACATGAAAAGAAAACTCATGAAAAGAACATTAACATACTGTCCAAGAAGGAGTACTTGGAAGAAAACTGTTGAAAGAATGTGCCCCAAAGACTAAAGAACAGCAAAATTAAATGATAGAAACAAATGCTAACAATGGTGCGGCCACATTTATACAAGATACATAAAGCTGTGCTTACTTAGCCTTGACTTTGCCAGTTAGAACATCATAACTGACTAGAGCATAGGGTTGTAGTTCAACAGTCACCTCAAATCTTGGCAGCTCTAAATGGTTTCAAAACATACAAGAAACAGTTAAGCGGAAATTCTTAATAAAATACTGTATCTTTGTTTATAACAATCAGCTCTGCATTTCTACTCACTTTGATTTCAGCTCACATCAGTTTATACTGGTCATCTTACACAACTATTTCACAAGGATTGTT